>VZTJ01002055.1:313687-324330 GCA_013397795.1 Orthonyx spaldingii | reverse complement strand
AGCGGGGGGTGTTTCGGCTCGGTCCCCATCGTTTCCTCAGCGCTGAATGCCCCGGGTGGCCCCTCTGTTGGGATTTGCGGGATTTAGAAGTTGTTTTGCTGCTGTGCGGGAGAGCAGCGGGCTGGGGTACGGTGGGAAGGGTGATGCTCGCTTTGCCTGCAGAAGGGTTCGGGAAGATGAAATGTTCTTCGGCGCTCCCTGCAGCATGTGATGGAGACGGTGTGGGTTGTGGTTTGGTGGTGTGAAGTGGGTAAACAAGGCGTGCAGCTGGGTTATGGAGCGGTGTCGGTCTGTGCAGTGGTGTAAAAACAGGTCGGGAGGCAAGATGGAGATAACAGCCCTCGAAGCTTAGATTTATGTGCATCTATCCCCGCAGGAGCACTACAGAGACTCGAACTGCTTAGGATGCACAAAATAAGGGAAGAAATCACCAGCGTAGGGAAGTCTGCAGATATTTTCTTTAACTGTTGGTGGAGTTAAAAAGAGCAAACAGTGTTGGCTAAGAATATATGTTTTGTGGAGAAATTTATGACTTATTTTGCGTGATAACTTGCTAAGCTTCACGTTGTGTGCTTTTTCAACTGGAGTATCCTGTCGCTGTTTTGGAAGGGATTCAGGGTAGCAGTGTGTGATGTACAGCAGCTGAAACAGAGCTGCCTAAAACCATCTTGTGTTGGTGGCCTAGCTGGTCTTTAAATGATACGTAATCAAAAAGTCCTGATGGAAAAACTGCTATTGAGATTGTTGCCTGAAAGATTTATTTGTCTGCCTCTTGAGCAGTGAAGTCTGAATAGACAGACATCATGGTTCTTGCTGTTAACATTTTGGGTTCAGTGTGTTGTGTGGTGAGGCTGGCAGTGCCTGTCACTTATTACAGAGCACAGTCCCCAACTAAGCATCCACATCTCACCCAGTGTGTGGTTGAGATTTGTGCATATTCTCTGTTTTATTAGTCACTACTGAAATTATGGTGTGGGACTGTCCCCTCCTGAGAGTGCTTTGCCTTTTCTTTCCTCTCCTGAGGAGTTAAGAACTTACTGATATACCTGGTGGGAAGACCATGGTACAAGCTCTGTACCTTTCTGTGTGCTGCTGGTGTTTGGAGTTCTGCGGGATAGATGATGCCTTCAGCAGAACATTTTTTTCAAGTGGTAATTAATACATGTTTACGTGGTATAAAGATATTTCTTGAATAAGATGCTTGGGCTGTAGTGATGTGCCAGGTTTGTGTGGAAGTGGGAGGAGGATGTGAAGCACTGGATGTAGTTATCTCCTCAGCATGTGACTTGTGTCAGTCTTTTCATGTATTAATGATTTCTGTTACCTAACTGTGGCTCAGCTCATTTGTCAATCACAAAGACTTGGAAACCAAAATAGCAGCCTACGGTCTTGTTTCAAGAGCCGAGAGGATGAGTAAAACCTTCACAGATAATTTGCTGTCTAACTTTTATTGGACACTGAGTCATGAGAGCAGTAGCTCTGATTGATGGGAACGATTTATCTAGAAAAGGAGTGTATTTTATGTCTTCTGAGGGCTCTTCAACTAGCTCATAAATATTTAAAAATCTAATAGTTAAAGAGTTAGAGGTAAAACAACTCCTTGCTCCTTTAGATTACAACTCCACCAGGTTGTGTTTTTGGTAAAGCTCCTTTAGCTCACTCTTTTTCAGTGATAGCAGCTTTTAAATCCATGTGGTGGTGCCATGTGTTGCATGTAGGAAAAACAGACATTTGGGTTGTGGTGGTTGCCTTCCAGTTTTGCTGCGAAGAGTTTGGTGTTGTACTGATACTTCCCAAATCACAAAATCTCTTAACCTAGGGGTATTTGAGGTTCACTGACAGGAGTCAAGGTGTGGTTGGCATGTGGCTGCTGTGAGAAAATAGAAAGTAACTTTCTGCTGAAAGAGTTCCTTCCAGTGCAAGGAGAGCCGTGCCCAGTAAAGAGAGGAGTACAGACTTGTTATTTCAGGCTGCTTTAAACTCCAACTCCAACCAACATGCGCTCCTTGAACAGCTAATTTAATACTCTCCTGCTCAGGAGAGGTTTGACAGCTCTGGAGAAGAACATGCTTGGAATCTTTAGCAATTTGTGACTTTCAGTGAAGTAGAGATGCTGTTACTGATTCCCAGATTTTTCTTTCCTACATAGAATGGCACTGTCTTTCCAGCACTTTGGATTTTGTAATGTAAACCCTCTTTCTTTTTACATTTGGAGTTCTGCTGTGGGAGTGTCTAGACATACTTGCTGGACCAAAGACTGTTGAAATAATTGGAAATTAAAACTCCTCTTTCAGCAGCAGTTGCTTATATTCAAGTACAAGAGTTCTATCTAATACGAAAGGAGCAACTGCTAAACTGGGTCCTAAATTCACTTGTCCACACATTTTGCACAGAGATTTCTTGCCTTGTATTGTTATAACTTACATGTGGCACCAGATAAAACAGTTCTGGCTGATAGTGCTTCATTAGTTTTTCCTCAGTGGATAAAGTGCTAAAAAAAAAGTGGGCTACCTCCAGGTTCTTGCACATCTCAGAGCTGCAAAGTTAAGAGTTTAAAAGCATACACTTCTGTTCTGTATTTTTTGTAGGAAATTCATGCTAAGTAGCCAATTAGTTTTAGATGCTGTTACTTAGACTATTAAATTAGTTTAATAACAGTGTAATTAATATTATTAGTCTATTACACAGACTTTACTGCAGTAAAATCTGCCTTCCTGTGCTCTGTAGTTCACATCATCACTGCCTGATCAACACTAAATGTTCTTGTATCAAGTAGGTTATGTGCTTAGAAACAGGGAGAGGAAAATATGAATTGCCTTCAGTGGTCTTGAAGTTGCTGAAAATATCTTGAGGTTTCAAGATGTGGCGATCTGCAAGGGTGGGTGATAGCTGAATATGTCAGTTCCAGTTTCTCATCATCCAGGCCGAGACTAGCACTGCATTGTTATAAACTTTAGCATGATGGAAAAACAAGGAAAGATGGTGAAAAACTTAGTTTTCAATCCTTCATGAAAAGGCTTTGAAACACTTCAGCCAAGATGATGCAGACATTGTTAATAGTCTGTAAAATACTTCCCAATATACCTAGTACTACCATGCAGCAGGTGTTGAGCATCTGAAGTAGTTTTTATTTATTTAAGGGGAAGTTGTTGCTTTAATTGGTAAGAATGCCATACCAGACATTACGTAGTTATGAATTGCTGTGTTCTAGAGCATTTTGTGATTTTTATTTTAGTTTTTCTGTTAAAAATAAATTTTAAAAAAGAATGTTGTAAATGCTGGTTTGAATTTTGAAATGATGATTATTTGGTGATTATCAAGAAATAATCTATGTCTTAGGGAAAATATGGGATTGTACATTTGGAAATAACTTGCTCAAGGCAGTGCAAAGATGCACTGGGAAGCGTGTGGGTGGGAGAAAATGGAAGAAGGTACAAACCTTGCATTATTTTTTTTCTTTGGTCACTTTTAGAAGTATTCTTTCTTGAAAAGAAAGTAATTTAGGGTCGAGGTAAAACTCTTGAAGTACATGTGCCTTAGAGGCACCTAATTGTTGTAGCTCTCCAACTTTGCAGCCCCTTGAATGCTGGTGTTGAGTATATTGAGAACAATGTTACAGGAGGAGTTCTACTCACTTTTGGAGTTGAGGCAGCAATGGTGTCTTAACACTTCTGTTGCTGTTGCAGTCTAGGAGAACAATGACTTGAAAAATGCATGTGCTGAGAAAGCATTGTTTTCTCTAGGGAAATACAAGACTCCAACTGTTCCAAGGCCAGGTTGGACGGGCCTTGGAGCAGCCTGGGATAGTGGAAGGTGTCCCTGCCCATGGCAGGGGGTGGAACTGGATGGGCTTTAAGATTCCTTCCAACCCAAACCGTTCTGTGGTTCTCTGACTTTGGGTACTTGTTATATTATTTCGACACATCAAAGGAATGATGGCATAGTTCAGATGTTTAGGCATCAATGCCCAAGGCTGACCCCCCCCCCCCAGGGATCACATAGGACATTTACATCTTGAAGCCATGGTAGCAGTTGGCCTCTTCAGGCTTTTATTATGGTTGTGCCTGTTGGAACTGTGGGTCAGACTGTGATTTGACATGATCACACTGATCCCCCAAACAGCCACCTTGTTTCAGATTTCTGGCTGAGCACAGCAGAGCATGGGAATGTGCTGGTTTTGTTGGTTTGCTGGGGGATTAAATCGGGGTGATTCAGGCGTGGGGAATCTGACCACGTACCTGGTGAGTAAGTGTATCCAGGTAAGTCCTGAGCCTGCGCATTCACAGTCAGCATTGACTGGGGTGAGGATTGTTTCCTGCAACAGGCAACGTGTTTGGGACAAGTCCCTTAATGCCCTTTTCTGCTGATTGTGCGTGTGCAGTGTTGTGCCCTGAGCTGTTCACCTGGCTCAAAGGTAACATTCAGAGGGTGCTTTGCACTGAGGGTGGGGAGGCCCTGGCACAGAGTGCCCAGAGGAGCTGTGGCTGCCCTTGGATCCCTGGAAGTGTCCAAGGCCAGGTTGGACAGGGCTTGGAGCAACCTGGGATAGTGGAAGGTGTCTCTGCCCATGGCAGGGGTGGCACTGGATGATCTTGAAGGTCCCTTCCAAGCCAAACCATTCTGTGATCCAGTCTTGTGGTTTGTAGACCTCCAATGTGAACAGATTGGTGAAATTAAGTGCATATTTTGCTGTTTGTGTGGCTCTTATGCAAATGGAAAGGTATTTCTTTTTAATGTGGAAGATGGCAGACTCCAGCATATGGGTGAGCAAAAAGATTCACATGCTTGATATTAACTGTACTTGCACAGTAAACTGAAAACTAGGTTTGATAGTTGTGTCTGAAGTTCCTGGAATGTCTTATTCTGGCTTTAAATTATACACTTCATTGCTGTTCTGTGCAAAAGCTGCATGATTAAGTATCAGATGCTTTTGAGCAAGCGCAGAAGAGTTACAGATCAAGAGCAAAGCCTTAAAGCATAAACTTGTGAGGATAACTTCTTTCCCCGGGGCAGAAAGGGAGACCTGCTGTGGATCAGCTGATGTTGAAGAACAAATGTGTTGTGAGGCTTTAAGGTTTTCAGGGAGTGTGCCAGCCTTCTCCCACCGTTTGCTTTGGGGGATTAGTTGAAAGCTGCAGGCAATAATGCTGATACAAGAGTTCATGCTGCTGTGTATACATATCACTGTTTTTATTGCTATTTAATTTGGCAAATAAGTCTTACTCCCTAAGAGGGGGCTCTCAGCAGTGCAGTGGATTGGACACTGGATTTGCTTTTGCTCAACTTGGGAAAAGGAAACACTTTGGGAGCTGGGTTGCTGTGTTTGTGTTCTGCGTTGTCCTGAGCAGGAACGAAATGGCAATTTTGTTTCCGAGAGGTGACATCGGTGCTCAATGAAGACTAAGTGTCTTCACAAGACTTATTTTCCAATTAGGGAAAGTGCTCATTTTCCAGCACTTGAAGTAGCCATGGTCTTGGTCTGAACTTTGCCACTTGAAGGAACAGGTTTGTATCTGTGGTCATCCTGTGAAAACTGAGGTGGGAATGTGAGGTATGTCATTAATTGCTAATATTTAAAGGATGCACTTACAACTGTCAAGCTACAGTATGTTTATAAGTGAAATTAAGAAACCCCACACTGTTTTTGGCTGATGAGAGAGGCGTGGAGTAGTGCCAGGCAGTTGAACAACTTCTCCCCACTTCAGGAATACTCTGTTCTCTACTGCGTCACCACTGGGATTGGTTTTGTCCTTACCAATAAGCAAGGTGAATGGTACTGTTGATATTTTTGGCAGATCTTTGAAGAAAAGGTAATGTAAGCTCCAAGAAAATCTCAGAATTCAGTTGCATCTCAACTGTGTGACCTTTTGCTGACAGTGCATTTCAAACATCCCTTTCTGCAGTTGTTTTGATGTGAAGGGTTTTCTGTGTGACCTTCAGACACACGGCTTTACATCGTCTGTGGAACAAATCCAAAATGATTGCTTAGTAATCTACAGTGGATGAAGTTTTCTGTTCTGAGAGAGCAAGTAGTACATTCAATAGTTTCGGTAATCCTGATGTCTGTGGGAGTAAGAGATTTGTCTTCTGTTTTATTAGTTTTTGTCCTTGATTGCCTTCAAGCACTGTTTGTACTTGGCCTCACCTGTACTGAGGGAGAGCTGTGGCTCAAGCTTCTCTTTGTGCTCTCACCTGTCCTCACACCAGGAAACAGAGCAGAGACAGTGCCAGATGTGAACAAGCTGAGATGCTGCTGCTTTTTGATGTAAAGACTTTTGTGATTTCTATAGCAATGGAGACTGGAAAGGTGGGTGATTTTAATTTAGGATTTCCCTGTGTCTGTAAGGAAAGACTTTTCAACTACTTCTTAGTAGTTTTTGATCTGAAGCTGTTTGCAGTTAATTTGTGCTTCTGTTGTAATTGTGCTAAGGTTATAAATGCAGCATGAATCTTCTGACCCGTGTTAGAAATAAAGTAACATCTCACTTAGGTGTATTTTGGCTACCAGGAATCTATGATTTCTTAAGAAGTTTGTTTTAAATTTTAATTCCAAGGTGGAAACAGTGAGGTTGTCAGGTTTCCTTGGTGCTGGTGAGTCCATTGTGGGCAGCTGGCAATTCCAATACCCTCTGGAAGTGTGTAATAATTTTTTTTAAGTGGGTGGAAGCAGATGTGTTACTTAATCAGTGTGCACATTCAGCCTCATTAATGCAATTTCAGGATGCTGACTAATATATTTGGAGCCTGCACAGTGGTACAGATGAAAGGGTGTTAAGATAGTGGTGTGTTTCTGAACCAGAGAATGACTTGTTCTTTCACTTTTCTTTCTTATGACTTAAATAAGCTTCAGTTAACCACTTCAGGAAGCCAGTACTAAAACCACAGGGTCGATCTGTGGGAAAGATGTAATTTCAATTTCTCCTTTGTAGCTTTACTAGTTTACATAGTTGGATAATGAATGTAAACCTAATGATGAGACAGTTACTTTGTTTGGTAATTTTCCCTTTTATACTGAACAAAGGTAGAGGCAAGCAAAGGGACTCTGAAGAACACTGGAATTGAATCTGTGGTTTAGCTGTATTGCTTTGTATTTGTGCCTGTCAATCAGAAGTGTATATTTTTCATTTTTTTCCCATTATTTTAAAGGGATTGAGGAACTGTTTATAGCTTAGACCAAATCAGTACTCAACATGACTTAACTCAAAACCTTGACTTCAACTTGGTAGTGCTTACATTTTCTGTTAAACTTTTAGTAACAGAAAATGTAGTAAATTTTCTATTAATTCTACCACAGTCTCTCTAATGGAAGTGTCTTTTTCAGTACCTTAACCCGAAGGAGGACTGGCACAGCAAGTCAGTCACTGCTGCAGGATTTTGTAGCACCAGTACTCGGTTATACAAATACAGGAGGTTCGAATGTGAGAGATCCATTATCTTTGTTTGAGCTTCTCGTGCTCAGGAGAGCAGGCAGGAAGCCTGTCTTTTAGGTATCACAGCAACTGTGCTCTCCAGAGGAAATATGCTAAAAGCATGGCACTGGGATGCCCAGACAGCAATCAGTTAAATGGATCCCATTTAACCTGGCAGGCGCTGGTGTGGCTGAGTTAACGCCTTGTGTGCCAGCAGCTTTTGCATCACTTGGGAAACAACTCAGACGTCTGGTGTGTGAATTTGGAGATGGCCAGCATGTGGACAAATGAGGAATTTTGTGCCTGGTTAGAATAATCTTGGACTTGAAAGTTTTATTGTATGTGTTGAAGAGATGTTACTTCTCCTATTTTTCTTTTTTTCCTAAATTTCCCCCCAGTGTCTGTGGAACCCTTTGTTATAGCATCTCTCACAGCATGAAGCTGTTGTTGGGGATGTTTATGTTGGGATATTAGGGAAAGGTTCTTCCCCCAGAGGGTGCTGGGCACTGCCCAGGCTCCCCAGGGAATGGGCACGGCCCCAAGGCTGACAGAGCCCAAGGAGCATTTGGACAACGCTGCCAGGGATGCTCAGGGTTGGGTTGTTGGGGTGTCTGTGCAGGGACAGGGGTTGGACTGGATGATCCTTGTGGATCAGGATCCTTCCAGCTCAGGATTTTCTGTGGTTCAGGAGGGTGACTTTGCTGTGCAAGATCAAACAGTGATAGCTGTTTGATAGCTGCTGGTTTTCATCCAGCAGTGAATTTCCTCTAAGGTATGCCAACCAAACTCAGGACAACTCTCTGTAACTAGGGAAGTGGGGAAGGAGATTGAAATGTCCAGGGCTGTGAATGGATTGATAAACATGAAGTTTGAAATACATGTCCAGGTCCAGGAAACAATTTTAAGTAGGCTTGCCCAGAAACCTGGGGAGGGTAGTTTTAGAGCTATGTAACTACATTATAGAAAGGGTCTAGGAGTGTTCTCAAAGCATAAAAACGATTTTAAACCTGCTGCTTTGAACTACTTTAGCAGGTGCAAATTGGTGGAATGGTCCTTTTTCCTCCTACTTTCTACACTGTTACAGCCAGAACTACTCATTCAGTGAAATTCCTTGGGGTGCCTTGAAGCTTGATAGTAATTTTCATGTCTCAAAGGCAAAAATCAGGTCATCCCTCAGCCTTGCTGTGGCAACTGTAACACTAATGCAGCCAAGAAAACCATAAAGCCAACTTGTAGCAGTAGGAACCCATGGCACTTCTTGTCATAGACTCGGCCTAGCAAATTACCTGTGTTACTTTCCAAAAGTTGAGCTGACTGCAGGATGCAAAGAATCTCTTGGAAACTGTCTTCATTCATTTAGTAATGCTGGAATAGTAAAAAGTAGTAATTGAGCTCCCATTGGATTCTTGTGTTTGAATATTGATGTCTTTTCTTTTGTAAACTTTGTCATGGTGGGAATTAGGCTTCAGTGACTAAGTTCTTCCTGATGTGGCAAAATAAAATATTAACTAATATTAGGTCGTAGTAAACTGTTACAGCCGTTGTACTGCTCATGGATAGACCTGGTGGGTGTTTGTATTTCGGTAAGGTGGCATGACATGACAAATTTGGCCTGATAGGAAATAATCCAAAGTCAGAGATAGGAGTGTACTATCACTGAAGTGACATACAGCTTAGTGTCTGCTGCTGTAGCTACTGTGGGAGGCAGGTTATAAAGCAGGTATGGAGAGAGAGAAAGATGGGCTGTGTATCTCTGATCTGGATCACTTTTTAGCACTAAAACTAGAATGATAGCCTGGAAAGTCTTAACAGACGTGGGTATTTGACTGTGAGGATTCTGATAATAAAAATCACTTTGTTATGAATTGCACCGCGTCTGTTTCTGGCCAGAAGGTGTTATTGGTTGTACTGCCAAGGGTACAATTGTCAACTATCAAAGCTAATAAATAATGACAATGAAGGAAAATAATGTTCCATTGCTGTCATGAACATAAAATCAATGATGTAGCAGAGTTTAAAAGCGCTTTTCTAGTAAAGCTTTGTTCATATTTTCAATACATGCTAAAGAATTAATAGGATTATTTTTCTTCTGCTGTGAATAAAGCTGAGTAATAGTTTTCCTTTGTAAAATTAGTTTTGGATTGCTGTTCAGGCTTGGGGTTGAAAAATCTCTGTGGGTCCCTGGGCCAGCTTCTGAGCCCCTGCACGGGGTGGTGACATGAGTGATGGATGGTGAAACTGGAAAAATTGACAGTGCTACTGATATGTTCTGAATACAACAGAAATCTATAGCTGCAGCCTGAGTACAGGTGGGACCTTGCTGTAGTAGTTCATCACTTTTCTGTGGCAGTTCTGCTGCTTGAATGACAATCTATAGTTCCACCCTTGGAGCTGAGTAAAAGAAAGCAGGGAGGAGCAGAAACAAGCTGGGGAAAGCGATTCCTATACCCTGAGGCAACTCATCCATTTAGTCCCATTTCATTATTTTCCTCATGCAAAATAAGAGTCTAATTTTAACCTGCATTAATTAAGCTTCAAAAATGCCTCACCGCTGTGAGGCTGTGGCATTTAATAACATCTGGATGTGCAACAATACATGAGTTTATGGATGGAAGGATCTGGCTATTGACTTACCTTGAAAATGAAATTGAAGTAGGGTAGGGCACAAGTTGCTGCAGGCAAAAGCTGGGCTGAATACCCAGATGTGTGACCTCTGGACTGGAGGGAGGGGTGTGGGTTGGTACCTGGGTGCCAGGTGATCAGTATTTACAGCAGACACCTGCCTTGATAGCTGCTTAACACCCGTTAAAAGTCGTATTCTTGCTGAGGTCAGGAGCCCTGCCTGGCTTCCAGAAAGACATTACTTCTCTGGGAATATTTTGCTTACTGGAACATCTTGCTTCCTGCATAATAGGATTCAGTCAGAGGGTTTCTGGTTTGATTTATGATGCTAATTGGCATGGTAGTTGGTGTGAACTGCGTGTACTAATTGCTCACTTGCTAATCCTCTCCAAATTATGTGACAAAAGTTTTCAAGATGGAGCATTACCTGTGTTTTAAAACTGGTCTGCAGACAAACATAAACAATTGGGGGCCCCTGTTTTGCTTTAAATGCCGAATTCAAGTGCTGGTCCATTTTAGTCACTGTAATGTTAAAGGAGAAATTCAGTGGCTTGCATGTAGTCTCATTGTTGTTCTTTGTGGGATTTAAACAACAGCTGAAAAAATAATCCA
>VZTJ01002055.1:295094-313658 GCA_013397795.1 Orthonyx spaldingii | reverse complement strand
CTGGAAAATTACCATCATCTATATGGTAATAATTTTTACATTGTTGTTATCTATACTGTGAAGGCAGAATATGTGTGATACTTGTCGGTGCAGTTTTAGTAATGGAAAACACGGTGTGCCATTTGAATGGGTGGTGATGTCAGTGCAGCAGAAACTGCGGTGGGAAAAGATAAGGAAAAGAAAACAGTGATATTAATGCAGTGTTGGGATAATGAGGGTATTTTGACTGTGATTGTGGGAGAGGATATGTGCTTTGAGTATTTTACCGTGCACACCAATGCACTTTAATATAAGCCAGAGAGCTTTTGTATTTCTAGGCTGATAGAGAAAATCCTAATGTTAGATTATGGCATGCAGTAGTCTAAAGAGGTGACTTTTACCTTTCCTTAAATAAGGCAAGAGCTCTTTGAGGAGGGAGCTGATTCTTCAGTATTGAGAACTGTGCAGGCTGCTCTCAGTGTGAATGGGGAGGATTGCTTTGCTTCTCTAACATATTGGATTAAAGTGGGTGTTTGACAAAATGAACATTAATCTATCTCAAACTTAATATTTCAAGGTGATTTAGACACTTTAATCATATCAGGTTTTCTAATTTGAGCCTGACTGGCTTGCTCTCACAGCAAGCACTGAAACAAGATTACAGCCAGCTGAAAGAAATTAGTCAATTTGGAAGCAAAAAGCATTTAAATACAGGTGTTTGGCTGTGATTTGAATATAGCCTGTCAACAGCAAGAGGCAAAATACCTCAGTGACCTAAAAAGTCCAAATATGTCCCTTTAGGGATTACTTGTTGTTAGGTAATGACATGTTATTAAAATTAAAGCTCACATTTATATCCCTTGATTTGCTAACTAGGCCAATAGCTTTTTTAGAACTCGGTTGATAAATAGGGAAAATTAATTTTGTCAGAATTTGCAGGGACCCAGGTAGCTACTGGTGGTGTTTCAGATGATTATTTTTTAAAATTAGTATGTAAATCAGGTGGTGCACTCAGGCTGAACCAGCTGCCTGCTAGAAACTTGAGTACAAATCCCATCACCTTGGATTCAGAAAGCAACACTGGAGTGTTTTAGACATTGTCTGGTATTCCTGAATTCCAGTGAAAGGTGCTGTCAGAGGAACCTGTGTTACCATGCAACGTGGAGACATTTCTCCTCCTTGTCTGGCATTCTGCAGCTGGTTTTGTGTAATTCTCATGCTGTTTCTCTTCTCAGCAGATGGAAATATTGCCTGGTAGGTGAGTGGTGATATTTGATAAAAGCTGGTGAGTGATGCCACATTAGGGAAATGAAATATGGATAAAGAGATCCAATGAAAAATGGGATTAGATCTTTTTCAGACAAGATCATTCAGGCTGTAATTAAAAAAAAAAAAACCAATCTAAAACAAAAACCTGCTGCAAACAGGGATGAACACAGTTGTATAAATCTATGTTCTTCCTGAATATGAACAGTGTCTCTTGTTTCTGCATCTGTCTCTCGTTTTCCTCTGTGAGCTTGATGACATCAATAAAAGACTGTTCCTAGCTAGGTATGTCAGCGGAGACAGGACATTTATTGTCCTCAGGGTAACATATTCCCTGGGTAGTGATTAATCTACAGATTTCACTGGGAATAGTGTGTGGAGAACACTGCAGGGTACCAGAAAAACCCTCTATTCCCCTGTGACTCTTTGTTTGGGTTGGTTTCTGCAAACTTCTGTTGGGTCCTTGTCTGTGTGATGGGTCTGCTGTGAGGAAAACTCACCTGTGGGCATAACAGGCACTTCTCACACGTTCAAGTGTTAAAAACTAAAATCAAGAATGGGTACAATGGGCTTGAACTTGGAGATAAGCTGATTGAAATTTCCATAAAGCTCTAGAAAAGCAGCAGTGATGGCAACAGGATAATATTGATTATGAACTGTCCTCCAGATTGTGTATTGTGAAATTATTGTTGAGTTGCCATCCCATACAGACTCAAAACAGAAAATTCTTAGACAAGTCTAATTTAGTCTAGTTTTAAAAGCAGAGCATAAAACCTGAGTCTTAGGAGCTAGTACAGTGAGCATCTTGAAAATGTTGCCTCTGTCATAGTGACAGTGGCTCATCTGTGGGCATCCACGGTGGGTTTTGTGTTTTGGGTGCTGTGGCCAAGCTACTGCAGGGGCAATTCCACCTCCAGCAGAGTGAACTGAAAGCCCAGTGTGGTTGCTGCTGCTCCTGGAGCTTTAATCAGTTGCTCAAAATTTACTTCCAGATGTGTCTGTCTGCAGCCCAAAAAGCCTGAGTGAAAACAACTGGAATTTGAAAAGCTGGGAGCTCTGTATGAGAGAGGTATTTCAAGTTTGATCTTCTCCATGGGAATGTGGACGAGTGGAAGCTCTGATGCTGATGAGGGATGTGACATGAAAAATCATCACTTGGGGAGAGAGCGTGGGGTTTGTTTGCTGGCCATAATAGCTTGTAAGTAATACCTGTGGAGCTGTAAAAATGGGTTTTAATGGTCAAGATAGCTACATGCACTTGAGGTATGGGACAGTGAGTGGTTTCCTTACTTGCAAGAAGCATTTTTTGCTCAGAGTTTGCCTCCAAGCAGGACAAACAGGCCATTGAAACGTAGGTGACCACGGCTGGAATGCAGCAACTTCAGTGTATGTTGCTTTTACTCTCCCAAACTTCTTGAGTGGTTGCAGGCTGTTGGCTTTCGGAAATAAAAAGAAGCCAAATTCTTGTAATACTCAAGGACAAGCAGCTGTTCGGGAGACTTTGAGATAGGAACTAAAACGACGTAACTTGAGAGAATTTTGAAGGCTTCTAGATTATGTCTTTCATCTGCTTGGATGTTGTGAAGGGATTTGCTGGATCTGGTTCTGCTTCTGGTCTCTGTGACTGCCAGCTTTCAGACTAATTTCTGTATTTAGACATTTATATGTACTGTGTAATAATGAGCAGCTGATGTTAAAAGCAAATATTTTTAACTGCTTGGCATTTGTTTAATTTGCATCTTCCATCTGTTTGTCAAGAAATTTATTCATTTGCAGTTAAATTTTACCTGTTTAAAATAAAACCCAGTGTATTAATTCCCTGCAAAGAACAGTAAATCAAGTTACTTGTATTTATGTTGCATTCAAGTGAGAGCTGACGGGGAGTATTCATAAGAAGGAATAGATATAAAGGCCCTTGCTAATGACAAATTGTGATATAAGATTGGAATAAGTGAGATTGAAAATCAAATCTATTTTGTGTAACATGGTGTTTTTCATCCAGGGGCTGACTCGCATAAAGGCAACAAACTGTTTTAGCTTCTGCTCTTTGTTTACTCTTGAGCAGGTGGAAGTTTTATGTTAAGAAAAGGACACAGGATTTGTTGTCGTCTTGTAACATGTGGCTGATGGCTAATCTTATGGAAATGATGTATTGAGCAGATGAGACCTGATTAATAATAAATAAAGATGCTGAGAGTGATTTGGGGGGGGAAAAAAATTAAGCTTTTATTTTAATTCTTTTTAAACCCCCACAGAGTAAAGCCTCTTTAAGATAGTCAGGTAAGCAAAGTCTGTAACCTGAGGATTATATTCCTCTGCTCCTTTGTGCCTTAGAATTACTACAACCTCCATTCAGCTTGAATTCAAAATGAGGTGATGTGCTGCTTGATTCCCAGGTTGGATTTAGCTGAAAATACTACAAGAAATGTGAAAGACTTGTGGTAAAGTTGAGCAGCAGAATATAAACTTGCTAAAAACAGATGTAGATCTTCGCAGTCTTCTGAGAGCTTAGTTTAAGAGTGGGTGAGCCTGTGATATTTAATTTGCTGTTGCAAAGCTGATGGGTGTTGGAGGACTCTTGGCTCTGTTCAGTGAATGAATCTCTGTCTCACACCAAAACTTCCTTTTCCCAAGGAACAGAAGCAGGGCAGGATGCTGCACAGAACCCTTGCTGCTGAATGGGTCAGCTGGCTGTAAAATAACTTGAACCTCTTTCTCTGGGAGAGAAGGTCCTTCCAACCCAAATCATACTGAGGAAAGGAAATCTGGTCTTCATTCTAAACTTTTGATTGACCTTGGCTATCCAGTGTTGTTTTTTTGGAGGGTGGTCAGGTTGTCTGTTAGAGGCTTGTGAGTGAAAGAGACAGTTTGTTACAATCTCTGTAGGGGAGAACAAAGCATTTCTCTAACTTGGAAAACCTGCACTGTGTCCTAGGCTTGAGTGAAATCAGGAACATCTTCCTGAAGACAAATTGTTGTCTTATGCTAATGCTGCTCGGTGTTGGCTATTTTGTATGGTGTAATCTAAGTAATTTTTTAATTAATGGGTGACTGTGGTAATCCCTTGATGTTGAGATAATTGCAGCACTTAGAGGAGGAACTGTAGGCCAAAACACACAATTAAGTTTTGAATTGAGCAACCTGCATTTTCTGGAAAATGATTATTTATCCCCAAGTTCATGAGTGCTTGAGTCCCAAGTACATTTGACTGGGTCTCCTTTCACTCAATCCCCTTCCCCTGTCTGTCTGCACAGAGGGCTGTGTAGCTGATTCTTTCTGTCAGTGAGTCTGGAAAGCCACAAAGTGCTGTAGAGAGATGAGAATTCTGCCAGCATAAACTTTCCATGGAAACTTTATCAGGAAATTTTTTTGAATGAAAAAATAAGCTAACAGGCCAGCGGAGATCAGCCTTCTCACGCTGTCCTAATCCTTCCTTTTCCCCAGCTAACCTGATACTGAGGTGTTGGAGTAGTCTGATAACTGCAGATACAGCCCAGCTAGAGCAGTAACCCTGCTCAAAACACACATCTTCAGCTTTCCAGAGATGTGAGCTTGTATTTCAGTGAAAAACACAGGATTTATGTTCTCAGGTTTTTAGTACAAGTTAAATTTGCATCACAAGTTACAAAGCTTTAGTGAAAGATTTCCAACATTGCTGAACAATCACCCATATAACTTTCACCTTTTATTTTTAAGATGTGATACCAGGGGTTAGGAACTTGAAGCATTAAGTGCTTGTGAGCAGAATACACAGTTCACAGGATTTCAGGATAAATCAATGAGTTTGCTTTGCTGTTGTAAAGATAGGAGTGTTGCAGTAAAGATAGGAGTGTTGGAAATTTCATTTATTTTCTAAATATTCAGGGTTCAGATCATATGTTGAGATTTTTTTTTTTTTTTTAATTGTAGAAATGCTCAGTGGAGATAAATGGTGTAACTAACTGTAATATGCCTGCTACAAATACTCTACTGCCTTTCTGTGAAGTTTCTTTCCATCTACTTGTTCTGGCTGTAGCCTTCCTAAAACCCGTGGTTCTCATGTTGATACTCTCAGATTCTAAATTCTAAACTTGCACAGAAATGTTGCAGTGATGGAAGAGTTGCAAATTTTGAACAGTGTTGCCAAATCCAAGGCAATCAGAGTATGCAAACAGGAGGAAGTTTTGTCTTACAAAGTTTGTGTCCTTTGGGGAGTGAGAGACATCTGAGACAAATGTGTTCATGTCATGTTATTGAATTTCTTCTAGGTAGCTATCAGTTAAACTGTATAAACTTTTTTTAAAATGAGGACTGCTCTGGTTTTAAAACAGATTTCAAGTTGTTCATTCAGATTTTCTAGCATGTATTGGTATTTTTTGCCTGGAGATGGAAAAATGGCTTGGAGGTGTGAATAAAACACCACATTTGCTGCTTTGACAGTGTCAGGGAGATCTCGCTGAAGAATTAACCTTGTCAGTCAGTGTGAATCTTTACTGATGAGCATTGTTAGACACCAGTATTACTCCTCAGCAGTTCAGTAAAAAAATGCTCATCCCTGTTAAATTCAAGCACCTTGCACATGAGTTGGATCTTAATTTCTAGGTGAGGTTTAATGAAAACACATTCTGATTTACTGCTAGGAGCGTTGGCCTTTTAAAAATGCATACTGCTAGCAGCTTTGCTAATTTTAGATTGTGTGTTCTTGAAATGCCAGTAGTAGCTACATACTTTAAAAAAAATGAAAATAAAGGGACTTTTCACTCTCTGGAAGATATGTGAAAAACCATGGTGGTATGCAGAAGTTTTGTGTTGAATTCCATCACGACTGAGGCTCAGGAGTTCTCCTGACTTGCCCTCAGGTTTCTGTTCAGTTTCAAGTAATTGCCCAGGCTGTGCAAACTTCAAGCAGTGTAGCTGTGTCTGAATGTGTATTAAATGCAAGTCCTAATCCTGTGGGACAAGGGTCAGCATGTTGGAAGTGACCTCTGTGTTGGCATCCAGATGAAAATGCAGTGGGAATTAATCTAACAAGTGCACGTGTCCTGGAAGCTGAACCACTTCACTGAAAGCTTGTTTCAGTTCCCAGTAATTCACTGCTCGCCTAAAAGAATTAGGACTTTCATTTGTCATCAACCAGAGTGAAGAATTATATAGCAGGTTGCTACTGGTTTATGCCTGAAAATAATTTTGAATAATTCCTGCTTGGGTTCTGGCACTGTTAGTGTGCAACCTGGCTCAAACAACCACTGCCTGTGTTACTGCAGTTGCAGAACTTCACAGCTTTGCAGGGGGAGCATTTACAAACACCTGGTGATAGATAATCCCCCGTTGTCCTAGACTGAGAGGAATAAAAGCTTTGGAAATGACATCAAATGACATAGTTTTCCCAATGGCAGGAGCTGAATGGCAATGTTTCTCCTGGGTTGAATGGGATCTGGGTGAGGAGAGGGTGGGTGCTGCTCCTCAGAGCCAGGGCTGCACCTGGGGTCACAGCCTTTGAAAATGTTAATTATTTGTCGTGTAAGTTGAGGTAACTTTTTCCTCAAGTTACCTAGAAAGCAACACTCACTGTTCAGAACTGGTTTTCATTCCTCTCTGTCTAGGACAATATGGGATTATCGCCAGGTGTTTGTAAATAGACAGACAGTGTGTACTGAATGCTTAAATCTGATCAAGTGCTTGATCCTGTAATCGCTTGCAGTGATTATCTTTACAAACAAATCTGCAAAAAACTATTTTATTTCCTAGAAATACACAGCAAATGAGCAGGGCTGATGCTTGTTTGTCAACAGGAAGTGTTTTCTGGTGGAAATATTTCATTTGGCACTGGAAGTGTGGCTCAGTTTGGTTTGTTTGCGAGCTCAGCCAGATGGACAGGGCAGAGCCCTGAGCAGTAAGAGTTATGTTCTGGCTGAGCTGTAACACTGCAGAAGTCCCCAGTCTTTGTCATTTCAGGCCATAACCAAGTTGAACACCTTCAGAAGTTTGCTCAGAAAGCAGAGCTGTGGTCTGTGTGCTGATCAGGGGCAGCAATTGATTTTCCTTGGCTGTTGGCTGCTACTCGGAGCTAATTTTTATTTCACCAGGTTTTGTGGATCTGCAGAATTCCTTCACTCTTGAGTCATGTCTCAGATCGATTGTGACTGAGGCACTTGGAGAAGGTTTTAAGCAAAACAATGGTACTTTTTAGGACTTGGTCAGATGCTTACTTGGCTGTAACTGTTGCAAGATGATAACTGCAATAATAAATATTGCAAAGAAATTGGATCTTATTGCATTCTCTGAGCAGTTATGAGAAGGACTTGATGAGATTTCTGGGAAAGAGATGAAGATCAGTCTATTGTGGCTGAACTGTGAGAAAAGCATTTTGACTTTGGCCTAGTAACTGTGCAGTGAGAAGAATTTATATTGACCTTGAGCAACTGAAGTGAAATATAAAAAGTCACAATACCAGGAGAGTCCTGTACTACTGTAACTGATTGAGGCTTGGCTGGGTTTATTTGTTTGGTTGGGTTTTTTCAGAAATGACAGAATCAGGCTAATAATTATTAAACCTTTGCCTAGGAGCAGTGAGAATTGCTATGGAAGGATCTCAGATGCTTCTTTTTAAACAGTGGTAAATACAATATAAGAAACAAGCCACGGGGCTGATACTCAAATCTGAATTCATGTTTTCAGCTTATGTTTGTAACTGGGAAAAGAATACACCAGCATGTTAAAAGCTCAGTAAGAATTTGATTTCTTTACTTCCTTTAAGACTTAGCTATAGGAGCTCTTTACCTTTTGCTTTGTTACAAATGTTGAGTTGGTTGAATATGTTGAAGACAGTTGCTTGAAAAATAACTTTGCTTATTGGTTTACAGATCAGCTATGTTTGATTTTTGATCTGAAATTCAGGCAGTGGCTGAGATGAGAACATGTGAAAGGACCCCAGGTTGCTGCCCATGTGATGGAGCAGAGAGACTCCCAGGCAGGAAAGGAAACAGCGTGTAAGTGTTAAATAACTGAGTGCCACCAGCTTAAATGATTGCCCTCTTCTTCTTGGAGGAACCTTCTAGTGAGTGTCCCTGTAAGATGCCTCCTTTGCACTAATAGCTAATGATGGAGATGGGCTGTGGTTCTCCACAAGATCTTTGGGAGGTTTCAGGCTTTTGTGAGTGTTTATTTGCAAAGATGGGCAGATGATAAGCAGAGAACTGGAAAGGGAGGTGGGCGGCTGTCCAAGCTAATAAACACACTCAGAGGAGTAATTAGGGTTTGTGTGGAAGGGGAAAAGTGAGGTGCATCTGCAGCCACCGGCTCAGGAGTTTATTGGTGTGAGAGATGAATTATTGAAGGCAGATGTTCTCAGAGTCTCTAGCTCTGTGCTAATGGAAAAGGTGATGATTAGCATGAGTTGGTTGATGGCTGAGGAGGAAATGCAAAACACGTCGTAAGCTACTAGGAATTGCTGCTCTTGAGAGGAGGTTCCAGTGAGGGGTGACTTCAGTTCAGCCTCACCTTAAGCTGAACAACCTGGTTGAATTCAGGCTTTGCTTGAATTTTTGTCCCTTTTGTGTCTTTTTTTTTTTTTTTTTTTTAAATTTGGTGAATTTGTCGTTCCAAAACAAAGATGCCATGAAATTAATCCTATGTCTTCATAACTTAATTCTGTTACAGGAGAATTCCCCACATTAGGATAAGGTAAGGATTATGGGGCTTGGGCTGTGCATTGGCTGTGCCAATTTTAATATGGACCAATTAAATACAATAATTAATTTAAAAATAATTTTTCTGGCAAATTCCTGAATCTTGAATTTCAGTTAAGTTTTGGAAATAACATCATTTATTATGTTTTGTAATAATCTAGATCTGCCTCGCTGACTTGTTCTCATATTAAAAAAAATAAAATTACATCAACTACTTTTTCAGTAGCTCTTTGTTCGTGTTGGGGGTGAATTTCTTTGACAGGCTGCTTTGAGTGAGACATGCTCTGGCAGACAGCTTCAAAAATAGAGCTCTGTTAACACCTAGGTTTTAGCATAACAATGGCTGGTGGATGAAAACTGCTGAAATATTGATGTGAAGCGTAAGCCAGGATGGTGAGAAAAGGATCTACAGTATGTATAGATAGAAAACAAATGTATGTAAAATGTAAAGCAAAATCATAGCATTTTGGAATAACACACAAGGAGATATCTTTTTGCCACTCCTGTTAAGTAAAGTATCAGAAGCTTTTAAAAGGTCGGATTGGAGCTTTGTAATAAGAAGAGCACACAGAATGGATTCTGCTGCCCGTTTTCCCAAGACTTGCTGCTCCTAGGGGCTCATTTTTGCCCATGGAGTTGATTTAGGTCACTCTAAAAGCCTGCAGTATTTTGAGGATGAGCTGCTCAGTTCATGACTGCGTGTTCTGTGGTTTGCCTCCCATCCAAGGCATCTGTGGGAAGTGAGGGTTGGATATGGTGGCTACAAATGTGCTTGGAAAGCAGATCTCAAACAAACCCGTGGTGTAATTCCGGCTCACCTTCGGGCTGAGGCAGCCAAGTACAGCTGCCTGTTCCCTGGAACCGTGTGTGGAGCAGCAGGAGCACAGCTGATGTGTAGAAGCAAGATAATTTAAAACTTGAAATTGCTGGTCCAAAATTCTTCCCTGTGAGGGTGGGGAGGCTCTGGCACAGGGTGCCCAGAGAAGCTGTGGCTGCCCCTGGATCCCTGGAAGTGTCTCAGGCCAGGCTGGACAGGGCTTGGAGCAGCCTGGGACAGTGGAAGGTGTCCCTGCCCATGGCAGGGGGTGGAACGAGGTGGACTTTCATGTCCCTTCCAGCCCAAACCATTTCATGATAAATTGTTTGTCATGTCTTGTGTATGGAAAACAGAAAAGAAAGCTTTGCTGTAAGGATGGGGATGTGTGCAAGAGCTGGAGTTGTTGCTCACGGATTGGCCCTGCAGGTGTTTTCCTGTAGCTTAAACCAACCCTCTGCTGCATCAACAAACGCCAGCACACAGCCAAAGCAGTTATTAAACAATGCTGAGTAATAGCTGAATTACATTTATCAGATTATAATAACGGGAAAGCCTTTTAAAGAATGATGAGGACTTAGTTCCGTTGGCTTGGCTGATGCTGTAATGTTCTAACAATCAGCTATAAAATAATTCCAGCAAGTAGGAATCAACTTCCTGAACTGCTAACTGCTAGAGGAAATCACTGCTTCCTACCTGGGAATGTTTACAAATGGTATACTGAAGTAACAGCTATAACTGAAAAAATGTGTAGAGTGTTTAGGCCTAGATAATTGTAAAGAATTATAAAACTGAATAAAATCTTCCATGGTTGATCATGACTGCTTTAAAGATGTTAAGCAACACACTCATGATGTAACACTCACTAAAGGGTTCAAAATTAACCAAATGGTGATAATTGAAGAGCAAAGTGAAAAGACAGCATTTTGAACATGTGTACAGCTAGAAATAAGTAGTAGCTCTGAGTCAACAAACTTCCCGACGTGGCTTTTATACTACAGAAACTAAAAAGCCAGACTTGAACCATTAACTCCTGGATAAGTAGAAACTGAATAGAGGAACAAGACTAAAGAAGTGATTGAACTCACTTTCCTCTGTACGTTGGTGTATTTAATTTCATCTAATTTAATTTAACAAATGTAAAGTTATGGTAAGTGTTTTGTGCAAAGGATGGAGGGTAATGACAGTATTTGTTGGCTTGTATATTTTTAAAAAATACTGTAAATGGAGATTGCAATCAGATGTAGAGTGCTATTGAATAATGTTGGTTAGGTTGAAAAGAATCTGTGGGGCATTTGTAATCTGAGGAGTGAATAGGCAGAAGGCCAAGTTCTGTGGGATCTTTGTATTCATTTTTCTGGCTTAAACAGGTAGATATAGCCTATGTGCTATTATAAATAACTGAGTCCAATTTTACTTTCTTGCTGTGTATTACAGAACTACTTCTTAAGGTGCAATGCATACACTTTAAAATGGAGCTGAAATCTGCATGAGCATCATTCTGACAATAGAGGGAGAAGGGAATAAAAGAAGGGACCTACACAAGGGGTTTTTGTAAGAAATAAGAGAATATGGTTTCTGCTTTAGGTTATATTGTGCCTCTCCAGTGTGTTGCAGTTTGTATTTCTGATCCCCTCTGTTCCACTTGGAAACATGTGCGGTGTGCATTGGTTAAAACCAGAAAGGTGGAAGTCGTGATCACGTTCTCTTTCTCAAGGAAAGACAAAGTACAGGTGGTACAAGTGAAGAAATTGTGAATCATCACAAGACTTAGCTCGATCTGCCTTTTATAGCCAGACCAATTAGTGGTGAATGTTAATGATATCGCTGTTGCAGTTGGTATAGACTGGCTGATCCATAGCAAGCCTCAGCGATCCCGACTTCATGTCCCTGCTTCCATTTGCTCTTCATAAAACTGGAAGTCCCAGGCTTGGCTTGCCCTTCAGTGCTTTGGAAATTTGAAACTTTGCAAATATCAGTAGCTGTTTCCAGTAAGAAAGAGGCTGTAATTACTTGAAAAAAACCTTGACTGACATATGAACAAGATGTATCTGTTGAGGGCTTTTTGCCAAGTGTGGATTTGTACTTAAGCGGATGTAATTGCATGGACTTTGTACTGGATTGTTTGACAGATTAAATTTCTATGATAGTGCGAGATAACAGGAGGTCACAGTCCAAGAATAAGGTTCTGAAGAGTATGTATTCACAGCTGGAGTGCTAATCTGATTAATTGAAAGCTGATTCAATTCATAATAAATTCATGTTGTTGGATCCAAGAGCATCAGCGCCAATTGTCAATGCCAGTTATGTGTGAGGTCTGTGCACCGAGAATGGTGTTTTGCACTGGTGCAGGGAGAACCTGAGTGACATCTTCACTTCATAGCTGCTTCTCAAAGCCTGGAACAGCCTCCTTGCTTCTAAAGCTTGAAGCAACCACAGCTGGCATGCAAGGTTTTGCTAAAAAAGGTTGGTTTGGGTTTTTTTTTACCCTGGTTATCAGGCTAAGAACTAAATTGATACTGGGCAGCCTTTCACTGTCAGATACAGAGCGCAATATAAATCTGTCTGGCTGTGGCATTAAGGAAACAGGAGGTCTTAGATGTGGCACTTGGTCAGTGGTGCTGGTATCAGCACACGGACTCTGCTGGCAGCTGGTGTTCTATTTTCAGAACCCCGGAGGAGCAGTGATCCCAAAGTGTTGATCTGCTGCCTCTGAGGTCAGCGCAGGGAGAGCCCGGCCTGGCACTCCCCCTGCACTGCCAGCACTGTGCTGGAAATGGGGGCACCTGGGAGTTCTGCCTCTTATGTAACAGGAGGAAGTTATTGCCTGGGATGATGCACAAGGAGCTGCGTAGCCTTGGGTGGCTGAAGTTGGCACCTCAGAGAGCTCCGTTCTGCTCTGCCCGAAGCCTTGGTGATGTGTTTGGATCAGCGTGGGTGCATCTAAGCAGGGCACAAGCTGATTGCTGCACCTTGCTGCTTTGGAAAGGATGTTATTTGCTGCAAAGGAGCTGGAGGAAGATGGCATTTCGAATATAGGTATGATGTTTTTCAGTTTTCAGTCCAGTTTCTGTTCTGGAATAATGTCTTTGAGCAGGTTTCCTATTAAGAAACAGGCATCTTATGACTGATTTTTAAGTAATGCACTAATGAAGGATTGCTTGGAACACAAACAAGTTGATCTTGTCAGAATTATTCAGGCAGGTACCTTGCAGCTGAATCTGATGAAAATTCAGCCCTCTCTATAGGTATTCAGCTCATGCCATGTGACAGGGAGATGTGTTTGGCGGAGAGAAATTTAATTTAAGAAACCCCAGTAAGTGTATTGTGGGGTAGATGCAGTAATTCAATAAGCTGAAGTGATTCATATGCATTCCTGATAATCTTCAAGAGGCTCTTTTTGCAGTGCAGGTAATTTCGTATTTGTACTTAAGGTTTTTGCTTGTGCAAGTGATAACCTGGAGATGTGGCTGATGTTAGAGGCTTTCTGAAAATCAGTGGGATGTAACTATTGCTTTAGGTTGTGCAGAAAGCAGAAAGGTTCTGTGAAGTCTTCTGAAAGCCTGCATAAACAAACATTGTTACAGTTAGAGAGAAGCTGTGGAATGAAAACCCTGGAGGAAGAGACTAATTTTCTATTAAAAACATCTGAAGAAAGGTAATGATCTGTAGGAGTGCAACGTTTGGAAACAGTTAATTTAATTAATTAATGTGTCCTCTTTGCTCCTCTGAAAAAAGCTTTTAGAAAGGACTGCAGACATCTGCAGTGCTTTTTAATATTTGATGGGCTTCTACAATTCTCCCTACAGGAAATTCATGACCTGCTCTATTTCTGTGAGGCTGCTTCTGTGAGGGCATGATGGAGAGAAGTCAGATGGATTCCTTATCTTCTATTGAGACACCAGATCTGCTGCTGCAGACTGTCTTAGTGTTTTCTTCTCATGTCTGTGAGCTCTGCACCAGCAGATAATTTTCAGGGATCTGAAACTGAATGGCTTGCCCAGGATGCTGCTTCTGCTGGTGTCTGGAATGAGTGCATTGCTGAGGTAGAGCTTCCCTGCCTGCTGCTCTTAGGGTTTTTATTGCCAAAGAAGATTTTGTGAAGGTTTTAGCAAAAACCTGAGTAGCAGCTCAGCATGACTTGTGTGTAGAGAAAATGCAATGCAAGTAGATGCAACAAAATGAATGCTGAATGTAACAGGCTTCAAAACATGATGCCTTCAGTTTGAGAAAGCCATGGAAACCTGAGCTCCTGTCAGTCTGTGGGTCCTGTAATTCTCCTTGTTGATGTGCTTCCCTTGGCTTTCCTTACCCTCTGGCAAAGGAAACTTCATTGACATTTGATTTCTCCTCCTCACATTGAAAACTTCTATAGAAGCCCCCTGAAGGCATTTTTTGTGATAATGTTAGGTGAAAGGAAATGTTTGAAAATAGCTGTTTGATCATAGAATTAAATTTTTTTTTTTTTTTAACTCAGTGAGAAAAATAGGAAGTTTACACAGTAAAACCCCCACTTCTCAAAACTGTTTACTTTTTTTTGGAACCCTGCTTAGGGGTACCTTGTGTATACTGTAGCCACAATGTGCAGTAAAGTTTTAGTTGTGGGGATTGTGAGTTTTTGCCATTTCACATGACCATGATATTCACCATTTTAGACTACCCAAAATCTTGCTAGCCTTAATTCTGTAGCTGATAAAGTCAGTTTTCCAGTGCTTAACCACAGTCTGTTAGAGAAAAGATTGAAAATTGGTTGTTTCTCATGAGGCCAAGGTTTTAAAATGTCAGTTGAGTGTTACCAGAGTGGTTCAGGTAAAGGTATTTACGGAATCGCTGCAGAATCCTGGACTAGTTTGGGATAGAAGGAGCGTTTGAAGCTCATCCTGTTCCAGTCTGCCATGGCAGGGACACCTCCCACTGTCCCAGGCTGCTCCAAACCCCGTCCAGCCTGGCCTTGGACGCTTCCAGGGATCCAGGGGCAGCCACAGCTTCTCTGGGCACCCTGTGCCAGGGCCTGCCCACCCTCACAGGGAACAATTCCTTCCCAATCTCCCATCTATCCCTGCCCTCTGGCAGTGGAAGCCATTCCCTGTGTCCTGTCCCTCCAGCCCCTTGTCCCAAGTCCCTCTCCAGCTCTCCTGGAGCCCCTTTAGGCACTGGGAGGGACTCTGAGCTCTCCCTGGAGCCTTCTCTTCTCCAGGCTTAAGATGCCCATTCTATAAGAAACCCTTGGAATCTAAGTGTATGGATTCATGGCACAGCTCTAATGGTAGCAGCTTCTTCCCCTGGTAGAGCCAAAATGAACACATGGGGAATTTATCACAATCTGGGGGATTTATTTTTTGGGGGGTGGGGGGTGGGGGTTGAGGAGGGCCGAACAGGTTGACTAATTGTTAAATAAAAGTTGTTACATAATTGTTTCCAGCAGAGTCTCAGTATTTGCAGTGAAGAGTTCAAGTGCCTGATGTTACTTGTGTGCTGTAAGCTGCTCTGTGTTACTTTAATATTCTTATATTTTGTCTTCAGGTAGTTAAAAAGTAGCAAAATGAAACATTTGGCTGGCAGAACCCTGAGTGCTGTGGTTTCATTGTTCCTCATCATGGAGTCGTTAAGGTTGGAAAAGGCCTCCAGGATCATCGAGTGCAGCCTTTGGCCATTCACCACCTTGTCAAGCAGAGCACTGAGTGCCCCATCCAGAGACAGTCCTGCAGTGATGTTAGTCTGGCTTGTTTTCAGAAATATTTTATATGGAAAACATCTGAAAATATAGTGGCAATAGTTAAGACTCAGTCAATGTCTGAAGATGTGCCTGAATGTTAAAGTAGGGGATAATAATGAAGATGTGACATGACAGAAAGTTTGTCATTAATGATGAATAAACTTCCTGTGTATAACACAGAAATTGATGCCTGTGCTTTTAACGATCTTAACTTCAATTTTTTTCTTTTAGGGAGTATCCACATTAAGAAATGCCTTTTTTGGGAGTTCAGATGTGTTGTAAGCCTCGGGCATAGTTGTTATCCCAGGAGCAACAGGCACAAGTAAATGCAAGGGTGGTGATAGTGAGCAGTGCTCCTTGTCTGCTGAGGGAGCTGATAACACACAGAATTCATGACTTTGCTTCAGGCAGTCTCATTGGGAAGACAAAAATATGGAAACCTCTTTAAAACACCAATGGAGTAGCAACAACAGCAACAGAAAATGCTCTACATAAATCCCACTCTCAAACTGTTCCATTTTCTGGTTTTGGAATTAAGCACTAATTAACTTCTGCCCCATATGAACTCCTCTGAGCTTGGTACCAGTCTAAACAACTGTTAGTTGTGTAACGTTAATAACACAAGAAAAAAATTAGGCTCTTGGTAAATATAAATACATGCTGGTAGTATTTACTGTAATTGGAATTGCAACTAATATGACCCATTGTCAGCTTTTATAAAAATGTGAGATATGGGGCTGTAGGGTTTTCCTGATGCTCACCAGCTTCTTGTCAATTGAGCTTTTGGCAGCATCCAGTGCCTGCTTGGATCTTGCATCCTGGAGATCCTGGTGGTCACCAAGCTCAACCACGTAGTTTGAAAAATGGATAGCAAGGAATTTTCTAACTTCCAGAATTTTAGGTGCTAGGAACTGAAATAACAGTTTTTTGGAGTGGGTTTGTTTTAAATGTCTTCTCTCATATGTAGGTGATAAGTCCTTTTCAAGCCAGGATCTAACAGAGGCAGCCTTAACCTGAGGTCTCAAATTGTGGCTGCCCCATCCCAGCCAGTTTGGATGGGGCTTGGAGCAAACTGGGATAGTGGAAGGAGATGGAACTGGATGAGCTTTAAGGTCCCTTCCAACCCAAACCAGTCTGAGATTCTGTAAGTAGCAGTTACAAATGAATTGAGGTTCCTATGTGATATTGTCAAGCTGCTCTGGAAATGGAAAAGAGAAGTTTGGATAAGTTTCTGAAAGTCTGGGCTATTCAGAATCAGTGGAACATTTCAGTTTTGCAGGGACTTCAGTGATTAATTGAAAGTCCTCAGGTGTTGGGATCTGTGCACTGAGCTAAAGAAAGAGGAGGGGCTCTGTATCAGAGAAAGAACCTGCCAGTTTATCAAGGTGATTTTAATAAGCATGTGTAATCCCTAAAGAAAATAAAAATTTCTCATTGTTTGTGTGAATATAGATGCAACTTGCACTTGGAGATGGAGCAGGATTGTTTCTACAGTGATTAGCAATATTCATAATACTCTTAAAAGATTGGCAAGTGAATGATGAATTGATGTTTTTCTTTAACTGGACAATATTTATGTGAGCAGTGTCTATTGGCAGAACAGAGCAGCAAGATAAATACTGTGCTGCAGGCAGGTCATTCTTGATTAGTTGGTTGTACCTGTGCAGAGGAGATGTAGATGTTGTTCATGATCTCTGAAGGTGAAATATTGATTCCCATTGTGAGTCATCCCTTACAAGAGGAAGAATTATGTTATTTTGAGTAGCTTTGCCTAAACAGTATTTACCACTGCCTCTATCAGGACCTGTTCCAATAACCTCTTAAAAAGGTGAACACTTGGGTTTATTCTGTGTTAATTTTCAGTTGATTTTGTGGAGTTTTACCATTCCAGTGTCCTCAGCTATGACCTTCTAAAAACTGGGATATGGCAAATTAATTAGCATTAATAATTGGTATATTAATAAAAGCAGACTTGGTTGGTACATGAGGAGCTCAAATACCAGTAGTTCTGGTGACTTCTGGAAGCAGAAGGATGTTGAGGTGAGAGTTTGCTGTGGTGTCAGTGCAGTGAAACTCCAAAGATCACTGGCAAGTGAGGCTAAAACCTTCTTCCAGGAACCTGATATTGAAGACTCTCATTTGCTAATGAGTATCCAGGGGGTTTGAATCTCATAAATATCCCTTTAATACTGGCTCTAGACCTTGAAGGTCTTAGTTTCATGGGAAATACAATATTCTATTTTAAATGTAGTCAGTTTGCTCTAGTTGGAAGAGCAGGTATAATATACAGAAAGGGAGCAGTATAAATGAGGTATGTGCTATGTATATGGGAAGAAACAAAAACCTAAATTATGATCATGAGCTTACAGCATGTTAAAAGAGTGCTTTTTCTGGAAAATGGCAATGTTGGTACTTCAGTGGATGGATAAATAAAAAAAACATTCAGTCCTGGCTGAGGAGTAAGAATGCAAAACGATTTTCAACTTAATAAAAAGCCTCTGTCAATATTGATGTCTGACTCAGTAATTCTAGAACTGGTTATTTGATTGTTGACAGGGATGAGTGCAGGAGAAGCCTGAAGGAGGATGAGGATGGTGAAAACAGTGCTCTGTTTCTATTAAATATATAACTGTAGGACTAATTACATATTTAATTTTTTCAGAATAAGATAAATTAAAAGCTTTTTTATTAATAAATACTTGTCCCATCTTCTAAATTTTAAGTCTGCGTGAATGTTTTGCTTAAAGCAGCTTCTGCACAGGAAATGCAGTTCTGGGAAAACGTCTGAGGGGGATCACACACACACAAAATTGGGCTGTTTGATCTTGGCTCGTGAGCTTTTTGGTTCATGAACTTCCATTCCCTAAAACTGCTGCCTAATTAGTGAGCCTTAAGGGGCAGTTTATCTGGACATACTGAAAAAAATGTGATACTTCTTGTCCCGAGCTCTTGGTGTTCAGGAGTTGGTACACAACGGCAGTTTGAGTTCAGTTTCCTACTAGATTAGTGGGGAAAGATCAGCCTGGGACTTAATATCTGAACTATCAGTAAATCAGTGTGGCCTTTCCACTTCTTCTGTGACTTCAATTTTTACTCCTTTTTTTTTTTTTTTTTTTTTTTTT
>VZTJ01002055.1:269725-295072 GCA_013397795.1 Orthonyx spaldingii | reverse complement strand
TTTTTTTTTTTTTTGCTTACTTTCCTGTTATGAAATTTTGACTTTTTTTTCCTTGAATGAAGCTTAGTTCTGAAGTGAAATTTGATTTTCTAAAAATTTCTTCATGTCACACCTTGAAAATATTTTAGTGTATTTTAAAATTCAACACATTTGTAAAACTGTGGGGAATTTTAAATGCATTAGCCTGACTTACACAGCAAGTACTTAGTTCTCATGGAAACTGGGCTAAAATCTTGGAAGATTCTGATATACCATGCCAAGCATCTTCATCCCCAAATCAATCCAAGTTGGAAGTGTTTTGTTGCCAGGCAAGGATTAGTCCTGGATGCCTTTAGATGCTGTTTCCTCGTGTGGTTCCTCACAGCCAGCACCAACCTGGACCAGGTGAAGTTAAAGCAGGTTTGATCAAGCATAATATGAACAAAGTCATAGGCACAGGTTCATTCTCAGGTGTGAACAGTGCCAGGCATTGAGGAACAGCTAAAAATCAGATTTAACAACAATACACCTTTTAAAGATTAAATTAATGCAGCCTGTTGGCATCCATGTCAGGAAAAACAAACGTCTCGGGTGAATCCCAGGTTTAACTTTGATCCAGGGCATTCAGATTCTTTCTTGAAATTATTTTTCCATTATAACATTTTTTCTCTGGCTCCCCAAATTGAAATGTACTATTTAAAACCCAAAGGAGCTTTTTTGCCATGTTTCTGCACGGTGTTTTTGTGGATGTTGCTCATTCTTGAAGAGGCATCACCATAGCAGCAGTCTCTTAGAGAATTTTGTGGCTCTGCTCATGGATCAGTGAGCAGAGCTGTCTTGGACGGATCAGAGCATGTTTTGCTCGCTGAGTTTCAAAGGACAACTGAGTCTCAGTTATTTATCATGAGATGAAAAGGTTTTGCATTTCTCTTGTCTGAAGTGGATTGTCATTGTGACTTTAATGTGAAAGTTAAGTATGTTGCATGGAAAAATGAGCTTATTCTGGGGCAGCTGTGCAAACTGAGTCTATTTCAGGAACTCAGTATGGTAAACAAAGATTCTGAAATGCTTCAGAAGAGGTCTCGTTAAATTCAGTGCATGAAATAATGCAAGTTAAGAGTAGTGTATCTACAGAACAGTTGTGCGTGGACTGAAGCATCAGAATACTGCAGTGCTGGTGGGAAAACACTTAATTCACTGCTTACAAAAATTTTCTGATCAAATCACTCAGTGGAGTCCTTGGATCTGTAGAAGCAGGAAGTGGAAATTTTCCTTGTTCCATGAAAAGTGAGGAGCATTGAGAAAACCTGGTGACTTTTGGTAAGACTAAGCATGTCTCAGTGCTCCGCAGCTGGTTAAATTGGTGGTGGTTTTACATACTATTTAAAATGTTGCCCTCTTCTGGTTGCTGACAGCTCTGAGAGGTGGGGATGGGGAGCAGTATGATAAATAACACAAAAAGATCTGGGAAAACAGAATTGCATGCATTTTATTTTGCATTAGGAAGTTTTGATGTGTTAAAATAATCCAGTACTTTACAAAGAACAGCTGAATATAAGGAAAATTTCCAGGCACATCTGAAGATCCCACCTAATAAGAATTAATGTAGGGGAAGTAAGATTTCGGAGACCACCAGCCTTCTTTGGTATTAAAAATATATTTTGATGTGCCTGACTTGTAGTGGGTTATTTATTTTGTTGTTAACTTGTTTAAAGAACTGGTTTGGAGAAGAACTATGGCTGTGTGCAGGAATAGAGGCTGGGAGTGGGATCGCCTTGGGATGTTTGTGCTAGTCCAGGGATTTTTTTAAATAGTAGCTGTGATTGCTTCTATTACTCTTCTGTTCCACCCTTGGAAGTGTCCAAGGCCAGGCTGGATGGGGCTTGGAGCACCCTGGGCTAGTGGAAGGTGTCCCTGCCCATGGCAGGGGGTAGGATAGGATGGGCTTTTAGGTCTCTTCCAACCCAAACCATGCTGGGATTTTCTGATTTTACATCTAATGTGTTGCCAGTAAAGGCTGTGAAGCTTAATTTGAAATCACATTAATCTCTTAAATTGAATCTTAGGCTGAGGCTCCTGCTGTCGATTTTCAATCCAAAGATAAATTTCATACACTGGTAGAGAGGAAGAATTTCTAGACATCAGAAAAATAGTGGTGTGAGGTCTGTATGCTGGTCTGTACCTTCAGGTGTTTTGGAGTTGAATCGTTTGTGTCCTTCTCTCTCACTTATTTATCAATATTTCTGAAATTATTTTTTTCAAGAAAATGAAGTATGAAACAGATCTGGAGGGGGTTTATAAACCAAGAGCAGCTCTTGCCAGTAGGTGGAGGTAACGAGATACAGAAGTCAAACTGGATTCTCTAGTCCTTTGAAGATGGGCTAAAAGCCAAGTGATAGTAGGAAAAGGGAGAACTTGTAGTTTGTTTTTCAATGTAGGACTTGCAGAAGAAATTTAGAAAGCCTGTTTATAACAGGACTTGGGCTCAAAATGCTGCTGTACAAGTATTCCTGCATCAGGGGGATTTTCCTGGTTTATCTCCATTTTCTGCATGGTTTATGCAAGTAATTAGTATTCTTTCAATAAGAGTGTTTTGGGGCTCTTGTAACAGTATGAGTCACGACGAGAATTGATTCTCTCACAGCAGTTTTCTAGTTTGCCTTTTGGTTTATAACATTTCGTCCTGTTTTTTAAAATTACATGAAGGAAGGAAGCTGGCTTAGCTGAATCCAGGCTCTGAGGATTTTGTCTGAGTTTAGTGAGGGTTGATCTTGTGGGACAAGACCCAGAGACTTGTTTACAGTATGAAACCCCCCTGTTAACCTCAGAACCTACAAATTAGATCCCCTTTTTGACAGTTACACATCATTAATCTAGCAGATGATAGGAGTTGCAGCAGCATAGTGCTGCCTCTGCCTAAAGAGTAGTAGGATAGTTTTTAAAGTCAGTTTTGAGGATGCCCCTATAAATTAAGTTTGCATGTTGCCATTCCCACCTGCTTTATATCTAAAGAAATACTTGCAGTCCATTCCCTAAGTGAAGAATTTTAAGTTGCATCATTTTGAGAGGGCCTTCAGAGGACAGTGCAACAACTTGATGCACAGTAACTCTTTCATGTGCTGCACTGCTGCCTTTGGGTTGGAAACCCTGAGATTATTCCACACTCACCTTATCTTGCTACTTCACAGGATGAAACTGAAGCCTCTGATTCTCTCAGCTACTCACTTTAATTAGAAAATTGCCCAGAGGTGTCAGGAGTAATGGTATTAAATAAGTACCTGTTGTGGGACTTGTGCCTCGTGCTCAGTTCTTGCTTTGGAGAGAGAGAGCTCAGATCTCTGCGCTCCAACTTTTAAATCTCTTTTCATGGGAAGAGTTATGGGAGGGGTGGCTGACACTTAGAGCTTACAGGCCAAGGTTAAACAAAACCAAAACAGAAACCCAGAGCTGAGAGATTTCAGACAGCATGAGAGCAGTATGTTTGAACATTCCCAGCATGTTTTTGCTTAGCGAGATATGTATGAGTGTGAGTTCAGAGATTTTTTTTTTAAAAGGAAAAGTGCCTAAGGAAATGTCAGTTTTCTTAGCACTGTCACAAATTTCATAGGTGTTGGCACTAACTCTTTTTTCCTCATACGCAAAAGTAGAACTTGCCATAAGTTGACTGTCATAGCTTTATGGAAAGTTACTACTCATGGTGAACTGTTTTATGACAATTATGCATTGTCCATGGAAAAATTAACTAAATATAAGCAGTTTATGGGTCTGTATTTCTCCTTTCCTCCTGTTTTACAGCAGTGGCAATAACTGTGAGCTTTCTAGAAGCTTGTTTGTGCAGGACCATGTGGAAAACAATGCCCTGGAAGGAGTGCTTGCTGATATGGAAGTAGCATCTGGAGTCATTATTTTTGTGTGAGAAACCTTCACAAAAGAGGTAATTCTGGCTTTAGGATGCTGCACTTCTGTGTGTGTCAGGGTGCTGGTAATGCACGTGTGCTGTGGGTGTCTGGGGATGCTGTACCAAAGATTTCCAGAGCAAATAACTACTGGGAGTTGGGAATGAGAATGTCTTCTAGGCTGGGTTAAGGGTGAAAGGAATATTACAACGTCCAAGGTTCACACCTGGGGATAGCGGAGAAAGAACGTCTGAAAGAAGGGATTAAGGATTGGTTATGTGGAATTTTCGTTGTGGGTGTCTCAAGACTCTTCCCTGCTTAAAGGTTTGTGAGTTGGTGCTGAGGAAGCTGAATAATACAAAGGTGAAGGGTGCAGGGCACTGCCCAGGCTGCTTAGGGAATGGTCCCAGTCCCAAGGCTGACAGAGCTCCAGGAGTGTTTGGCCAATGCTGTCAGGTCCACAGTGGGATTGTTGGGGTGTCTCTGCAGGGCCAGGAGTTGGATTGATGATCCCTATGGGTCCCTTCCCACTTGAGATATTCTGTGATTCTATGAAATGACAGAAATAAAACAATTCACAAAACACAGGGCCAAGTTTCCCCTCTTTTAGTGCTATATCAGCCTGTGCACACAAGAATAGAGCTCAGTCCATGGAAGTTCCCTAAATCCCCTAATCCAGTGTTAGTGTGTAAGGCATGGCATAGAAGTTCTGATTTCAAAGTGCTTTATTTGATTAGGGCAGCTTTTTCAGTGTTTTGTCAGTTCAGATCTTATGTTTAGGGAGGTGGGTTGATTGCTCCTAGGAAAAAACTAGTCCCTGACTATGGCAGAGGGAGACCTTGGATTTTGGGTAACTCTGGGCTGTTGCTCTCACAACTGACATTTTGGGGCACTTCTGGTGACCATACCTATTTCTGAGCTCCTGCTTCCAGTTCAGCTCAAAGGATGAATTAGTGTCCAATTTGCCACTTTACATCAAAACCCACAGCTGAAATCTACAATCAAAATAACTTCAGCTTTTATATTTTGTATTTGCTCAGAGTTAAAATATTCTAGGACCAGTAATTTATCTATTACACTTCTGTGTTTATAGTACTTATTGAATTTACTTGTAAATTTGCAGTGATAAATTAGAAATGGGGGGGGTGTTGGTCATTAATCTGAGGCAAATTAGGCTTGGTAGCAAATTGTATTTCTCAGTGCTGCTAAATAATGCCGAGGAGCTCATTGAAATGGTCACTTGAATTTTAAAACCACACTCTTTGATTCAGACAAGGCCAGCAGTGAACTGTAAAGATGCAGCTCTGTACAGATGCAGAAGCTGAGCTCAATAGTTTCCTTCTCCTGCCTGTGGAGCCGGGAGAGGGACAGGCAGGGCGTGACATGGGAACAGTTGTGGCAATGAACCTTCCAAATCCGGCCATTGCACAGCCTGGTGTATGAGAGGATTGTTCATCCCATGTGCGGGGTCCTTTCTCCTTTGATTTGGGGGAGGAAGCTTGGCCAAGACAACTGGGGACTGTTGCAAGGGAGGATGTGACATGAAAATCTCAAGGGAAAGGTCTTTGGCACTGTGCTGTTATTTGGGGAGGGGCTGCAGGATGTCAGTGGTGGGAATGAGAAGACTTGGAAGACAGAAGGCAAAAGGAGGAAAGGTTTGGGTCACTAGCACTGGTCTCTGTGCACTACCAGTTTTAGATGTATTTGGTAGCAGAGCGGCGACCTCGGTTTATTTTGCCTTTGCATCAACAGATATAAAAGGTTACTTTGCTTATGTTTGCATACTCATGTTCTCTGTATTTCTTTGGCACGTGAATGTAGGCTTGTGTAGTTTAGGGGAAAATAAATCTTAACCCTGAAAACCTAGAAAGTGAGCTGGCAGGGGTCAGTGCTGGTTTGCTTTCAGGTGCTAACACTCTTCCCCTGCGCTCACTGCAGCCAGCAGGTGACCTGAGGTGTTATTCCCTGGTTTTATCCTGTTTCTCTCTGGCTGATACTCTCAGCCTGTGGGTAGCTTTTCAGAAGGGCTTGTGGACATCAAATCCCACTGCTTTTAAAAGTTCCCCTTTGAGATGTCTGGTTTGGTGGTTGGAATTAACAATGTAGCATGCTTACAGGTCCCTCGAGGACACGTTTCTGTGCCTTGTTCGCTTGGTAATTGCTCTGTTCTGTGTTCTGGTTGTCAATATCTCCAAGTTGATAAGGGAGAGGTGCTGTAAACAGATGTTTCTCCTTAACCAGGGTTAAACCACAGCAAAACCAATCCCCTTTCTCTCTTAAAAAAATTCATGTATTTGCTGTAAAGAGCAGTGGGAAAACATTTAAATGCACGCACTGAATGTAGCTGAAGTCTTTGTGGGGTGGAGTTGTGCTTTGGAATAGGTGTTGGGAGCTGAGCTGCTCTTTGTATATATTACACCTGTATGTGACTTCTGCATTCAGGTCAGCGCCTTGTTGATTAAACAAGGGGAATAAGGACTTGGAGCACAAGGAAGAAGAGTTCCCTGTATAGGAGCAAGTGGTTTATGTTCTGTATATGAAAGCTGTCTCAAATCAGCCTAATGAAGTGATGGGAATGAGCACCCCAATGCTGATGTGGTAATTGCTGTCTGTTTTCCATCAGGAATGCCTGTTGTATTCATACATGCTTGGGTTGTTTTTCAGACTAGTGTTACAAATATTCTAAATTCTATTTACATGAAAACAATGATTCTATATAAAGGTAAGACTGGATTTAATGCTAAAATGGAAGATACCATCTTCCTGCTCTGCAGGCACCTTCATGGCTGTCAGAAGCATCAGTGTGAAGACACCTGTTGAGTTTGATGTTAATGAAATGGAAGTATGAAATGAATCTGTTATGGTGTGGCCCTAAAAAAGGAGCAGTGAGGCCTCACTCCATTTTGATGAAACTGTGGTCAGGCAGCCCACTTAGAGCTGCTTTCTGAGGGGCAGAGAAGGAGAAGAGGTGGGAAAGACCCCATGGTCAGAGTTTGGATGCTGCAGTCCACAAGCTGTTGGTTTCTGGGATGAGCAATAGATTTCCTTCTGAAATTGCACTGTAGGGGATAGAAACAGGCCTAAAACAGATGAGGGAAATGGGAAGGAGTGTATTCTGATGTCTCTGTGTCTCCCTGTGTGCTACACTCAGCTAACTGAAATGGATTACCTTGTGCTTTGGGTACAGGCGATTAAGACCAAGAATTTTTTTTTTTCTGTCAGGGTGTCAAAAAGAAAAGGAAGAAAAATGCCTATATTCTCCAGGCTATTATCATTTACCTTCAGGTTGTATTGCAGACATCTGTGTACTATCCCATGTGATGGGTAAACTTACCAGCCAAGAGCATCATCTCGCTCTGTGGAATGAATGGTAGATTTTACCTCAGTTCCTGGCTTTGTCTCCATGTGGTGGTTTTAAAACTGGGGCACAGATGCACCTTCAGCATATACTGCATATGCATAATCAAAAGCACTGGTTTGCAGTAAATAATTCATGTCAGCTGGGGCACTTGGTTCTGATAATGAGCTCTCAGGGGCTTGGCTCTTTCCAGATGATATATGAAGTATTTGCTGTTAGTCATTCACACTGACAACTACTTAGTTGCTAATAGGATTTGTGTGTTGAGGGGAGGGAAATTCCTGAAGTTTTTTTTTGGTTGTTTCTATACTTCCTTGATATCTCTTTTCCCTGTCTGCCTGGACTTTGAGCAGTTCTGACTGATAAGGACAAATGACTACCACCCTTGAGTAAAAACCTCTAGGAACTGACATAGGTAGGGATATAAATCTATATTACACTGTTATTGACAACCTGCTCTGGACAAAATCCATACGGAAATTGTCTTTGAAAGGGTGTAAAGTTGATAGACAGAGAGGTGTTGGGGTTTCTATACTTCGAGGGTCACGAAAATGTTGATAAGAAAAAAAGCATCTCATTTACATACCTATGAAAGTTTTGGGGAATGTGCAGATTTGGTTAGCTTTCTCTCCGTTTAGGCAAACTTGAGCAGGACAAAATCATTTGTGTTCTGTCCCACAACTGATGGAATGCTGAGGTAAGAAATTGTGAAGTAAACCTTTATTTTCACCCACTGGTATTTTTCTTACCTGCCTGTGTGTGAGAGAAGCGATGAGTGACAGCATGGACTCAAAATGTGTTGATGCCCTTGAGCTTTCAAGCCAGCAGTTCAAAACTTTGGTAACGGTGACTGATAGAAGGAACAATTATTTGGGAGCAGGCTGTATTAAGTGTAAATGCAGTAAATGGTAATGGGGGATGAAATGAGATGAGCTTTAAGGTCTCTTCCAACCCAAACCAGTCTGGGATTCTACCCCAAACCAGTAAGGATTGTGTTTAACATGGGAGCTGATGCTTTGCACATGCAATGTCAGATTTTGTGTGAATAGTAGCAAACACAATGACTGTAGGTTCCTCAACCTTTGGTCACTAAAAATGCTGTATTTTTATCAAAAACTTTTATTAGTCAAAAATCTTCCTTAATGGCTGTGTTTTCTGATGGCCTACCTTAGTGCACAGTCCTGCAGTAATCCTGACAGCTTCTGTAATTAATAGCAAATTAGCATATGATGGTGGTTCCTGCTAAACCTTGAACCATCTGCTCATGGCACTTGGCTTGTCAGTCTCCTGTGCAGGGATCTGGTGGGGATATTAAAGATGAGTTCTGTGCTTCTTCCCTTCCAGAATGTTTAAAATAGACACCTCATAATTGGGCAAGGAAAAGATGGGGATTTTTAACTCTTAAATAATTATCACCTGCTTTGTGCACTTTTTCCTTGATAACAGAAAGGGGAAAAGGGATCTGCTTGGAAGTCTTGTGCTTCTCTGTTGTTAGTTCTGCTGATGTCTGTCAGCCTTTTGTTTAATGCTAATAATGCTAATAATGGATGTGTATTATCATACACGTTCCTGTTTGGAACAGAGAGCTGGAGTGTGTGTGGGAGTGCAGTTCACCACAGCCCTTCCTTGCATCTTGTTACAGTGCTTACAGTGACTTTTGCTGTTGTCGTTGTCCTTTCCCTCGCTCTAGGCTGTCCTTGCAAGTTGTACTTTTGGCAATGCACTTCCAGGACAGTGGTGTTTGTGCATATGTAGTGCAATCACAGAGTCATGGACTGGTTTGGGCTGGGAGGGACCTTCCAAGACCATCTTGTTTCACGGAAGAACAGCTGGACCCAAGGAGGGTGATTTGGTCGTCGTCGTAGATCAGGTGCCTGTGACTGCTGAGGCTTCAAGTGAAACCAGCTCTGGTGTTTGACCTTGAAAGAAAGGGTGAGGCTCTTAAGGCTTCTAAGACAGAGAGGAGAAGAATGGATTTTCCAGATGCCCAGAGAAGCTGTGGCTGCCCCTGGATCCCCAAAAGTGTCCAAGGCCAGGATGGACGGGGCTTGGAGCAGCCTGGGATAGTGAAGGTGTCCCTGCCATGGTAGGGGGTGGGACTGGATAAGCTTTAAGGTCCCTTCTAACCCAAACCATTCTATTTGAGGGCACTCTTCTCAGGGTCTGTGACTTGAAGGAGAAAAATTGAAAATGTGCTTGATATATCCAATTCACCTGTGCTGTAAAATATATTGCTCTTTTTGAATCTGGAAATAGTTTATGAGCTATTCTGCTTGTATGCAGGTATCTGTTTGGGATTGCTCTTATAATGCTAAAAAATCAGCTGGAAGATGGACTGCTTTAAGAATAAAGACAACGCTGGATGTGAAGGGATAGCTCAATATATGTAAATAACTCGCCTTTATTCTCTTAATTCTGTTATCCTGATGAGCTTCCATATTCTCCAAAGCCTTTATCAGTATTCCATATGTATGCTGATGATTATTCACTGTAAGTGTTGCTTTTGCAGCAGAGTAAGCCTAGTGGGAATGATACAGGCACTGCTGCTACGGTGAGGATTTTATCTAAGCTTCTTGCTTGAAAAATTCCTGATTTCAATTTCTTCTTTAATTCCACTTCCTTCCAGTAAGACTGTGCTATGGTACTTGTCTGAAAATAATAATATTTTAAAATAAATGTAATTTTTTTACCGGGGTGACCTCTGGTGAGCGTGTATGGCAAGTGAAGTGAGTTGAAAATCCCTTCGGTTCAGCTGTTTTCTGTGGAGCATAAATTAGCAGAATAGGAGCGCACTCTGCGTTCGTGTGAGCTTAACACAGAGTGGTCATATGGGTTCCTGCAGAAGTGGGTCAAAGCTATTTTTGCTCTTTGCCTCCAGCCATTAAGAGAAAAAATTGGACACCTGGCTCTCCACTACGCCAGGCGTTTTATGTCTATTTTAGCATGCCTTCACCACAAGGAAATAAAAGCCCTTTCAGCCACTGTTCTCTCCCTGGGAAGAACTGCAGCTTTAAAAATTGATGGACATGTGCTCGGTTAATGATGAAAATAAATTTTACTCCTAAGAGAGAAGTGATAATTGAATACATGGGTATTTTAGCTAAGGCTAGAAAAGCGTTCTAGGGATTTGGAAGTGGTATTTAAATTTAACATACAGCTGTGCTTACAGAGCAGGCACCCTGTGGAATACACACACAACCTGAAAGCAGAACTAGGAGTACCTAAGCAAAATCATGTCGAGGCTGTGACAGGAGCTGGCTTGAATTTTGCTAAGGTAATTTAAGATACAGCACAAGACACTTGACTTTTGGCCATTCTGATTGATTGAAACCAAACTCATCACCACTGTGGTCAGCTGAGGTTTGGAAAGGCGATGAGGGGTAACAGCACTTCAGGAGAAAATTAAAATGAAAGGCATGTATGGTGAGTATCCTAAAGTAATCTGCTAGATTGCTGTTTTATTCTGTTTCCCTCTGCTTTTGGAATGATCTCACAGCTTTGCATGGTTACATAGTTCATGTGCTGCAGCAATGTAGGGTCATGGAATCATTAAGGCTGGGAAATATCTCCAAGATGGAGTCCAAGCATTCCCCCAGCACTGACCTTGGGCTCTGTCAGCCTTGGGGCTGTGACCGCTGCCCTGGGGAGCCTGGTCAGTGCCTGGCCACCCTCTGGGGGAGGAACCTTTTCCTGACACCCACCCTAAATGTTCCCTGGCACAGCTCCAGCCGTTCCCTCGGGTGCTGTCCCTGGCTACAGAGATGGGAGCTGTCCCTTGTGAGGAAGCTGCGGCCCCAGTAAGGTCTGACCTCAATGTCCTCTTCAGGAGAACAAGCCGCTTTACCTCTGCTGTTCCTCATTCAGCTTCCCCTCTGGGCCTTTCAGCATCTTTGTGTCCCTCCTTTGGATGTTCTCCAACAGCTTTAGATCCTTCTTATATTGTGGTGCCCAAAACTGTCCCCAGTGCAGAGCAGAGCGGGACAATGCCCTCCCTGGCCTGGCTGCAGCCTGTCAGTGAATCTGCTGCTCTGCCTCCATAGTAAAAGGGCTTGGATTTTCCAGGTCTGGTTTATCAGTTGATGTTTATCTCCCTTGAAGTCTTTTTTCCTATTGATAAGGTCATGCACAGTGGTAATTTAAAAGCAAAAATAGTTCTGTGGTGGTTCAGGTCTCCTGTTCTGTTTGTGAGGCACTTGTAGTTGGCCTCACTGACCTTCCAGACCAGAGGTACTTTGGACTTCTTTTTTTGTGTCAAGGAGTAAGACCTGTAGCAAACAGACTGGGAGTTCTTGCCTCTGAGAGAAAGCTTTTGACCTTTGTAAGGTTGTGGTGATTTTTATTCAACCGAACAGACAGGATTGGAGTTCTGTAAAGCCCCTGAGGTCTCCCTGGTTTGCAGCTGGTGATACCCAACTGCTTGGACCAAGCCAGGGGAAGTTCCTCTGTGTTCAGATCCCTTGCATGCCTGTGGGGAGATGTGCATTTTAAATAAAAAGTGTTTTGGTGCTACCCGTGCAGTTTTAATTCCACATTTATTAGCACTGTTTGAATTAAGAAGGGGTTTTGGTTTTCACTGTTTTTCATGGAGAGACTCTATCATATGTTGTTTTCTGCATGACCAATTAAAATCATGTCAGGAAGGAACTGGTCTGAACCACATGTCCTGAGTTCTGTAGCAGGTACTAATTCCTGCATTTTCCACAGTGGGAAATGCTTTAGTAGTATTAGGATGGGGGGAATGTGTATTTAAATCCCATCTGGTGCTGAGCTGAGCGTGGTGAGGAAGGTCATTCTAGGTAACCCAGCACATATATCCTATGTAGGATAAATAGTGCTGGTGACATGGTTTTTTCCTGTTGATGGTCCTGCATCCTGGAAAGATGAGGGTCATTTTTATCTGGAAAGTGAAAGCACGTCCATGGCTGAGCTCCAAGGACAATTACAGCTGCAGAGGCATCTTGGTTTGCCAGCAGAATGAAATATTAGGAAGTCACATTTCTTTTGTGAGTTGACCTCGGTTTGTTGGTTTTTGAGGAGTCTGTGCTCCAAATGTGCCCTGATGTGAGAGCTGGGAGGGGGAGTGGGACTCAAGTCGAGCAGTGTCGCACTGCGGAATTATTGCAGGTATAAAGATAAGGTTTTGACAGAGTGGCTTTTATAATTTATGGGGTTTTAGCTATTCAGTGTAGGATGGCTGTCTGTAAACAGTAATTTGCCACAGTGCTGGGAGAAAATTGAGAACAATGTGTGAAGGCTGGGTCCTTCAAATGCTGTTGGTATCCCAGAAGAGTGAGTAGGTATCTGCTGAAGCTAATGAGGGGCTGGCAAAATGTCTTGGGCCTCTGCAAAGCAGAGGTTTGGAAGTAATTGGCTTTTTCTTGCCTATAAAACAGTGAAAAATATCAAATACAACCTTTTCATGAGATCAAATGGACGCTTTCCAAAGCAGGAGGCCAAATTCTTATGGAACACATGTAGATGTTTTGTGTCACACGCTTTGTACAGTTGTACCTCATTGAACTACGGCTTTGCCTAAACTTTACATGAACTGCTATTGTTTTAGTGCAAGAAAAGTGGCTTTTTAGAGTCAGTGTCTGTTATTTGGGAGTATCTGTTATTTGACAGTGACTGCTGAAATGCAGTGGTTTATTTCCCCTCTCTGAGTGCACGTGCTTGGTTTGCCCATAATGCCTCCGACATTAATGCTGGCTGTGTTTACAACGGCTTGTTTGGGGATTGTAAATAATTTTGAAGCAGCAGGAGTGACCTACTTCTTAGAAGCATTTGCCTTCTGGCTGTTTTGCGGGTTCTGTGGATTCCTAGATCCCTCCCATGGAAAGGCAATCTTCTTTCAGATTTAATGCTACACAAATGTAAAGAGAAGTATAATTTTGAATATTATGCAACTAGAATACTGCTTGTTTGTACAGTTACTGTTGTATTTCCTAAAAGGTGTTCAGCATTCAGCACAGAAGCAAGTGTGCCATAGGTAACAACTGTATGAATACTTTTTGGAGTATGGGGAATAATTATAAGCAGAATCTTTGTATAGTAAGATATTGTTTTACTGCTGTTTTAGCTCACTCCCAATTCCAGTTAAGAATAGTGAGTTTCTGTTTGTTGCATATTTGATTTTATCTTTGCCACACTAGATTTCATGAGGCAGATTTATGACTTACCTAGGCTGGGTTGTCGTAAAATAGTTTTGGGTAATGTGTGATTCCCAATTCTGTCTTAGCTCTTCTCCTCACCTCTCCCCCTCCATTAGTTCCTCCTTGCTTATCACTTCTTCCTGAGTTCATGCCATTATTTCTGGGGATACTTTACTCTGTGTTATGTTTTAATTTGAATTCAGATGCGTTGTTCCTAGTGGATTTAAGAGCATAACAAAATTCTGGTGGGGTCACCCTTCCCTTCCACAACATTTTTGTCTGATAATTTTGTGGATATTTGTTGAGTTTGAGAAGCTTCTGTTTTAAGAAGGACAACGTTTTTTGCTAAGAATGTTGTTTACCAGGTTGAACTAGTGTAAGGAATAGAATGAGAACAGAGTGAAGTGTGGTGTCAGATGTAAAGCAGAGGGGTTGAGATAGAAATTCACGGCATACTAGAGGTTTAATTATATAGTATGGAAATGGAAAATGTTCAATAGCCCTCGGGGTACTGAGGTACATGACTGAATTTGTGAAGTTATCCTGAACAAGTCTCAAAAGGATAATTGTTTTTACTTAAGGATTGCTGCAAAATGTCGGATTGAACCTCAAACCATCAACTGAAAGCAGAAGACAAGGGAAGAGACCTGGCTTTATTATCCAAATCAGGAGCAAGTCTGTGGCTTGGTTATGGTTAGAATGATTTTCCAAACTGTTGGGCATTAGAAAGCACTACTTCCAGAATGCAGTGAGAATGATGCCTTTGCTCAAATGTCTTGGAAGAGCTGTGGGTGTGTTTAGGAGAGGGAAGGCCCTTGTTCTGGGTTTGCTGCAGCCATCACTGCCATCTCCTTGGTTTTCTGGGACCATGGATGTTGCTGTTTTGCACAGCCTTGTGACACTCCTGCTGCTGCAGAGAGGGACGGGCTCCTTTCCCAGCTCATTAGAGGAGCAGTAGCAGCTCTCTTTGTGGAGGAGTCATATCCTTTTACTGGGTCTCCCAGGAGGATGAAATCCATCGAGACAGGGAGGCTGCTTGCATTACAATGATGATTTTGATTTTTTGAAATCGTGTGTTCCTGTACTTTTCAATAACTTAAATGGGTTTGAGGTGGGTCTCTTTACTCAGATTGCTTCTGAAAAATGAGTCCTAATCGTACCTTGTCCCCTTTGGCAGGGGAATAAGAAGGTGACTTTTCACTCCTTTCAGGAGCAGAGTTTGAGGCTGGTTTTGCCGCGTGGCCTCTGGGCTGCACCTCTCCCTGTGCTTGGGCTCTCCCCGTGGATGTTCAGTCTTGGTTTTAAAGATGTTCTTTATTAGGCTGGAAGCTGGAGTCGCTGCAGATTCTTGGGGGCAGGAGGCTGATCTTATCAGGCCTTGTTTTGCTTCCTTCCCTCCTGGTCCTCCCTCCCATCCCGCCTCCCCTCGGGGCCGGCTGACCCAAGGCCTTCCAGCAGCAGCTCCTCCTTGTTTTCCCAGACTGGCATGTTTGTAATTAAATGTCTGAGGCAGAACTTTGTGTTGCTCTGTTTTGCAATTGCTCCAGTATCTTCCTCCTCTCGTCCCTCACCGGGACGAGATGCCACTGGGGTGACATTTTCTCCAGTCAACAGGATGAAAATCCATTTTTCCAGTTTTTGGTGGTGGCTGTCACCTGGTGGCTCAAAACTGCCCTTGGAATTGATCTGGTTTGTGTTTTGTCACCTGATTTTAACACTTTGATCTTTGCTATGCACAACATCTCAAGTCCTGGAATGTAACCTGACCTAAGGAATGGTTCCCTCACTGATGTAGGAGTATCTGGGGCTCTTTTCTATTGTTCAGCACCTGATCCTGGCATCTGTGTGTGGCCATGGGCACGTGTTAATCCTAATTTTGGCCGACAGATCCTCAGATTTGCCTTGCAGCAAGTGCATGGCTTCTGCAAGCCTTTTATTCCTGTTTAGTGTTTATCAACAGACATCAAATTCAATTGTTGTGCCTGTAGACAATGGAAATGTCACTTTTGTCCCTTGTGAAAGAGCCTTTTATGGGCTACTGGAGTGAATAAAAAACCCCATACAATGCTATTTTTGTTTTGTTTTTATCCACTTGAACATTTTGAGGTTTTTATCTCTCTAAGAATGAATAATGGTAAAAGGTATTTTTCCTGCAGTTTGTTTTCCTTCTCTGAAAATACTTTGGAAAAGTTGGGAAAGCAGGGATGTAGGCCTTGGAAAAAACCCAACTGTTGTGTTAGGCAACCATTTCTCTTCTGTCAGGGTATTGTGAACAAAATGGGAAGCCATTCCATTAAACTCCACTAAGATAGTTGAATTAAATAGGGAGGGGAACCTACAAATGTTCCCTGCAGAAATTCACTGTAGCAGAAGATGCTTCTGAAGAGCTGGCAGAAAGGACAGGAAAAAAACCCAGTGAATTTAGCAGAAAATCCTTAAAATACCTGAAAATGAAATGAATGCTCCTGGACTTGGAAGCAGATGAGGAAGTGAAGAATTGAATGATGGGCAAGGAACTGAGCAAGTAATTTTAGGCAGTTGATACATTCACCTGAGCTGTAGAATAATAACAAAATAGACCTGTAAAGTACCTTTAGATGGGAAGGTCACACCACTCTTTGGTATTCCAGCAGGCACGTCAGTGCCATCTTTCCTGTCCCTCATGTTGGCTGTAGCAGTGTTGGAACTGAAGGAGAATCTCAATTACCTGCAGTGCTCTCGTATTGCTGAAACCTGCCTTGAAGGGCTGATAGTACAAAATAAAATATAAATTGCTTTCCTTGCCTGGTTTTAAAAAAACCATGTAAGACTGGAAATGTTCCATTGTACGTGGAATTAAGTGTATGCACTTTGAACACAGTCCTCAGGATGCTGTGTAAAATAATGTAATATTGCAAAAGAAATGAGGGTCAGATGGCAGCACGTGGCTGTAACAGCCTCAGGAGAGATGGCTGAAATGAATATTACCATAGTGAACAGAGGAAAATACAGGTGTGGGTGTTGCTATGATGAGGCAGTTTGTGAGTCAGCTGGGAAATGGACATTCACAGCTTTAACCAAGTGGTCATTTTTTGTCATAGAAATTGCCTGGGAAAGCAGGCAAGCAGTCATGGTACCACTCAGATCAATTGCTCCCAGTGACAGCAATCCTTGCTGCTCTGGAGTTCCTGATGCCTACATTGGAAAATATCAAATAGAGGAATTTTTGCCTTGGCAGATGGACTTCAATTTGAAGGAAATTGATGCTTGGGTTGAAGCAGATACTAAGAGGCTTTTCTGTCTGTATCAAATACTGGAAACAGAGATTTTCTGCAATGGATTTGCTGGTAGATGAGCACAGTTTGATGTTGCTGTGCTTGTAGTCCCTGCAATATTTGTAGATTTGCAAATTTACAGGGGTGCTGTGTTAATGGCTGGACTCAGTCTTGGAGGTCTTTTCCAACCTTAATGATTCATTAAGTATCTCATGTAAAGCTTGGAAAGGGCTGTGGATTTTCAAGTGAGACCTTTTCCAGAGAAATATAAAATATGTTTGTGTGCTTGTCCAAATGAAATATTTGTCAGTTTTATTTTGCTGTGGTTGGAGAATTTCAGAAGGGTCAAGTCATAAGGTTTACACTCCAAATTGTGGCTTGGTTGATATGTTTTCCTGTCTTAATCAATAATTGTATTATTAGTAACCTTAAGCTACTCAGGAGGCTATTGAAAAATACCTGTCAGGTGAGTAAAGTCATCATTCCTTAGCATGATAATACAGCTCCCAATATCTTATTTATGAGGTGTTTCTTGAAATGTTTGAGCCAAGTCATGTCCTTGCCCCGGTGGATTTCTACAGCTTGAAGCTGCCATGCTCTGGCTGAAAACAGTCTGGAAAAAAACCAAAATGCAGCTGAAACTTTTGGGTGGATTTCTCCTGATGATCATAATGCCATTGGCAGTGTTAGTAATTTGGGTTCCAAGCCTGTGTAAGGCTGGTGGTTGTCCCCGAAATGTGGTGTGTGAGCAGAAAAGTCTTATCAAGATTAGGTCAAAGAAAGCTGTCGTGGAAGTAGTGTGGGACCCAGGGTTGGATTTTTTAGCCAATAAAATATTTTCTTCCTATGAGATGTTAGGGTGTGTTTTCTGTTGCCTTGACCTATCATTTTTATGTTTAATGCTGCAGCCTTAGTTATGAATCCATTAATATCCAAAGTCAGTACCTTTCTAACAAATGATATCAGGCTTTTTAACACCTTTCTTTTCTATTTTAAATTAATCTGCAAATAATTTCTGTTTTTAAAGGAACTTTGCAGTGGGATCCTGGCTAGTGGAAGGGCAGGAGTTGAACACAGATTGTGTAATTAGCCATAAACTTTGCTTTGTGCTGTTTGTGTTTTGCCCTCTTCGCGCACAGTGGCTTGGGGAAGGGCTTTTCTGTCTGGAAGGGCTTAGCTTAAAGATATCTTAGACAGGACATGTTGGGGCCACAGGGGGATTTAGGATTGGTTTAGAGAGCATCCCATCGTTAGCAGGATCTGGATTTAATATGAAAACCCCTAAATGAATATCTAATCCTCTTCTTTCTGGGGAGAGATGTTTTATCCTCATTTTGAAACATGGCCTTCCACTGTTGCAAGTAACTGAAAATCTATTTGCATCTGCAGCTGGATGCTTGCCAGGCCAGATACATGGATATACATTTCATTTTGGCAACTGGAAAACACTGAGCTGGAGCCAGAGGGAACTTTTGTGGTGTTTGGGAGTTAGCAATGTGTGTTGTCATAATGGGTTGTTATTGTGGGTTTACCTAAGTGGGGTTTTTGTTTTATTTCTCATGCTGAGGGAAACAAGGTCTGCCAAGTACAAGAGGTTAAATTCAGCATAAACTAAAATTCTCCTGGATACAAGAAATGTGGTAGCCCATGCTAAGCCTGTCCTTAGCCTCACCTCAGCCTGAGATTGCTTATTCCTAATGATTCCCATGGCTTTAAGAAGTGAAAGGCACAATTTTGTTCCTTTTTGCAGGGTGAGATGGGATATTGGGAAGGAATTGTTCCCTGGGAGGGTGGGCAGGCCCTGGCACAGGGTGCCCAGAGAAGCTGTGGCTGCCCCTGGATCCCTGGCAGTGTCCAAGGCCAGGTTGGACATTGGGGCTTGGAGCAACCTGGTCTAGTGGAAGGTGTCCCTGCCATGGGATGGGATGGGATGGGCTTTAAGGTCTCTTACAACCCAGACCAGTCTGGGTTACGATTCCTTTCCTGAAGGAGACAGAGGGAGCTGATCCTTCCTCTCTCCTCATTGCCAGTGGGGCCACATCTGGACTCCTACTGTTAATTACGGGCTGCTTTGTACAAGTGAGATACGGATTTGCTGGAGCAAATCTGGTGCAGCATCAAAAGATGATGAAGGGACTGGAGCATCTTTCCAGTGAGGAGTGGCTGAGAGAGCTGGGTCTGCTCATCCTGGAGAAGAGAAGGCTTAGCAAGGTTATCCACTTACCTGTGAAATGTTCTGCTGCTTAGAATCCAGAACGAGTGCTCTGTTTGTTATTTAAGCTGAAACAACTCAGTGGCTTAGATTTTAGAGAATTAAAAGTTTATTCTGAAGCTTGTAACAAGAATCATGTTATTGACAGGAGCTGTGTGTGCTTGGTATGATGCTCACCCAAGTGCTTTAGAATGTTATGAATGCTCCAAGTGCTTTCCAGTGTTCTGTGCTGAAGGCCTCAAAGTTGGTATTTCTGCTCTGTACATGGTTAAATTGGAAGCTGATTCATAGTTTTTCCCAGTTGGATAAATGTGGTGGGAAATTTCGTGGGCTGGAGCAAATTGAAAAGACAGACTTCCTGGGTATCCCCTCTTGAGAAAAATTTCCTTCTGACTGAACATCTGGTCCCTGTCTCAAGATTAACCTTTAGCATTAGATTTGCTGAACAGTTAAATCATGAATCCATGTAAAACTGTGAGGGTTTTTTTTTCCTTTCCATTGTGAACATAAATACTTAAAGCAGTAAAAGAGCAAGGTTATAATTTGCTGTAAAGTAGGAATATACATATTCAATAACATTTGGAGCCCAAACTGTATCTATTGGAAAAGACAGGAGCTCTTGAAATGAGTAATGAACACTTCATTAGGTGTTTTTCAGCACCTGCATAAAACCCTTCATGAATTAAGTTTTTCATATGCATGAATCAGCATTTTCAACACATGAAAATGCCATTTGTGAGCAGCACCTTTTGAGCAGTTGTGACCTTTTACTCTGCCAGTGGCTCACTGAGGCCTGTGTGAAGAACAAACTCTTTGTGTTAAACAGACAGTTACATTTTTAGGGGTAGCTCTGAGTTTCTCCCATAAGTTATCTTTGAATCTTGTTCTGATTGGACTAAGTGCTAGAAAATGCTAACCTCATCAGATTTTTTTTAATGAAAATGTCTTGTGGCATCCTTACAAAATAAAGGTGTGCAGGGGGAATGACCTGGAAGTGCTGGTGGTTGTATGAAGATGATTTTTATTGTATGATTACGATTGTGATTCACCATTTGTGTTTTACTTGGAGAGTACTTGAAATTTCAGCTATTCAAGGAAAGCTGTCGTGGAACTTGTTGCAGAGATAAAAACTTGGCAGTGCCTGAAGTGGGAGTTTTGGTGATCCTTACATTAGACTTACTAATTTTGCAAGTGGATGAGTTATGCCTCGGAATTTCATCTTGTGTGATACAACTGAAACTGCTTTTTATGGGAGGATGAATCTCGTGCATGGCCCTGTTGCCTGGTGTTTAACCAAGCCACTACATCACGTGGGAGTGTTCAAATGTTTTCACAGAAAATGGTGCAACTGAATAATTAGGCTTTTTTACAGGTAAATAAAAAGGAGGGATTAGAAGAGAGAGGCTACTTTGAAGCATGAAGGGATGGATACCAGTGTTCCATGTCAGAACAAACCCAGGCCTGGGTGTCCCTGCTCCAGAGCTGCTGGTTTAACACCTGTGTTCTCTGGGTGGAAATGGAGAGAGATCAGTGCCTGAGGTGATAGGAAGAGAGAAAAAATGGAAACTGGAAAGGTTTTGGGGCAAAGTGTTTCCTACAGCCAAAACACTCAGCTTTTTCCAAAGGTAAGGACACACAAGTTCTCCCTTCCTCAGCACTTCTCTCACTGGGAGGTACTGGGAACTCAACCCAGGAGCCTTTCACATGGGGAGCACATAATGGAGTGACCTCTGCTTGCACACAGTAATATCTGGTGTTTGATGTAAAGCCCCTTTAGTTCTGCTACCCAGCGGTTGTTTGTTTTTGCTTTTAAAATATTTAAAGAAGACGGTTCAGTGTCTTTAAAGGATGTTGTTCTGGACGTGCTTCTTCCCTTCTGTAAGTGATATTCCAGTACAAAATATGATTTAGGCTTATTAATGTATGATTACTTGTATCAAGAGGCATGGTTGCAATATCACTATGGCTTTAATGAGATTTTTTTTTTTTTCATGTAACATTAATATGATTACATTTTTTTTGTTTTCTTAGGCTTGAACTGTCATCATATGTGTGTGCTTGTTATGAGGGGGAAAATCCCTCCAGTTGCTTTATTCTCTCACTTTGCTATACCACACAGAATGTTAAGAAGGGAGTAGATATGAGTTTACTTTCCTTATAGAAATACTCAAAATTTTGAGGTGTTTTCATTTGATACAAAACTTAATATAGAAAAATCATATTTGAGCAGTTTTAAAACCTTTACCTGTACAGGAAAATTCAGGCTGGGGAGACCACAAGAGTTCATCTAGACTAGGCTCCTGCACAAGGCAAGATCAGGCCAAAACCTGTGTAAAACCTGTCTGGTTTGTGACCTGCAGCTGGAAGAAAAACCCCCAAACCCACTACTCGTGTTTGACACAACTTTCTGGAAGTATTTTCCATTCTCTTGCTCTGCCCCCAGCCCTGGTGTTTTGCAAGTCTGTTTCAGGTAGGTTTTCTGTCCTGTTGCTTTCCCTCCCATGTGTAAACAAGGGTATCCATGAAAACTGAGGTTGCAGGAGGGGTTAGGGGACATTAGGTCCAGCTGGCCCGGGAAGGAAGTTACTGGGAACTGAGCTGACACTAAAGCATTGCCAAGGTACCTGCCTCTCTCTGCTTCCCTGGCTCCTTTGAATGTGATCCTAATCTCCTGTGAGAGTAGCTGGAGGCAAGCAAAGAAAGATTGCTGGTGGTTGCCCAGCACTTTCTGCTGCAGTGACCAGGTGCTGCTTCCCAGTGGCTCCAGGTTCCCAGTTGCTCCAGGAAAAGCCACCTCTGCCTGCTGATGGTGAAGGGTGACAGGTCCAGGGTGACAGCAGAGCCTCAATGCTCCACCTGTGGCTCTAACCCAACACATCCATTGAGGCTGTTGGCAACTGAGACCTGCCAAATTCGCTAAAATATTGTGCAGAAGTGAAGCCTGTTTTCCCCAAATTCCCTAATACTGGTTGGCTGAAGGACCAGAGTTTTGTTGTTGTCTGATTTCTGAGGGCCAGTCTTTGCACACCTGATATTTTGGCCTCTACCTGGCAGATCAGTCCCTGCATCTATTGCTGAGCAGTAAATCTGCCTTGCAGCACAGAGTTGCTTTTGTTCTGCTGGTGTTGTGGCAGTGAGTTTTCTGCCTGGCCCTAATTATTGTAGACCCTTCACTCCACATCTTTGCCACCTCACCTGCTCCAGGTGACTGTGTGCCTTCAGTGTCATCCCCACCCTCTGTTTCCAGCCAAATTCCTGCTGAAGGTGGCAGATGCACTGTGTGGTTTGGCTCATCTCAGCAGTAGTTCATTGAATCCTCATTAATCACTCACAGGTTTTGTGTCCTTTAGTCCTTTGGGGCCCTTTAGAGGTTCAGGTGGTCTCCAGTCAGAGGAACTGCAGTCACCAACCTGGGGGTAAAATCCACATTTTTGATAAGCCAGTTCCTCTCTGCGTTCTCACCCTCTTGTGATCACATAATGATTTTCCTTTATATTAATTGCAAAGACAGGTTTACTTCACTTTCTTGACATAAAGCACCTTGTGCCTGGTAAAGAAAGACCAGAAAAAAATGTAATGTGGGTAAAGAATTTTGCACTGAAGTGCTTCTTACCAAGGTGCAGTTGGCAGCCATCTGTATGCTCACTCCTTTCTTTTGGACAGAAGGACATAATTGATTTTGGTTTCTTGTTATTGCATAAAACCTGAATTGTTTTAACTTGTAAAAAATCCCAGCCACATTTGGAACTCTTCACCTGTCAGTTCTGTCCTTGAGGTGCTTGTTTGGTGGGACAACAATCAGTCCTTCTTTCCTGAGAATATTCCTTATGCTATGAGCATCCCAATTGGAGTGAACAAGGAAAAGGCACAGGTCAGAATTATTTATGCTAATTGTTCAGCAAGCTGTATGTTCTGGAATTCAGTATTTCTTCAGAAGATCTGTGCCTTCTACTTCAATAATAATTCCCCCAAGTCACTGAATTTCAAATCACTTCACTGCTTGAATGAAGATGAGTTTTTCCCAGGTAAAACATGGGAAATGTTTAATTTTAAATACACTTCTGATAGACTTTGATATGACATTTGGGTCTTAATGAAACATTATTCAAGAGTGTTCTGATTGTACAATTCATAACTTTACAAGTTAATTGAAATACCAAACACCTTAAAAGTGCCGAAATGTAAGAAACTGATAAATCTTCAAATTAATTTTCTCAGTCTATTTTTTTCAATGAAGTAAGCTGTATAATAAAAAATGGGGAATCATGGTGCAAGCAATCGTGTGTGATTTAACATTTCTACAAAATTGTTGTTAGAATCAAGAGGGTGTTAATCATCCAATTAAGAATTTCCTTTTGCAGCCAATAGCTGTCAGTATTTAGTTTCACATACGCCGAGAGCAAACTATTTGACTTGGACATAAAAGCCATAATAAAAGTTGAAGGAGCATACTTGAAAATCCTTTCCTGACAAGAAGGGAAGGAAAATAAAGCCATTCATTGTTTTTCAAGGTGGACAAGGCTTGAATTTTTGAATTAATTTTTGACATAGCGCATTCATTCTCTCTGCTCAGGAGGGCAAATACATTACCTGCTCAGCTTTCCTCTGTTATGACTAATCTTAATTTTAAAGCTGCCTTTTAATCTTCAGCTTCAAAACCTGTGTTCTCTTTATTTTCTTGTGTTTGCCAGGATCCTCAGGACTCTTGTTCACAAAGCTTATTTCATGCTGAGGTCATTAATTTGAGAGACTCTAAGACAAAACTTAATTTCTGCTAAGTAATCCAGGCCATTAGCAAATGCTGTGACTTCAAGCTGAAAGAACATTTCAAATTAGGAGCAGCAGAGGGCTTAAGTTTTCTGTAATTCTTGTCTTTTATAAGAAATTTACTCAACCCCCCTGTCTGGGGTATGAATGGAAAGATGCACAGCAGCATCCTCGTGCAACAATTTATTTGAGCCAGGCTTCAAATACACATTGGGGGCAGTGTTTTGAGGTGCCAGAAATGGATAATAGTGGCCATTAATATGTTTTACTATTCATGGTGGAATCATAGAATTATGAAGGTTGTGTCTTCTGGATGCTGGGCTGAGGAGGGAAAAGAGGAGGTGCTTGAGGGTATTTTTCTGTTTTATATACCTTGTACCTTGAGGGTTGGTTGTTCATTTTTCATGATTTTTCATGATTTTTCCTTTGGTATTTCCTATGGAGGTACAGAGTTTTTGGATGAAGCGGCCCCTTTTCTGGGAACATTTCAGTAGCTAAAGGCTCACAATAGCAGATATTCAAGAAATGAGAAACTTCAGATACTGACAAATGGAATATCCCAGAGCTAAATTCCATGAGGTGACAATGCATTATGGTCAGCACAGCTAAGAGAAAAGTAGAGAAAACCAGCAAAAATTATTCCTCCATTACTAAGCTGAAATAACCATAGAATTTGCAAGAACAACCTCAGTTCACAGTATCCTCCTCTGTGCTGCAAGATCTGAACTGTCAGATTATGAAGGCCACCAAAAAGTTTTTTAGGGGAAATAAATACAAATCCAAATGATTTGCTCAGAAAAGGAGCTGAACAGGCAGTTACATTCCATCTGTTGATGCAAGGACGAACAGACTTGCTAGAGATATTTACTTCAGAATGGCACAGCATTATGAAAATACAAGAAAACCATAAACAAACCAATCTGTTGCATCAGGACATGTGAAACCTGATATAAAATCCCAGAATGGCTTGGGTTGGAAGGGACCTTAAAGCTCATCCTGTTCCCCTCCCTGCCATGGATGGGGACACTTTCCACTATCCCAGGGTGCTCCAAGCCCTGAAATTTCCTCATCCCGGCTGTAGGAGAGCCCTGAGCAACTCTGGAATGGTCACATTGTTCATCACTGTCAGCTGACTAAGAGAAACCTCCGTGGAGTTCAAGTATTTACAGCAGAATAGGCTGAAGTTGCCCTTTAAAACTGTCATGTCCTCTGTGCGTTGTCAGTAAAAAGAAGCCAGGATGAAATCAGTCACAAAATGGGTAGGCTTTGCTATTGGAAAGAAGTAATCTTCAGCTACAACATTTTTTCCCCTCTACACTTGGTCTGGAATAAATGCAATACCTAGAGAACAGTCATGTCAGGTGTTAATAACAAAAAATAGCTCCTGGCTTCCTAGTGAAATTAATTCAGTTATTTTCTCTGTGATTTCATTTTTTTTTTCTTTTTTGTTTTTGAAGTGATTTTGGTCATGTGCCCAAGTTTTGAAAGATGAAGTTGTTCAACATGGCTGAGAAGTATTTCGTAAGAGCCCTTTGATTGCTGGCCTGCTTGCAGCATGTGAAATTTTTGACAGCAATCTCGATTGATTCTTCCATGTTCAATAATGTGTTCATTCCAATGGTATTTCCTGAGCAGCTGGGCTTGCTTAGCTTTGGAGCTAAAACAGCAAAAGCAAGGAAGTGAATTTTCCAGCCCCGCTCGGCCCCCCCCCCCCCGCCCCCCTCTTTTT
>VZTJ01002055.1:214840-260195 GCA_013397795.1 Orthonyx spaldingii | reverse complement strand
GGCGCCTCTCCGGGATGGCGCTGCCGTGGGCGCCGGCCGCCGGTGGGGAGCGCAGCCGGGGCCCAGCCTGCCCCCGCCGCAGAGCGGGGTGTGACACCGGAGCATTTTTTTTTTTTTTAAATTATTATTTATTTATTTCATTATTTTTTAACCGGGTTGCAGTGGTTCGTGGCTCTGCGTTTCCAGCCATCCGCGTCTCTCCATCCATCCGTCCGTCCGTCCGTCCGTCCATCCATCCGTCTCGGCGCCGATGCCCGCGGTGGCCGCCGCTGTCTGAAGGGCAGAGCCATCATGTACCTCCTGGACAGCAGCGAGCNACCCCGCAGAGGAAGACCGTGTACCGCATCTCCGTGACCATGGTGAAGAAGGAGCTGCTGCCGCCGGAGAGCGGCCGCGCCGGCCCCGAGCTGCCCCGGCGCGGGCGGAGCCGCCCGCCGGGCTCCTCCAGCCTCACCAGGGCCGGGCTGCTGCTGCTGGAGGAGGAGGAGGGCGAGGAGGAAGGCGAGGAGCGGGACAGGGTCCCCAGCCCTTGCGGCTTGCGCACCTTCCGGACGCTGAGCACGGGACAGCTGGAGCTGGGCCGCCTCAAGGTGCCGCGGAGAGCGGGGCCGCCCGCGCCCNACCCGCGGCGGCCGCCGCCGCATCCCCGCCCGGGGAGGAGCGGGACAAGGAGGGGGGGCCCGGGGAGCAGGCCCCGGGGGAGCCGGGCCACAGCCCGCGGGGACAGCCAGGGCTGCTGCGGCGGAGCTTCAGCTTCAGGCACTGGAGCGGCGGCGGCGGGGAGCCGGCCCGGGTGCGGAGGCACAGCAGCTCCGGCTGCCTGCCCGGGCCGCCGCCGCCGCCCTCGCCGCCCGCCGCGCTCCCCGCCGAGCCCCCCGAGAAGCGCAACACGCTGGACGTGGGCGAGGTGCTGAGCCAGGCGGACCCGCTGTCCCGGCTGGAGCGCTGGGAGCGCAGCAAGAGCAAGAACCGGACCCTGGATAACAGCGACCTGCAGCGGCTCTCGGAGCGCCTGGGCCGGGAGGGCCCCGCCGCCGGCACCGAGCACCGGCTGCTGCGCTTCTTCAGCGGCATCTTCGCCCGCAGGGACGGCCCCGTCGCCCTCTTCGGCAGCCCCCACGGGCGGTCCCCCCGCAGCAGCTTCTCCAGGTCCAGGGCTTATTTTAGCAGCCTCAGGAGAGCCGCCGTGGACATGCAGTCCAGCTCCGAGAGCATCAACGGGTCCCCCCATAAAGGTGCCCGTCCTTGTCTCATCTGGGCGGCTCGGCATCGGTGCTGGGGGGTGGATGGTGGGGTCACAGGGCTCTTATGTGCGAGGAGAGGGAGATGCTGCTCTGGGGTACATCAGGGTGCTGAGGCCCTGGCACGGGTTGCCCAGAGGAGCTGTGGCTGCCCCATCCCTGGAAGTGTCCAAAACGAGGTTGGATGGAGCTTGGAGCAATGTGGGTTAGTGGAAGGTATCCCTGCCTATGGCACTGGTGGAAGGAGATGGTGTTTAAGGTCCCTCCCAATCCATTCCATAATTCTGTGGATAGAAGCATGTGGTAGCACAGCTCTGCAGAGCACAGGTCAGGCTGTGTGTCCTCCTGAACCAAAAACCCCTCTCTGGGGTGATTGATTGTGCATTCTAGGACAGCTGAGTGAGGGAAGTGCAGCTTGTTTAATTATGGAATAGAAGCTGAAGTCGAGTGCTGCTGGATATAGGTCACTGGGTGGCCCAGTGCTGCACAGCACTGGGACCTTCTCCTTTTGGAAAGACTTCTGTAATCCAAAAGATGGGTTATGTTGGTCAGAAATGTGCCTGCTGGAAAAGTGAGTGAATAGTGGTGTAAATGCATGCTAAATCCTAAACCTTCACTGTAATAAAAGAGCTTGAACTGAGTTAGATATTTTTGAAAACCGTGGCATAGACTCAAGCTGCACTCTTTGAATTATTTTATTATTTGAGTTATTTTATATAGCTGTGTACAAATTAGCCAGAGCATTTCTAGTCTAGGTGGAAATCAGATAGGGAATTCTGGGGTTTGTGAATCCCTCAGATACAAGAAAAACTTGAAAAAGAACCTTCCTGTGGGATGGAGGTACCTGACTGTGGGATGGCAGTGAAGAGCTGACGAGCTGCTTTCTGTGAGGATCTGCAAGCATCCCGGTATCGTTGTCTGGGACGGTCAAACCAGAAATGCTGGTTGTGGAGCTTCATTGTGAGACGGTACTTTCTTCTAGCTGTGCTTTCAGATCTTTAATAAGGATCCGTGATGAAACATTTAACCAGCAATTATAGTCGCCTTTGAGCACTAAGTGCTTATCAGATGGCAAATGGTCTCTGAGTTGTTGCTTTTCTAAAAATACAATTCTCAATTAGATGAAGCTTTCATAAAGGCCCAGGTACAGCAGAGGATAGTGTGGAGCTGGGCCCAGGTGGTTTACTGGGGAAAGCAGAAACCAGCTGCCAGCCCCTTCTGGATCTAGAGCTCCTGCTGCGAGTGGAGTGTGCCCAGAGTTTGAGGCACGAGGAGCGGAGCCAAATATTTATACCTAGTAACTGAGGACTGTAAGGTTTTATTGATGCAGAGCCATTCATGTGGGCTTACAATAATCCTGACGGAAATTGTGGTCTGACCTTGGTTAAAGTTCAAGGTAACCACAACAGAGAATTACTTCAGACGACTCTTTGAGTGTGTTGGCACAGGACAGGCACAAACTCTCACTGTCTTCCCGACTGCACGCGGTCCTGTGCTGGCAGCACCGTGCTCCCAGCCTGGCAGGAGACGGCAGTTAATCGATAACTGCTGGTACACAGCACTAGGGTGTTCCAGAGAGCTTCTTCCTGTACGTGCCACTACCAAATTTATCTGCTACAATTAAGCCTTGAGGCTTGTTCTGCAGAAGACATGTCCTGGGACCGGCGGTGTGACTGCAGTAGGCAGCAGTGTTGCAGGTTTAGTGTTATGGGTTAGCAGGCCTGGTGTGCTCTGCTTCCTTCCGTCCTTCCATAAAATTGCAGCTTGGAAAAAAAAAACTTGTGCGCGACTCCAGCTGTTGCTTGTTGGTGACCATTAGAAAGCTGTACTTAAACTAATTTATTTAATTTCTCCTACTGTATGTTGAGAAAAATAGTTAATTAGATATTATGATTAGCGTGCCAAATATATTTTAATATTTTAAGGTTGGAACAAGCTGCTGTTCAGCCAGAACTTGTCTTTTCCTTCTTTTAGTTGATGTGGAGTTGGTGTGCTCTTGACAGTCCTGTGCACAGATTCTGAAGTAATTGCAGACACACAGGTGGAACCTTAGTTTCAATGTGGGTTTATTCCCTGGAAACTTGGAGAAATTCTTCCCTGTGAGGGTGCTGAGATCCTAGCACAGAATGCCCAGAGAAGCTGTGGCTGCCCCAGGATCCCTGGAAGTGTCCAAGGCCAGGCTGGACATTGGGGCTTGGAGCAGCCTGGGATAGTGGAAGGTGTCCCTGCCCAGGGCAGGGGATGGGATGGGCTTTAACATGACTCCCAACTCAGACCATTCCATGATTCTACACTTGTATCCTTCATGCCCTTGGTAATCTGTGTGTTTGGTGCTGTGCCTGAGTTTTTTGGTTTTGTGCTTTCAACATACAGCCTACTCAAGGTCTGCAGAGAAAGCAGAAGTTTTAAAAAACGTGGCTTGTTGCTTTTTAGCTTTTTAGCTTAAAATATTCACCCAGGTACTGCAATGTCTACTTGGATGGTATTTCCTGAAAAGAAATACTTGACTTTACCTGCCACAGTCAGGTGTAATACAGTTTTGAACAAATTTTTAAGCAAAAGAATCAACAATTTTTAAATCTACATAGTTTTGATGTTACTGAGTTTGACTTAGGCTGTGAAGTGGGTAAAGGTTGATTTTTGGCTGGGATTGGTCTATAAACTCTCAGCAGTCATTCACACTGTCACTAAACAGTCCTTGAGCATCAAGCCTTTTCCTTTTCTACCTGCAAACCCCATTTGCTGTGATATTGTTGGCCTCAAACCCAGTGCAAGCAACAATTCCCAAAACCTTTGCAAGGGGAAAGAAATTCATTCATTTGAAGGAAAAAAGTTTTTCTATATGCATGACCACTATCCCCAAAGGCAAAAAGAGAAACTTCCATAAAAAACTCCAAGCCAGAGAAGTTATTTTTGTGTTAAACTATTTAGAAGAAGTCATTAAGGGAAATGTCATTCCTCATCTAAACTTTTTTTCTCCTTGAAGTCTTCATGATTCTTTCCTGATGAGAGGAACTCATGCTGTTCTAGAGGAAGAGGAGGAGGATGGCTCTGAGGCTGAGGGGGTGGTGTTAAAATAGTTTCTTTTTCAGTAGTTCTCACTTGTTGCTTTTGTTTCAAGTTTGTTTGAATAACCCATCTTTAGGCTATATTAAGCAGATTTGGGTATCAAAATTGTTGACTATCAAAAAGAGTATCATTATAATATCATAAACTGTGCTTTTGAGGTTTTTTCCCCCGAGGTTTTAGAGGAGTTAGTTTTAAGCTCTTATTTCAAATTCTCTGCAGCTTAGAGCCGTGGGAAGCAGGGGGAAGCTGCTGAATGATCTCTGTTGGAGGCCTCCAGCCTTTCCTTGCAAAGCTTCACTGGAGATAATTCTTGTTAGTTCTGTGTCATCTCCTTGCTCCCCTGGTCACTGCTCTGCTGTGCTGCTGGCGTTTCCAGTGCAGCCCAGTAAGCCTGATGTGCTCTCTTATGGATGAGTGGGCAGAGATTTGGAGCACATGGAATCTGAGCAGTAAGATGCAAATGCACTGGAACTGGGCCTGTGTGGTTCCCTGGTTCGTGGCTGCAGGTTTTTGGTGCTGTGCTGGCATAAGCATCATCTTTTTCAACACTGGAGAGTCCCTGTTTCCATGAACTAAAAACCTTCTAGGACTCCTTCAGCTGTTTCGGTTATCGTGAGTGTTGTCTAGAGGTTGATATGAAAATAAAACCCAGCAGATAAATAGATTGCAGTTGGGGTCAAGCATTTTCAAGCATTGTCTAAGAGGGTTTTTTATTATTATTTATTGGGTAGGTCTTGTGTCAAGCAAAATGAATGCCAGCTGCACTGATAGAGCCAGATGATTAAGAACTGAACTGGTATTAAGGTCACTGGCTGAATTAGAGAATGAGATGGATTAATGTTTGCACAATATTGAAGATGTGCCAGCTGCTAGCAGTCGTGGTCTTTGTTTTTCTCTTAAAATTGAAAAGAAATGTAGAATTTTAATGCCTGTCTGTTATAAACTTGACAGTTAAATGCCTAATGGCAGTAATGGGTAACTATGTTGGGACAGATCACGGAATACTTCTGTGAAATGTTGTGCAGGCATTCGTCTCCATTCCCTCCCAGACTGAGCTCTGTAAATTGAATTATTGTGCTGTTGTTTTGCCAGAGACCTGCCTGTTGCTTGGTTTAGCACTCCAGGTAACGATGTGTTTATCTAATGAGGCTCGTGCAGATGACCAAAGCACAATTTGCACAAGGAAAAGAAACATTCAGAACATGATCTTCCTTTTCCTTTCCTCCTAATTCCTTGCCTTGAATTTGAGGTTACTCAGTGTGACGGGAAGCCAAGTGCCAGGTCCTGCCCTTGGGTCACAACAGCCCCTGAGCACTACAGGCTGAGGGAAGAGTGGCTGGAAAGGATCCGTAAGGAAGGGACCTGGAGATGCTGGTCAACAGCAGCTGAACATAAGCCCAGGTGGGCACGAGGCCAATGGCCCTGGGCTGTGCCAGCCCTGGTGTGGCCACAGCCCCAGGACAGGGCCCGTCCCCTGTGCTGGCCCTGCTGAGGCCCCTCAGGGCTGTGTCCAGTTCTGGGAACTCACAGCCAGAGGGACACGGAGGGGCTGGAGCGTGTCCAGGGCAGGGAACGGAGCTGGGAAGGGGCTGGAGCCCCAGGAGAGGCTGAGGGAGCTGGGAAAGGGGCTCAGCCTGGAGAAAAGGAGGCTCAGGGGGCCCTTGTGGCTCTGCACAAGTCCCTGACAGGAGGGGGCAGCCGGGGGGGTCGGGCTCTGCTCCCAGGGCACAGGGACAGGAGGAGAGGGAACGGCCTCAGGCTGGGCCAGGGGAGGCTCAGGTGGGACATCAGCAGGAATTTCTCCATGGAAAGGGTGGTCAGGCTTTGGAGTAGAGTCCCCATTCCTGGAGGTGTCTAAGGAAGGCCTGGACGTGGCACTCAGAGCTCTGGGCTGGGGACAGGGTGGGGATCAGTCACAGGTTGGGCTTGATGGCCTGGGAGGGCTTTTCCAACTTCAGTAATCTGTGATTCTAAGGAGCATAGGGTTCCTCTGGAACTCTTTGCTCATCCTGTTGAGTCTACAGTTACTGGTGCAGCAGCTGGTTTTTCAGAGGTGGAGTCTGTATGTGAGGTGGCAGATGAGCTTTTTCCTGAGACCAGAGGAGAGTTTTAAGTTGCTCACAGCTGCTGCATGACTTGACTGCAGTTGTTTGCTGGACATAATGGTCGTTTTGCCCTGCAAAATGAAATCACTGGTACCAGATGCTGAACCCTTACTCTCTCTAGTGAAGCAGCCAGAACCTGCCATCACTTCCATTTCACAAAATACAATTTCAAAGCAGCACAAGTTCTTTAGCAGGGCTGCATCCAGGTCTTGGATTCCTAGATCGCCACTGAAGAACCACTTGGGTGTATCTGAATGAGCAGTTTGGCTCTCTGCTGCACAGCAGAGCTAATTTTGATACTACAGAGCTGATGACCAGCAGTAGTTGAACACTGATTGCCCAAGTACAGCTCTCCAGTTACCAAATAACGAGTGTAAAACCACAGTGTGTACTGGGGTTTTCTTTGGCGTGGCCATAACCTCAGGAATCTGTATTTGGAAAGCAGAGAACAAGCGTTTTAAATGCCTGAATATTCCTTTTCACTTCGGGCTGCCTAGGATTTAACAAGAAATCATTAATGCAGACTGTTAATGTGCTGGTGTTACTTTTGATAAGTGGTGTTGGGATTTCCCCATGGCAACTGCAGTAAACACACAGCAAAAGGCAGTTTCTGCCAAAAACCACAGAATGGCTTTTTTCATGTGCGAGGAAAAAGAAATGTCAGTATATTGAACCCGTGAAACTATCATCTATTTTGTTCATGAAAAGCATCCAACATAAAGCTATTATCTTGATGGGAGTTGAAAACGGGGCGTTTGATGATTTTGATGGTTCCGGCTGGTACATAATGACAGTGTGTGACAAATACTTGTGCTTTATTGACAAAATAGTACCAAATGTTTCCTTAAAGCAAAGCAGGCGGCAAATGCCAGCGAGAGAATAAGCAAACAGTGCACTGTAGCTTTCTGCAATCTTTTTTTGATAATCACAGACGACGTTAATGGTGGGCCTTGTTATTTATGGAGGTTTCCTTTGGGAATAAGAAGGGAGACAAGGCAGAGAGACCTGCACTGCAGCTGTTGGGCTGCAGGAACAGCTGTAAGGGGTTTGGATTCAGGGCAGTGTGTCTGTCATGAGGGTCACTTGGTCAATAGGTCTCGTTTGGAGGGATATTTGTGGAGTGGGTTCACTGAAGTCAAGGTTTAACCTCGTGGTCAGTGCTTGTTCTCATGTTTTGGGTTCCGTTGAGGCTGCCCAGATGAAGATGTAAAGGTCACTTGTCTGAAGTGATAACCCAGAGTAAATCTCTCCGTGTACTGAGATGTTACAGCAAGGGCTTTACGAGGAGCCCTGTAGGATCTGGCTGTAATGTCAGTACAGTCCCTGGGATTTACGAGGTAGGCACGTCTGTATTTCCTGGCTGTAAATGTCCCACGTGGGTGGTACTCCAGGTCTATCTCCTTGCTTTGAGAAATGTTCCCTCTATATTGCCTGACACTCATTATTTGTACCTTTATTTTCACTAGCTTATAGATACAGAGAGCTATTGAATTAAAGATTCAGCCATGTCAGTTCTACTTACATCAAGCAACTTTGATTTTTAGCTGAATTGATGATGTGTCTCAACTCCTGAGCTTGGGGAAGTTCATTTCAGCCTTGAAGGTACTTAATAAGAAATAAATTCAGAGTTTCTTGGGAAAATCCCAGTGTTAGTAAAGGGTTCTTGTTCTTCACAGCTCCCATATTGTGAATGAAGCCTCCCAGCAGATCTTTCCTGCTTGGAAGGATTAGATGCTGATGTTTTGCTACTTAGATATGAAGGGGAGCTCAAATACTGTGCTGAGGCTGCCAGCTCCTGGTGCTTCCAAGTGATTTATAATCCCTCTTTGTTTGCATGTATTTGTCAGTCAGCTTGTCTGGCTCCTTTGACGGAGAATCTGGATTCCTAAAAGTGCTGCTTTAGGACTTGGTGTGTATATACATATACATGTGTGGGGTTTGAGAAGAGGGTTCTGCATCACTGATGCAAGTCTTTTCCCTCTTATTCCCATGCAAACAGTTGCTTAACGGCAGTGCCTATGTATTAAACATAAGTTAAAACTCTTGTAAGAAGTGGGTGCTGAACCACTCAGTGCAGCTGTATTTGATTTGATTTGTAGGGATGTGTAAGGCATTTATCGAGCTGCCTCCTTCCTTAGTTTCTCTGCTGCTTCTGTGGGTGCTCATGTTATTTGGGTGTTAAAAGCCCAATATTTCACCTTAATGAGTTGCTGTTTATTTTCACTACTAAGTGGCATTGCCTTTTTTAGATTGAACCCTGAGAAATCAGTAATGGCCCTTAACCCTGGTAGCATTGTTGTGATGAGCATTCCTGCAGAGGTGATGCTCTCCCTCCTCCCAAAACCAAGGGCTTCCAAACCCCAAGCCCTTCTTTGGGATAAGTGTCAGAATGACAGAGTGCCTGAAACACCTCCTGCTCTTCCAGGGCTCCTGTTGTGTTCATATCCGGGGTAAACTGCCTGGGAGACTGGGATGTTGACCCAACTGTTCCTTTACAACATCCTAATTCAGAAGCTCCTCTGTTCCGTGATACAGAAATATTTATGTTGGCAAGGCAACAGCTTTTATGCCTCGACCTCTGTGTCCTGCAGGGAGAAATCCGATTTTGTGCTCATGGAAGATACAAGGTTTAACTTTTCTCCAGTTTTAATTACGAAAGCTGTGAAGATTGACCGTGCGCTGCTCTTCACAGCTTTCAGGGGATTGTGCTCAGGCCTTGGAGAGAAATTAAAATTTTGTCTTCTCTAACCTGACTTGAATTGAAAAATCACGTATTTTGCCTCATCCTCAGCTGCAGATTATTGGTTTCCTTGCTCAGGCTGCTCTTCTTCACAGTCTAGGATGGCAAATCCTCACTGGCTGTCACTGGGACCCCTCTCATTGTGTGTCCTCTTGTCCCCTCCTCATGAGGGGCCCATCCGTGGGCAGGGACACCTTCCACTGTCCCAGGGTGCTCCAAGCCCTGTCCAGCCTGGTCTGGACACTTCCAGAGATGGAACATCCACGGCTTCTCTGGGCAACCTGTGCCAGGGCCTTCCCACCTTCTGAGTAAAGAATTTGTTCCTAATATCTAATCTAAATCTTTCCTCTCTTAGTTTAATACTGTTCCCCCTTGTCCTATCACTATCTACCCCTGTAAAATGCCCCTTTAGGTACTGAAAGTCCACAGTGAGGTCTCCCCAGAGCCTTCTTGCATCCTTACTTGTTAAATTTGTCAATGAAGAATTTGTTTTAATAAAAAGAGGCTAATTTCTGCCCTCAGGAGAAGGTGTTATCTTTGATTTTGTGCTGTTGGCTAGGAAGTTCCCCAGATTTCCAGTGTGGTGTTGGGCAGGCTTGTGCTGTTCCTTGGAGAGTTGTACATGGCAGGATTGTTTCCCAAGGGTCAGAGGAAGATGAAGACAACACTAAAGGACTCCTTCTGAAAAAGATGTTTTAAAAGCAGTGTTTGAAAGTCCCTGGGAGTGAAGGGCCTCTTTCAGCTCCTGTTTTGCTGTGGGGTCACCTGGGTGTTAGTGAAATGCATTTGAATGTGAGCAGTTCTGGCCAAAATATGTTATTTTTGTATCTGATTTTAATCTCTCAGAAATATCTTAGCCTGTCTTAAGTCTTTGAAATTCCTGGCTATTTCTGAGTTAGCTAAAAAGTCACTGCTTAGGGCAGATGATGGTATTTGAGATTAGAACATTGCTGTGAACGAAGAGCTGAACTTCAGCTTCTGGGTGAGGTGAGGATGGGGTCTTCAAGGAGGGGAGCTGAAGTTCTCGGAAAAAATTTCCTTATTTTCAGTTTAGATATCTGCACAGCTTCCTGGGTGACTCAGGGTGAGGTTATTTGAGAATGACAGGCTGTGAAAAGAGCAGGTTGAGATCAGATAAGAGAGATGTATGTTTGACTGTGTATAAAGATGTGTAAACAGCTCAGTTATTTCTGTATGTATGCACCAGAGGCATGGAAGTGCTGGGAGTCTGTTTAGCTGCCTTGAAAACTTGTGGGAATCCTTCCCTTTTGCCCCTTTTTATCTCCTGGTCTTGTGAACATAAAGGGTGGGGGGTGAAAAGCAAAATCGTGCAGTTGGTTTGCTTTATGTTCAGACTTAAACATTCCTGGGATTATTGCCACATTTTACTATTGCCACCTGCTTTCCCTCCTCACTGCTGGGTTGTGGAGGCACTGCAGAGCCTCAGGTGTGTCTTCTGACTGCTGTCTGCCAGTGAGTCACCTGCTAATGCAGTTGACCTCCAGCCCTTTGAACTGACTCTATTTTTAACCAAAAGCAGGGAGGAGAATTCATGCTAAGTAGAGACTGATCAGACAGCACTGCAGTCATCTAGAGACTTGTTGTTGCTCTAACTGCCCTCTTCCTTCAGGAAACAGCTGATAACATGTGGAAGAACTTGTTCTGAAAAGCATTTTGAGAGATTCCCAAATTAAAAAAAAAAAAAAAAAATGTATATATGTAAAGTATATATAGAGAGAGTTGTGGAATCTAAATGTTGTTGAGTTCAGTTGTACCTGTAAACAGAAACACAATGGTTGCTATTTTACAACAAAGGTTGTAAAACTTTGTTTTCTAGTTTGGCAGGAAGTTGCATTCAGTTTTAACTCTGATTAAGATATCACACTCCTGGACAGATGTGCTGTTTCTGTCCTGAGGTAATTGTGCAGTGTTGCCTTGCCCTCATTCTGTGTATTTCCATCAAGTTACAGTTCAGTGGTGAAGCTAAAAATCAAGAGGAGACCTTTCCATGAGTTCTCATCAGTGTAAGACCAGTTCATAACCCCAGATGCCCTTCCCAGTCTCGCAGCTTACTGGCAGAAACAAATAATCTTCCCTTCAAGGACTGTGGGGATTAAAGTGCAGGTCAGTGTTTGTCCTTTGGCTGCAGCACATCTCTCAGCACTGGTCATTTAAATGCTTCTTGATGTTCATAGAGACTCCTTGCACTCGGAGCATTCCTGATCCAGGTCCTCCTGGGTGGATGAACAGGATGTCAGTACCACAAATTATTTTTCCCCAGATTCTCCAAACTAAATCTTAGCCAGAGTAGCACCAGGATTTGTATTACCCTGGTGAACTTTTCTGTTGGATGGCTTTTAGTGGCAGTTTTCATCTGATCCATTTGGAACCCATCCTGATTTGGGGTGGTGAAATAGCAGTGCTTGATTTTGAGGGACCTTTGTGTCCCTTCTGAGTCAAGTCTGAGGGTCTGCAAGGAAGCATCTCGGAAGCAGGACTTTACTTGGATTACTTTGGTAGGGGGAACAGAGAACTGCATTTAAAACAAGAGACTCCAGACCAAAGTGGGATTTAGCTGCTGTGTTAATCACAGTTTCATTCTAGGTAACTGTTAAATGATGCTGTGTTAACCCTTCCTATGATTAGATGCATTTTCCCATCAAAATGGAAGTTCTGATTTCCTTGTGGATTATGGATTGCAGTCACAAGTGTTAGTATTTCATTGAGACTGTAGTATGAAATCCCTGCAGGCCCTTGGTGTGCATGTGGGCACGTTGTGGGCTTTCACCTGGGAATCCTTTCATTCAGGTGGCTTGGAAAAGAAACGAGCACACCGAAGGAAATAATTCTTGGAGGTATTCCTGGAAGTTTCTTTGGCAGCAGCACAGGCCATGCCTGTCGAGGTTGGCTGCAGTAACCAGGAAGAGGTGTTAGAGTGAAACTCCCCTTCCTTTACACTTGCAGGGTATGTTCATGTCACAGCTTGCCTTAACCTCTACCCTCGCAAAGTATGTCAGGAATTGACTGATAACAAATCCGCTTCCATCCCCAAATAAAGAAGAAATCGAGTGTGATCCGAGTGTGCCTGCTCTGGTTTGTATTTTTAGGGGCCTCAGGTTGAGAATCAGCAGTATCAGTGTGATGTTGCCCATAAATAGTGTGGACACAAGTATGGAGACAGGTTGTTTTTGTGTGGAAGAACGGATGGAAAACCAGTTTGGTGTTGGGGGCTTGACAGCATTTAGTGGGTGATGGAGCTGGCTGTTATGCAGCAATGATTTATAAAACGTGTGTGTGACCCTGTTTCCACAAGCACAAGACTTCATCCAACTTTCCTTCAGCTGTGGTTGGCTTCCAGGTCGGTGTCCTGTCCCCAGATACCCCCCTGCTGCTGTGGTTGTGCTGCAGGTGTTTGCTGGTGGCTGCTGAGGTGGCTCTGAGTGTCCGTATTGGCTTGTCCATTCTCCTTCCTCAGCCCACTCACAGCTGCCACTGCTGCCCCTGGGGAATGAAACAAGAGGAATTTAACTGTTCCTTCCCTCCTGCAGGAGGGAGCTGTGTTACCCAGCCAAGCTCCAGTGAGCTCTGCAAACTGGGGACGGAGAATTCCCGCTCCCCATCTTTTTCTGTGCATTTCGGTTACAGCAGGGTTACATGGTTCAAACTCTTAAGTAAAAAGCTTATTTCTTTCTGGACCCGATCTGAGTTCCTTTCCTGCAGAATAATGTTAGGAATGTGTCACTGCAGTCATCACAGACACTGCTGGCCTTTGCTGTTTACATGTGCTGTCCCCTGTCCCCCAGCGCTGGCAGCGCCGTCGGTCCTCAGGGGAGGAGGGTGGAATGGTTTCATGCAGTAAAAACTGAACAAAAATCACAGCAAAACCAGAAAACATATTTTTTTCCCTGCTAAGATTAGTAAAAATGGATTTCTGTTTATTTTTTCAGTAATTCAGAGGATGAGCTTTGATAAATACTTGACCAACAAGCAGTGCATCCTGGATGAGAGCTCAGGGAACCTCATGTAACCTCCACAAAGGGCTTCCCAGATAAACCAAGGCTAAATTTGGGCTCACACCACTGTAGTTTAGCTTATCTTGTCAGCTCTCGTACCCTTTTAAGCCAATCTCAGAGGAAATTTTTTTTTTCTTAACTCCCTTTTTTCCACGAATTCCCTTTTCTCAGTGGTGTGGCATTTTCAGGGGATTACATATTATTTATTTACATATATATGAGGACATAATTTTTATATAATGTATAAATACATGTCAAATGAAGTCTGCTTGCAGTGCCTTTATTTGAGGCACATTCCTATGCATATGTAATGATTTTATGGCTGCGGCTAAGCTGGAGAGCTCTGTGATAGGAGTTTGGAGTCAGGCTGTGCCCTCGCTCTCTGGGCTGGGAAGATTTGAGTAATGAAGGCAGTTGAGTTTAACTCCAGCTCATGAAATCACTTAAAGTGAATTTTACCACCTTTTATTTCTTCATGTTTGTTTAGTGGAATATGCACCCAGCAGGCCAAACCTAGGAAAATGTGATTGCAGGCCCAATAAAATCAGCTGAGTGTTGAAATAAGCAGTCTTACAGCATTCTCACTTGTATTTTTTTCCTTCATTTCAATGTCTTGTTTTTTCCAGTGGATGACTTGTGCTTAAAACCTTGGGCCTCAAAGTGGTTGTAAGGCGTTTTGTTGGGGCTTTTAAGGGCATTTTTAATGATTCTGTCACAGATTTTGGCAGCATTTTTGAGGAGCATTTCCAGGACAGTGTAATTGGTATATGAAGTGGGAGCCAGGTGGTGTAAATGCAGTTTGAATTACAGCACAGCTTTTGAAGTCTTGAGTCTTTGAGGTTCTGGTCACCTGAATTTTCAGGAAGGAGTGTGGCATTTAATTCCCATAGCAGATTTTTGAGCTGGAAACTTTGTGGCTGTTTATATTAAAGTGAGATTTAAGTATAGGATTTTCTTGGAAAAACCAATAAAGGCTGGGGGATCAATGAGAAAACCCAAAGTTCAGGTTTTCAGCAGACTCTTGTGCTGTCATAGCTTTTGTCCGTGGGCATGTTATAAATAATTTCTGGAAATAATTTGGGAATTATTGAGAAGAACTTCAACAACCTCGAAATTGCTGTAAGGAGGAAACATCCTGTGCTAAAGCAGCCTTGAAAGAATGGCATCCTGTCGTGGGTTGACCCTGGCTAGGTGCCAGGTACCCACTCAGTCGCTCTATCCCTCCCTTTCCCACTGGGGCAGGGGAGAGAATAATATGGAGGGAAAAACAACTAGAAGGGTAAGATAAGGCAGTTTATTACAGCAAAGAAGAAGAAGCAAGCAAAAGTCTGCGTGCACAAGAGCTAAAGAGGGAAAAACCAATCAATCTCTACTTCCCATCAGCAGCGATGTTCGGACACTTCCTGGGAAGCAGGGCCTCAGCACGCGTAATGGTTCTTCTGGGAGGCACACAGTGAAGACTCCATGAATGCCCCCCCTTCCTCCTCTCTTCCTCAGCTTTTATATCTGAGCTGACGTCATATGGTATGGAATATCCCTTTGGCTGATTTGGGTCAGCCGGCCTGCTTGTGTCCCCCCCCAGGATCTCACCCAGTCCTGTCCCCTTTGGTGGGGGAAGGAATGTCAGAGGGACAGCACTGCTTGGCAGTAGCCAAAACACTGGGGTGTTATCAACACCAGCTACCAATGCAAAGCACAGCACTGTAAGGGCTGTGAGCTTTACCTCAGTCAGACCCAATACACATCCCGTTTCTCCTGTATTGTTGGTGCTGTGTTTGGGGGGAGTCAGGGCATTTGTGTGGTTTGGGGTTCCTTAGCTCAGGTTTAGGTTTTGCTTTCTTGATAAAGGATCTGCTTTTATCTCCAGGGGCTCTTCCTCACTAGCATTTTTTGGCCTGGGTAGTGACACTTACTGACTGCAGTGTTGTGGCATGTTTGATGTGGATGTTTGTCAGTAATGCCAGTGGATGTTCATGTTTTGGGATAGATGACCGACTTTCTGAGGATATAACTGACAAATGCTTCATTATAATTTCAGAATGCTTAATGCTCACTGTATGCCTGTGTTGGGGGAGACACTGAGGTACAGGCTGTCAAATACAAATGTCTGTATCGAAGTACTGGAAATTTAAGTGCTTATTCTTTGGTTTATGCAGAAAATCTCATAATTCCTAATCTGATTCATCTTAGACATTTTGTTCCTCAGATATCAGTTGGGTAATGTCAGCTTTCCATTTCTTGTGCTGTGATTTCCAACAGTTCTTTTTTGCAATTCAGCATATTTCCCTTCTTTCTTTAAAACAATAAGGATTGTGGTGACATCTCTTGTTAATGTAAAAGATAAATGCCTGACTCTGGGGAGTTCAGCTGCCTGAAAGCACCTTTAAAGTTACATGAGGGGTTTTTTTCCTCAGGTGAAAATGCTCCCTTCCTTCCTTTGTTGCTAGTGGGGATGAGCCTGGCAGGGTGTGAATTCTTGGGAATGGTGGAGGGATAGGCTTTGTGACCCAGGGTATCTGATAGCAGGGGTGGTCGCACCTGGGGTCACTCAAGGGCCAGAGCAATACTTTGTGAACAGGCAGGTCATGGATATTTTAAGGTGCAGTGGTGCAGCACTTGAGAGTGGCCACAGATTTTCAGTTCTTGGTGTCAGGTGCAGTCCTGGGCAGGGGTTTAATTCAGAGGCACAATTTTCAGCCTGAAATCCATAGTGGGTTTTTTACTGCATTTATCTCAAGCTTTTCCTTGCTATGGAGACTGGTCAGGACAGAGATTTCTTCATCCAGTAAATCTTTGGGAGCCCTCTGTGACTGCCTGCCAGCTTTTTTAATGGGAAAAAACTCATGTAATGCTTCCCTAGATAATTTTGTTCATTCTTCTTGTGTATTACAGTGCCTAAAGTCATTTAATAGGTAACATAGTTTGAGATTTTTTTTTTTCTGCTGTAGCCTTGGTATAATTTGCCACGACAATTGCTTTAGAGGGTTACAGATGACAAACATGTCTGGTTGTAAGTACACACCTGGCTTAGCTAGTTAGGATAAGGTTGGGCTTCTTCTTGGAGGTCTTTTCCATCCTAAATTTTCTGTCATGTTAACAGGGATGCAGACGCTTTCTGATGTGTGTCCTTGGTGCTTGGGATAGAGCAGGGCATGTTGATCATGCTGAGCTGTGATGCTGGGCAGGGTTAATGCAAATCACCTCACAAGAAGCACCTGGGCAGCATTTCCTCCAACAGAGATGGTATTTAAGGGGCTTGGAGGCAGCTCAGGAAGTAGGGATGTGAGGGATCCTGTGGAAGGTAATAGTTTCAGTTTGCATTGTCTCCTGTCCTGTTTCTTCATCAGAATAGTTGTTTTCTTTTATAAAAACAGTAGGCTTTGTGTTCAGCCTTTAATTTTGTAATGCAGTCTGGCAAGGTGATCCTGGTTAAAACTGCTGTGAGGCTTTCCTTAGCCTCCTGTAGATCCTGTAGGTGCTGCCAGAGGGAAGGGCAGCAGGATGTGATACTCCTCCTCCTTTAGGCTCCCTGATAAACTGTGGTCCCAGTGAAGTGGCCAGTCCCAAAAGATATGTAAATATTCTGCCCTTGCCCCAGAGGCTGGCACTGAGACAGATAAGGTGAGCAAATTGTCCTGAGATATTCGTGTTATGGTCTGAATAAGAGGAAAATGAGTCGAACAATAGGGATTATCTGAAATCTGTATTCTTTACCTTTTGCTTTGAATGCACAGGATGAGTGGAGCTCTGAGCAGCCTGGTCTGCTGGAAGGTGTCCCTACCCATGGTAGGGGTTTGGCAGTAGATGATTTTTGTAAGGTCCTTTCCAACCCAAACTCTTTGATGATTTTTAATAACTGGAAGTTATTAAACTGGAGCTGTGTTTTTACATAAATAAGCAGGAACTCCTAGAACTGTTCATCCTGCTTTTGTTTAATGGCAAATATTGTATTGCATATCCAGGTGTGTCTTGTCAGATCGCTAACTGTGGTCTCCTCATCTCCCTGAGATGGTTGTAATTTGCAGAACGTGGTGGAACACCACTTTTTGAAGGCTGATTAATATTTGTGTGAGTCAGCAGGGACGTGAGTGGTGGGTGGTTCTCAGCCCACGAGGAAATACTTCCCCAGCTGATAAAGGTGAGGAGTTAATGGGAGTCAGCTGGTACGGATGGCATTGCCTTTGCCTTATGTTAAACAGGCTGGAGACCTGGATTTCAGGTGTTGGGGATCACCCAAATCACCTGTTTTAAAATGAGTGGGATTTTCTTGGCTTCCCCTTGTGGGTGTTTAGGATAAAAGCTGCTTTATTTATCCATGAGCATGGAAAAACCTTAGAGATTTCACTGCTGGGACTATTTTGCCACCATATACAAAGGTCTGTCCCCTTATTCTCTTGCATATATGGATAATAAGTACATCTGCTTAATCTGAAGATTTCTGTTTTAAACCAGCTTTGGATTTCCCTAAACAGAACACTCAGAGCAGGAGGCACCTCACTTTTCCAGCTCTGCTCTCCATCAGGTACAACTTGATGCTGTTTTACTGGTCCTGGGGTTGGTGTCTTGAGCAGTCAAGAGAAAGAAATCTGGAATATGGTTGGGGCCATGTTGCAGCCATCATTTGGGACCAAGTTGCAAATGGAAACTTGTTGGCTTGTTAGAAAAGCAGTGAACTTGTTTGGGGAAGTGAGATTTTCATATTCCATGCCTTTGGGAACAGTTTCCTAGAGCAAGGTGAATAAAGTAAATTTGGAGTGCTTGTTTTTCCTTCGGTTTCAAACCCATGCCTGTCGCAAGTTCAGGCTTTTATCTTATAAATACTATTTGTTTGTTGACAATGTAACCTGCAGGATGGTTAAACCCCCTATCACTACTGTGAATTAAGTGGAAAGGTCAGCAAAGGCAATTAAGAATGTGCCAGATTTATTAAAAGAAGGTATCTGTTGAAATTGCTGCATTCCGTGAGGTATTCCAGGCCAGGCTGGATGGGGCTTGGAGCAGCCTGGTCTAGTGGAAGGTGTTCTTGCCCATGGCAGGAGGTGGGAGTGGAGGAGCTTTAAGGTCCCTTCAGACCCAAACTGTTCTGGAATTCTGTGGTGGCTGTCAAAATTCACTGGCTCCTCAACAGGGAATGAAAACCCGGATGCTGGAAAAGAAATTCCAATATTGTTGGGATTTATCTTATGCAAAAGTCCTGTGGCGTTTCAAATAAATTTAAGGAAAAAAACCACCCCTTCCTAGACAGAGCTTTTGATGATGCTACAGGGGGATTCAGGCTCTGGTTTCCTTGCACAGCCTCTGTAAAAATTCTGGAAGGCCTGAGTGCTAAAAATACACCCTTAACCCCACGGCAGTGGTTTGTGTTGGCCTTCCTGGAGGAACGAATCCCTTTAATTAGTAAGACAGTGAAGTTTATTTTGGGGTTTGCTTTGTTTTCATTCTGGGATGTGAACTCTTATGCACTGCAGCTTAAAAAAATACAAAATGCTGTAGCTCTGCTGGGGTCTGCTCCAGCTGCTGGCAGCAGCTGCGGCCTGCGCTGCGCTCGTCCCGCTGCCCGCCTTTGCCTGGGAAAAATAAATCCGTTTAAACGGGCAGGAGGAGCCAGAAATTGTTTTGATCTGCCCCAGTAGCTGCCTTGATGTGCTAACCACATGTTGTCTGTGTGTATGTGATCCTAAAGGCAGCTCCAGTTCCCCTGGCTCCGTGTGGGAGCAGCTTTTGGGAGCACCGTGGAAGCGGCTGAGCTGGTCCCTGTGGATTCTGGAAGTGTGCGTTCAGTGTCACACGTTCTGCTGCTGCTTTTGGGGTGCTTTTTTGAGGTTTGGAGACCGTGGCTGTTTGTTTTCTGTTCCCCCATTGTAGTGCTTCCAAGAGGCTGCGTTTTATTACGGGTGTAAGGCTGCAGTTGATTGTGTTAATTATTTTCTGAAGAGCGTGTGCTGGTGGTGTTGCTGGAATAGAGGCTGACACCCTTCTTGTTGGCTTTGAACTACATTTTAGATCTTTATGTGGGGTTTCTTTTGACACTTTTTTTTCCTAAACATGAAAAGAATTTTCAATAATGAATTTCAGTGGCTGATGGGGTCGAGTTTACCTGAGGAAGTGGCACAAAGGTGACAAAGAATATAAGCTGCCCCCCAGCTTTCCTTTCTCAGCTCATATAAAGGCAGTAGGAGGTTATAGGATTAGTAGGGAGCAGAATTTGAAGGGAGAGTAATTCTTTAAGTGTTTGGGTGCAGGGGTTTAGCAAGGACTCATTTACAGCGTGGTTTATTAGAGCACATTATAGGTCTAGATGCAGCGAGAGGGCTTGTGCAAAAATTGCTCATTTTTTCCAAATTGTCCTGTAATAGGGCTCATTTGCATGTTGTAAAATAGCAATTGTGAAAAGCATCTGAGCCAGAACTGTAAGGACAGAGGTGTTTGGTTTCTTAGATGGACAAAATTGGTTTCTGATTACTGAGCTCTGCATGGGCTCCTTTAAAGATATCATTTCTAGTGCAGTGTTTTGAGTTTAAAGTACGTGCCTGAGGTGATGGGAACCTGCTGAAGCTTGGAAAAGACACTTGAGTTTCTTGGCTTCACCCAGGAAACACAAATAAGAATGTAGCCAGAGGGCAGGATTTTTGCAAAGACCCACAACAGTCTGATTCCTGGATGAGTGTTTTTTGGTTTTTTTTAAAAAAAGTCATATTACCAGTTCTAACAAAGTAAAGATTCAGCTTTATAAGCCTCAAATGGAGAAGGATTAGCAAATGGCCACTTGCAGTGGTTCTGTGTTGATTTGGATCTCAGGCATTGCAATAATTCTTCGGGTGCTGTGGGTGCTGGATGGATGGAGGGGAGGGTGAGGTGGGAGGGGAGGAGAAGCCAAAGGAGTGATAGGGAATGGACCTTGGCATCCTGGTAGTTTTTCCTTACTTCTGGCTTCCTATGAACTTGCAGCTTTATCTGCGAGGAGAGCTGAAAGAGGCGTTGTGCTACGGTCTAAAGTCCATGTGAGTAATGTTTTGTGGTTCCAAAATAAATACTTTGTACTTGCATGGGTCCTGTTTTTTCCAAAATGCTTGGTGCTAGCAGGTGCTTTTGAAATAGGAAGTCGTGGAAGGGAACTTTCCTAATGGAGCATTTAGTCACATATTATCTTTTCTAACTGTTACTAAGCAGTTATGAAGTGTTTTTAAGCAGTTTTCAGGCAAAAGGTGCTGGCAGACCTGAGCCCTCCCCTGCTTGCTTGGCTTTCTGTCAGCTTCAGGATGCATCCCTGGCTCAGCTGTGCAGTCCTAAGTCCCAGGTTTTTCGTGCTGCTCCGATGGGTCTGTGCTGGTTTAATGTTTGGGTGGCTTCACAGGCTCTTAGGCAGCAGGGCAGTGAAACAGAGTGAGTGGGTATCGGCCTTATTGCAGGAAGATAAAAACTAACTGGGCAGCTGGAGCAGCTGAGGTGAGTGCACTGCTTAGGTGTGCTGCCAGAGTCCCGAGGGGTGGCAGACACGACAGGGAGAGCATCCAGGGCACCTGCCTGTACTGGGAAGCTTCATGGCACCATCTCCTCACCCCATGAGGTCAGGGAGACACTCTCATCCACACAGACCACGTGTTCCCACCCCAGTGTTCTGCTTTAGGTTCTCCACATTGGCTCTTAGGAAGTAAACCTTTTTCTCTCAGTGGATCTCTGTGCAATTGAAAGAAAGCGGGTCCCCTTTGCACTGTTTCCTTGTTGCTGTAACCAAGGCTTTTGCACTGGTTCCAGCTCAGCATTAATTCCCTTTGAGACCATGCCTTGGATTGCATTAACTTTTTTTCTTTTCTTTTTTTGACATTTGAGAAAAGCTTTGTTTAAACAAGTTAGATGTGCATCAGGCTAAAAAATATAAACCCCATCAGATTATTCCTGCTGGGCCGTTCTCTGGAGAACAGTGTCTCATTTGTGTATTTTCCACTAATCATCTCCAAATCTTTCATGGGTGATATCAAGTTAGGGAAAGTGAATTTAGGATTACATATGGTACAGTCAGGGAAAAAGAGGCTCTGTTTTGACAACCAGCATAGCAATCTGGGAGACATGACTCCAGTTCTAAAAAATGTTTTCAGAAATGTGTTGCATAAACAAGTCATCATTTCCCCTGTGGAGAGGGGAAATGTTTTTCTAGATGTACTTCTGTACAAACCCACTGGACCCGTTTTCTGTAGCCTCACTTAAAAGCACTGAAAAGGTCAATCTGAATGGTCAGATGATGTCAGAGCACAGGTTTGGGTTGACAAGCAAGGAGGCTGGGCCATGAGTTGATTTGTCAGTGACTGAGCTTGTACACTGCAGGTTTTGGCACGTGGATGCTGTGACTGCATCAGGTGGCCCAGGACAGCAGCAGAATAAAGAATCCTCGATGGCACCGTCACTCCTTTGCAGGTTCCTCGAGAGGGGAGGAGCATTTCGGGGATGGGAAGAGTGTAGGTTCAGCTGAGTTGTAGGATCACACCCATTAAACCATGTTGACTTCATCGTGGCTGCCTGGGTGTGACGAGGGGTAGAGTTTGCCTCTTGTCTGCATTAATCACACTCAGTGTGCAGCCACCGAGCTGGAATTGAGAGTAAGGTCTATAGGTGGGTGGATAAATGAGGTGTGGGGGAAGGGCAGGCTTGGCTTTTATGGGGGAAATTGTAGCTCAAGTTCACTCGAGTTCTGTAGGGGAGCACAAAGGAAATCTGTTCATTTTGGTTGCTGTCACTGAAGACTTGAGCTGAGCTGCCATTAGATGAGAGAAAGAATCCTTTTGTGTATAAAACCTTTTTAAAAGTAGGAAATCATGTCTAGGAGTAAATAATTGATTTTTTTTTTCCTGTTGAAAAGACCCAGCAGCAAATCCTGAAGGAATCTGCTGCAGCCTCTTCAGGTTAAGATACTGATGAACGTCCAGGGAAAGTAAAAACCCAGGAGCTGGTTGTGCAGAGCTACAGAAGAACCTGGTGGTTGTTAGTGGTGGATGTCCTGGTGGGTTGAACTTGCTGTGGGTGAGTGTGGAAGGTGGCATAGGGGGGAGAGGACAGTCCTGACTTGTGTGGCACAGCTCCACGTGAGCCATGAGCCTTGGCAGAGATCCTGTGGAACAGCTTTGTGGAAATCACAGCTGAAGTGCTCTGCAGGGCTCAGAGCAAATTGTTGTCTCCTAGTGCAGTGGTCTGGGTGACAAGGTGGTGATCAAAGGTTGATGATCCCAGAGGTCTTTTCCAACCTAATTGGTTCTGTGGTTCTGTCTCCATTAAAAGGACCTACCCTGGCCATCTCTTTGAGGGGTTGAGGGTGGACCTTGTGTCTGGAAATTAAGGATAGGAGAGTACAAATGTGGTGAATTTTGTCCAGGCAAGAGCAACCACCCCTGAGCAGTGGGGCAGCCAAGAGGGATCAGCATGAGAGAGGAGGGGGAGGTAAAGATGGAGTCACTCCTGTTTATCCCTTCTCACTTAAGGATTAAGAAGCATGTTGTGAAACTGGTAAGAGGCACATTAAAACCCAACCCAATAATTTTCCCTTTTGTTATAATCCCAAAGACAATTGAGCTGTGAGTCCGTGTAGGACCTTGGCAGTGTCCTTAGCACAGATACACTGCTCTGAGTAAAATGCTCCAAGGGTTGTGTTTGTGGGAGAAGGCTGCTTCTGTCTGAACTGAAAGGGACCTTAAAGCTCATGCCATTCCACCCCTGCCATGGCCAGGGACACCTTCCACCATCCCAGGTTGCTCCAAGCCCTGTCCAACCTGGCCTTGAACACCTCCAGGAATGAGGAGTCTGCAATCTCTCTGGGCACCCTGTGCCAGGGCCTCATCCCCCTTACAGGGAAGAATTTCTTCCCACTATCCCATCTCTCCCTGTCCTCTGGCAGTGGGATACCATTCCCCCTTGTTCTGTCACTCCAGGCCCCTGTCAGTTTTCAGTCTGGGATTTGGTGTCTGTCACTCTCAAGTGTTTGTACTTTTGTCACCGTTTTGTTAAGCATGACTTGATGCTCCTTTTATTTTTCTTTACTCCCAAGATTGCTGTGGTTTTGCTCATTTGCTGCCATCTGCTTTCTGTTCTGCTGCTGAAATTTTGGTGGTGCTCAGGTGTTACCCCAGAACACTCTCCTCCGTGGAATGCCAGTGGTGGGAATCCTGCGCAGACTGACTTACTGTGTACTTGAGTTTTACTAATATTGCTTCTAGAGCTGTGCCAGGGGAGGCTCAGGCTGGGTATCAGGAAAAGGTTCTTCCCTCAGAGGGTGCTGGGCACTGCCCAGGCTCCCCAGGGAATGGGCACGGACTCAAGGCTGACAGAGCCCAAGGAGCATTTGGACAACACTGTCAGGGATGCACTGGGTGGGATTGTTGGGGTGTCTGTGCGAGGTCAGGGATTGGATTGGATGAGCCTCATGTGTCCCTGCCAGCTCAGGATATTCCATAATTCTATTTTGTTCTCTACCAAGTGGTCACCAAGTTCCCCGTGCTAATTTTTTGCCATTTTTTTTAGTTGCAGCCATTCTTACCTATCTGAAAAGCTAAAAGTCTTTTCAGCCTGCCCAGCAAAGCCTCTCAGCCTTTTCTTTTTTTTGCATCTCTATTGTGACTTTATTCTTGCCAGATAAATCTGTTTCTGTATTCTTTTAAAATGCTCTTTTCCCCCCACTTCATCTTTTTTAATTTATCCTTTGACATCGTGTCTTCTTGTGCCAATTGTAGAAGCTGTCCCTTTTCATCTTTGATGCTTCTCAGGAAGGTTCCTCATTAATATTCAGATCTGAATAAGAAAGGCTAATTCCTCGTTTGTGTCTTTAGTCAGGAAAGGCAGCCCAGGCTATGATTTCTGAAGTGTCTCAGTTTGGATACATTGGACATCTTTGCAGGGATGTGGATTTAGTGCTGGATTTTCCCTCCTGCTGTCTTTAGTGTGACTTGAACAGCTCAAAACTTTTATCTCCAGATTTGCACTTAGTTCCATGTGGGATCATCTTTCCTGTGCTGGCACTGCCCTTCCCTTGAGACAGGAGATGGTAAAAACCAGACCTCGCCTCTGACACTGACCTGCTTTTAGGCAGACCCAACAAAATAAGGCATTTGTCAACCATTCCATCTCCAGTGCCTTCTTCTTCTTCCTGGATTCCACTGCTGCTGTGGTTTTGTGTTTGACTGAATTTCTGTGGGGATTTGGCACTTTGGAAATATTGTTTATTGCCTGAAAAAAAAAAAAGATGTTACTCCACTGCACTGCAGACATGATCATTTCCTTTCCCAGTTTTATTGGAGCAGGGAGCAGTTTTACTACAGGGATGCTTTCATTTTCTCTTTGTCTGCTTTTTATATTCCTTTTCAACCCCTTGGTGGGGTCGTCATCGCCCTGTTGGAAAAGGGGCTGGCCCAGATTTCCAGTGCCACATTTCTCTGAGGGATGTTTTAGGAAATGTGCATTTTATTGGAATTGAGTTGTATTCCTGACAGTCCTCACTCACAACATCCCTTGCTGATGTGCTCTGTGCTTCTCCCACGGCAGAGTTGTCTCAGGAGAAAACTGTGGTTTCATCTGTGGGATTTTAATTTCTCTTACACTAACTGTGTGTGTCAGCTCCAGAACCCAACCCACTGGGAAAATACAGGGAGTGGGAGCCTTTCCTTGTTAAGTATGTAATTTATTTTTCCTTATAAAAAGCTTACAGCCAAAATATCTGCTCTGTTGGGTTTTAGGATTTTGTTTTGCCGGGTGGGGAGGGTTAGGTTGTGTAGTCCTGGTTGGAGCTACATGATATTTAAGGGCAAAACAAATAATTTGGTGGTGTTAGATGTAAGATTTCGAGCATGAGACTGGGTTTGGGAATATACTTGGATACATTATCCACCATTCCTTTTGCAGGAAGCATGGGGTTATCCCTGAGGAGACAACATCTCTGCACCCACCCGAAAGCTGTGTTGAGTGGCTGTAGATGTGAGGGGGAGGGAATATTAACAGCAGCAAAAAATATTTTAATTTCAACAATTTGAAAATTGAAGACAAAACCCAAATACTGTGGTGAGAGCCAAGTGCTCTCAGATTCCCAAGCCCAGAAGCACATTTTGGGAAAGGCTGGCTCCTGACTGGGGAGCTTTGCAGCTCTTTGCATCCCTGGTCCTCCTTTTGTTTCCATGGCAGCACAAAGGATAACGCTGCTGCTGCAGCTGCCAGATGCTGTTGGAAGAGAGATTACGGCTTTGACCTAAATATCTCTTTAATACAGTTCTCAGTTACAGGGAGAGGTTTTTCAGATGTCGGAGATACGGGAGGCTCTGAGGAGCGTGGGCTCGGATTCCTGATGCCTTAACTGCTCTAAGCTCAGTCTCTCTTTCCTGTTTATAATTAGGAATGGGGTATGGCCAGCGATAAATCTGTCCCGTATCAAACATTTACGTTGGAACTGGCAGAGCTCGTGGGATTTTATCCGTGCTCACAGCACAGGGAGGGATGGGCGGAGTCTGAAACGGACAGCTCGTGAAATCCCTCTGGTTTTAGGGCTGTAATTGAATTGCTGTGTGGCAGTTTGGTGGCTTCTGCTGCAGTGTGTGGATTAATGCTGTTAGTGAAGTGTAAATCCAGCATTGTGCAGGGATGGCATGTGGTTCCCAGAGCCTGGCTGGAGTTCCCACCCGGAGGAGGGCAGGGAGACAGGGATTGCAGGAGCTGCAGTGCTGCTTTTTGCTTAAACTGCCTGAGAATGATAATTTACACATCTGCAGTTCAGGAAGGAAAAAAGGGTCTGTTTAGAGCTGGGTGGTTGCAGCAGTAGTTCCTAACTGGCATACAGTGAAAAGGCATAGAATGCACGATTCTATCACAGTGAGCAGGGAGGAAATAAAACCTTAAATCATCCTGGTACTGCTGTGGGTGGTTTTCTAAAGATTTTATTTGTTATTGCTTTGTAGTTATTGTTTGGTGTAATGGAGCAGAGTGACTAAGCAGAGAGGACCCATATAAGAAACTGATTTTAAAAACCCAAACACAACAGGTATAAAAATTTGTAGAATTCCAGGGTGATTTGTGTTGGAAGGGACCTTAAAGCCCAACCAGTTCCACTCCCTGCCGTGGGCAGGGACACCTTCCACTATCCCAGGTTGCTCAGAGCCCCATCTCATACATAAAAAGAGCCTTTTGAAACATGACACGATCTTCCAAATAATATTTTATTCAAAGCTTAGAAATCAACATGTCAGGATGGTTTTCTGCTGTTTACTGTTGGAACTGAGTGAGTGCTTGGACTTAAAAGTGCTGGGGGCTGGATTGGGGAGGATGTGCTGCGAGATTACCCCTTCTGAAAAATGCATGTTTGGGGAGGATCACAAGTCTCAACCCAAAAGCTGCATATTTCCCTCTTTGCTAAGAAAATCAGCACACGAGCTTGGGGAAATAGGGCCTGAAAGTGCTGCTTTGATACAGTTCCAAGAGAGGGATGTGTGGCCTTATCTGCATCCTTGTGGGCAAGTGGGAGCTTGTAGGAATATTTTCTGTACCTGTTCACTCTCGGGTTTTTATTTCAAAGCAGAAGAAACTCTAAATATTGCTTGTAATGCAGAAATTATTGAAGGGGAGAGCAGGGTGTGACGTGGCTGTTGGTACTTTTAACTTCATTCCCATGTTTTTGAGGGCACTTGTTCTTAGCAGAAAGGATCTTTAGCTGAGAGTTTCCAGAGAAATCCCTTGGCTTTTCTATATTTTATTTATTTACAGCTTTTCCTCATTTAAAAGGACAGCAAAGTAACGTTGGGGTTGCCTGAGGGAAGCTTTTGCTAAGAAGCTTTCCAAGAATCGTGAAAGATTTAAGTCTTTTCATGTCATCCTGCAGAGATATCTGCCTGCCTTTCCCTCATCACTCCTTTTGGTCAGGTTGCCATTGAGTTTCCATCTGGATCAGAGGAAGAGAAAGCTCTGAGCTGCTCAGCTTTTTGCTAGTGGTGGGTGAGAGATTTGGGTGAAAAAAAGGGCAAAACAAGGTTAGTGGATCAAGGGCTGTTGCTGGGGAGGATGCTGTGCTGGCACTGCCCAGTGCTGTGATAATATTGGGGCAGCTCAAGCTCTCCTAAAACATTAATGAACAGACTATATTGACTGGTGGGGATTTTTTCCCTCAGGATGCACCCGAAGGGTGGAGAGGGTGGGGTAAATAATTGGCCCCAGGTAGAACCATTTCCTCAGAGGTCCCATTAGCTGCCTTGCTGCTGTTGCCCATGGCAGTAAATGGAGGTAATTTAGGAGAGTGTAAAAAATCAAGGATGGGATGAGGCAGACTGCTGGACACTGAACAGCCAGGCCCTTGCTGGGGTTATTATGTGGTGGCTGAATATCTCTGATTTTCGTGTGACTTCCCTCCCCTCCTCTGAATCACAGATGCTGGGATTGCCCTTGACCCTGTGTTCTCCCATTAACATTATTTTGCTAATATTTATTTAGGTTTTAGTGGTCATTCCTGGATTTGAAGGAGTAGATTTTTCTGTTTGAAAATTCTAAATGGGACTTTTATATACAGGGTGTTGAAACAGTCAGACCTTCTTGGAATCAGCTGCTCTCCTGTGCTGGGCAAGAAACATCAAACCCCAGGATTTCACCTTGACAGGTGTTGCCCCTGGATCCCTGGAAGTGTCCAAGGCCAGGTTGGACAGGGCTTGGAGCAACCTGGGATAGTGGAAGGTGTCCCTGTCCGTGGCAGGGATGAGCTTTAAGGACTTTCCAAACCATTCTGGAATTGGTGTGGTGGAACCAAAGTCTACATCTCATTCTTAATACTGGAACTAAGACAGAAGGTTCTTCTGGGTGGGGCTGAGTTACTAAACTGAGGTTTTAAAATAGCCAAAGATCCTGTTGGAGTTTGTGCTTTAGTGTAGTGGTAGAAACAAAAACAGGAGAAATGAGGGGAAAAAAAATAAAATGAAGACCTCTGTTGTGGCAAAGTAAACTTTGTGAAGAAAAGGCAGCTTAAATGATGATCTTGGTGCACGTTTTAAAAAGACACGAGTGACACCATGAATATTTGAAGCTTTTGATCAGCGATGCAGAAATGAAACGAGCAGCACATGCAACTGTGATTAATTATTGACAAAAGTCATTGCTTGCATATGCAGAGCCTGTAGTGGGATGTGAAGGCTGAGTTCACTGGAATTCCAGAGCCGGGCAGTAATGCAAACAAGACCCCAGCTGATCAACTTCATACATGTGGTTCTATTTATTATGCAAATCTCTTCCAATATGTTTAAATCAACATGTGGTGGTGGGGGGTTGCAGCCTCAGCAGAGGATTTTTGTGCACTGCACAATTTGGGCTCTGCATGCTCCAGTTTGATGGATCCAGCGTTTCCTGCTGTAGCTGTAAGTTAGTTTTCTTTATTTAGGAAAATAAGGCAAACCCCAAACCTGTTTGTGATGTTCTGTCTGTGAGTATTTGACCTTTTCACCTTGACTTCTTGGATTAACTTGGAATAAATCACTCCTTCCTGAGGCATTCCTAGCAACTACATTGGTTAGAGGGTGCTCCCATGTCCATCCAAAGGATGGCACACGAGCCTGGCATTGCTGAAGAGACCAGGTGCTGTTTACCTGTTGTTATTCCTTGTAAACATGGCAGTGTGAGGGATACTGGGGAGGCATCTCATAGCTCTCCTAACAGAAAGTTGTTGGGTTTATTTTTTTAAAGGGCACTGAAAGACATTATGTAATTTAATTGCAAATGGAAGATAATAAAAGTGGGAAATTTTAGTTTAAATTAGTTGGGTAGAGGTCAAGCTTTTTTTATTTTTTGTTTGTTTTTTTTTTTCCTCCCTCCTTTTTAACAGGCATATTTTGCCAGTAAAATGGAATTTCAACTGTTCTCAGGTATTCTGGACCCTCAAAACCTGTGTGTGTGGCAGTAACCAAGTGCTTAGCAAAAAAAGCGAGGTACCTTTGTCAAGAGGTTTAGCACCTTGTTGAGTTAATTTTATTTCTTTTATTGCTAATCAGGATTAAAATGCTTATAATTGCCCACATTGAGGGTCCTTGAGATCTGAGACAGTTTTGGAAGGTCCTGGTATGGGATTTTGGTGCATTTTGATGAACAAATCAATGTCCTTGGGCTGGGTCACCCTTTCTCTCTACATCCACCCTCCTTCTGCTTTGTCTTTTGCCCTGTGTGCTTTTTGGAATTTTAGCTTTCACTGCCTCCCTGATTTGTCCTTTTGGAAAGCACAGGTCTTCCAAAGTAAAATTTTAAGGGTTTTACTTTGAAGAAAAGGGACAGGATTTGTGATGTTCTTGTTACCCATGTGCAGCCACCCTTTGGTTTGGCAGATTCTTTTGCACTTCTCCAAGTCAGTAGCCGTGATCTGCTCACTCACCTTTTCTTAATCTTCCGTGGTGATAAAATCCAGTGCTTCTCTTTTATGGAAGCTTGTTGGCATTAACAGGGAGCTCTCCCACTTTGTTTCTCACACGTAAGCCTCCACCAGTCAGGGATAATACCTGCCTGAGACTGCTGGTTTTCCTTGACTCCTGAGAGTCTGGAGAGGAGCTGAAACCTCCTCGTGTCGTTCAGCCTTGGCTGCTCCTTCCCAAATCCACAGCAGCCCAAAGCAAACCACGAGAGTTGATTGTTTCCTGTTAGGGCAGTGAAATTTTTCCTAATACCCAATCTAAAGCTCCCCATTCCATTGTTCCCTATCTGGGAAAATGTTCCCTCCCACAGGAAGGTGGGACAACATCTAGACCAAGCTGTGGTCCCTTTGGAATGCCTTGATCATGAGCAGGTCTTGCATGCAGTGTTCCCAAATGGAAATTGCTGCTTGTTTTGCCTCCATCTCCAATTCTTGTCACCCGGGTGTGGCACAGAAAGCTCTTTCAGGGGGTTTTGGTCCAGTGGGACTTCAGGTCGTGGAACAGGAGCTGAATGCCCACAGTGCCTTCTCTTGCCCCTGGAATGCCAAAGATTACCCCAAGTCTTCAGAGCATTTCGCTCTGAGCCCTTGGTTTTCCTGCTGCCAGCGAGCGTGTGGGAGGCAGCTCAAATCTGGACCAAAATACTGATTATTTTCCACGTGTTTTCATATAAACACACCAGGATTTATTCGCAGCTGAACTACAAAGCGATGTGTTTAAATAAAACTGGAGAAGGTTTCCAAATTCAAGGCTAATAGGTCTTTTTGTGATACTGAGGCAAAAGCAATATATTTAATAGAGATGCCCTGAAAAATACAAGTCTGCTTTGTGGTTGTTTTTAGGTGGGTGCTGGGAAAGCTTGGATAGTTTCTGAAATTAGTGAGGGTCGCTTCTGGAGTAGGAAATTGCCTCCAATTTCTTTGCTCTCCAGATCAAAAGATCAAATGAAACAGCTTTCTTCTGCTGCTGATGGGTGTATTGGAGGAGAAGCAGTGGCTTGCAGGACCTTGGCTTGCTTAAAAACAACGTGGTCAGGTGTAACCTTGCACCTGTTACTGCCTGTGGCATCAGGAATTGATTGGAACACCGGGAATCTTGGTGCTGTTTCATTTCTGTGGAGCTGATCTGCTCAGTAGGAGCATCTTGTGCAGCACAGACATGGAGGGGTAAATCAGGATCCACACTGGATTTGTAACAGAATCATCACTGTCTGTTTGCTTACAGCTGACCAGACCTTTATGGAAGGAACAAAATGATAAATGTTTTTGGAGATGGAAAAATAGGCCCTTATTTCTGTTCTTTGGTGGGGAATTGTCACTGAGGCCGGACCCAGGTGCAGCCCAAAACACTTAATTTCTGTTGGGAGAGGTGATAAGCTTGCCTTTCTTCAAGAAATCAACCCCTGCCCTGAGTAGTTTTTAATTAATTTTGTAGTAAATGGGTCTGTGGTTTATTCCTGCGTAGATTATGCTGCTGGAAAAACAGCATGTTTGAGGAATAAAGAGAGGTTTTCCCCTACCTGAGCAGGGGTGTTCCCACTGACTCTGGTTGCTGCAGTTGCTGACATTAAGTGTGATGTGCAGTAGAAAATAACAAGTTTCAGAAACAGCAAATTTTCTCATTTACCTGCATGGAGACTTTACTGCAGATGGTGGCAGCCGCAGTCGGTGACATTTAATGTGACAAATCCAAGGCTTTTCCTGTAGGGGAGGAATGTGTTGTTGTGGATGGGAAATGGTTTAACCAGGTACAGATAGGAAGAGCCTTTGCATGATCCTAAGGGCCTGGAGTTGGTTTGAGCCTGCTGATGACGTGGGTGCACTTGCTGCTGAGAGCAGGTCTGTGCAGAGTGGGAATTTCTGGGACTTTTTTAATATAATTTACCCAAACCCCCAGGATCTGTCATGTTGGACTGTCAGCCTCCCAAGATCAGGAGTGGCCTTTGGTCTCGCATTCCCAAAGCCTTGGCATGAAATTGTGTGCAGCAGAGCATTAAATGTCATTATCCTGATGTTGTGGATGTTTTCCTCTTCCACAGATGCCTTTGTAAATAGCCAGGAATGGACACTGAGCCGATCTGTACCGGAGCTGAAAGTGGTGAGTTCGTGTTTACTCCTGTCTTGGAAAACATCGTGGAAATGTCACACACAAGTGTGAATCTTCCATGCTTCATTAAATCTACTGTTGGGAAAAAATGTAGAAAGCTGTTTTAATAAGTAAAGAATTTTTCCTCTACATATCTGTTACATACTCACAGAATGGTTTAGATTGGGAGGGACCTTAAAGCTCATCTCATCCCACCCCCTGCCATGGACAGGGACACCTTCCACACTGTCCCAGGTTGCTCCCAGCCCCATCCAACCTGGCCCTGAACACGTCCAGGGCTGAGGTTATCTTGATGAAGATGATGTATATTCAATATTTATAATCATACTTCAGAGATCTCTCAGTATCTGATTGCTGTTTGAATTTGTTCTTCTCCATGAACCAGCTTCCAAGGGGGATCTCCTCAGCAGGGAAAGCTTATGAGGGCAGTAGAAGTTAGCAGCTGAAATGTGAGGTTCATTTTATCTCCCCATAATAAGTTTTCATGATTTCTTCAAGGACCAAATGTCTTTTCTCCCTCTCTTTAAAGAATTAAACTGAATTGATACTGAATAAAAAAAAAAAACAATTTAAAGTTCATTTAGTGAATCAAAACCTACATTTTACTGTAACAATCAACAGTGATTTAATAGCTGCTTACAGTAACTTCTCCCTTGGCTGAGTTTTTTCCGAATAGTTGGCAGGAAAAGCAGAAATAAGGGGCAGGTCAGGAGAGTTTCCCAGATGTTCCCTTTTGAGAGGTGTGAACGTGGAGGCTGAGATGGGGAATGAAACCTGTGGGGAGTGAGTGGCAACCAGCAGCACAGAGCTCCTGTGATGGTTGCCACGTGGAAATCCAGATTTAATTCGAGACAAGGAACTCCTCAAACCCCACAGAGGGACAGAGGTACAGAACTCAGAAGTGCCTCTGGCAGGTGTCTGTGCTCACCTCCTGCTTCCCAGCTGGAACAGGACCTCTGCTCCAATCCAGGCTCCCTGTGCCACTCAGAACTGGGCAAATCCATCTCAGTTTAAGAGTGGTTGACCGGGGCCGGGTTTTACCAGCCCACTTCTCACATGGCAAACAACTTTTCCCAAATCTGAGTTGATGATAGTGGTTTATGGAGGTGAGAGAATCTGCAAGGCCACGCTCAAAAGGATAAATGCACTTAGGGAGGCATTTTAATGGGAGCAGCATCCTCGCAGCTGCAGTTCTGTTGCTGTTTTGATTTTAGCAGTGCACAAGGTGAGTACAAGGAAAATCTGGCAGTCAGGGGATGTAACTCTCTGGTACAGCAAGGGTCACCAGGTTTTGTTAAACAGATGATGTCATTGGGAAGACCCCAAAACCTCACATAATAAAACACCAGGAATTCAGGATTGGAAGGTGTTGGTTGGATAGGAGTCCAGCACTGTTAGCTGGCTTATCCTGGGTTTCCTTGCACATCCCTGCCCCTTCTCTGAGCCCTGCTAATTCACAGCACCCACCAAAAAGCTTGGGAATTGCAGTTGAGACCAGAGCTGCATGTTGTAATTCAGAACACAAATGATTACCAAGCACCAGGGGATGGGCTCAGGGCACATTTTCCTCTTGTGACAGCCTGGCTGCACCATGTGCATGCTTACCCTTGGGTATCTTGCCCCTGTGTTGTCTGAAGCAGGGGTAGCAAAACAGATTTCAGCTGTGTGGCTGCTGCAGAGAATTGATTTGCAGTGGTCAGCGTGCCACGGGATGCCTGTCTAAGGGTAAAAGCTGAACTTCTGCTGTTACAAAAATAATAATTTGATTATGGCAGTGCAAGTGATGGAAGCCAGCAGCACCAGCTGTGGCAAGGCTGTGAACTTGTGCTCCAGCAGGAAGGGCAGATTAGGAAGCCCAGCTGAGATCTGCTCTGCTTCTCCTGCACATCTGCCCTTGGGGAGGAGCTGGGGCTGTGAGACACCTCTCTGTCATTCCCTTACCTCCAGCCTCATCCTCCTCATGGCTGAGCAACATAAGGGCCATATTAAAAGGGAGAGGTTGTTCTCCTGTGCAGGCTAGGAGGTCCTTAAACTGAGGCGGTTGGCTGATATTTATTTCTGATTTATTTCTCAAGTGGCTGTTGTTGTACACTTTGGGCTCTGCAGAATTTTAAAGGGAACAGAAACTGGCTCTGGGAGAGCAGAGAAAGCACCCAGGGCTGCAATAAAGGAAGGAGGTGTTTTCCAATGTGCCTTTGAGGAAAGAACACCAGTGTTTCCCTCCTTTTTTTAACAGCATGAGGCTTGGTTTCTTTCCAGTGTTCAGAAGGATATTCAAGGCCACCTTGGAGGGAGTTTGGAGCACCCTGGGATAGTGGAAGGTGTCCCTGCCCAAGGCACAGGATGGAAGTGGATGAGCTTCAAGGTGCCTTCCAACCCAAACCAGTCTGGGATTCTGTAATTGGTTCCTGCTGATCCAGTACTTCAGTTTTACTTATGGATTTTGATGCTTTTATTGTGGTCAAGAGGATGGTGAGACCAGTACCTTTGGTATTCCTGGATCCTGTTTATAAGTACGTGTTAGGCAGAATAAACTTGAGATCTTTCTGGATAAAATCACCGAATTTCTTGCAAAAATATGCAAAGTGCAGTCAGGCTTCTCTACTGGACAGCTTTAAAATGCCAAGTGCCATCAGTACAGTTTATGATTTTTCCCAGCAGGCTTTAGGAGGAGTGGGCACAGTGGGTTGGGTTTGTTTTACAGCGTGCCTGACACATGCAAATAAATGATTCAGTGTTGCACAAGTCATAACTGAAAAGAGCAGTGAGTTGTAGCTGAATTTTCTCCTCCCTGAACTGGGTTTTGTTCCCTAACATGCTTGTCATAACTTGGTGCATTTGCGACATATCCATAAAGAAATGGAGATGACTCGGATTGTTTGTGTATAAAACAGGGGGGAGAGGAATATGACTGCTGTGGAAACAGCCTGGCATATTTGTCATACTGTGGGGGATCAGCCTTAAAGCAAATACTAATGCTGATGAAAAGAGAAACTGTATCAGAAGTCAGGTTTCTTCTTTTCAGCGTAAAATTTATTGTTCCTAGTTTGTAGGAATGTCTCAGAGAACCTGAAGTGCTGTCAAATGATGTATCTTGGTGTGACCTTTGAGATATTTAAAAAATAAAAATATAAAATTGTTTCTAGAAACACTTAATGTCTTTCAAATATTAGGGGTCTCTAGTATAAGACATCCCAGCCATGGAATGTTGCCTCTCACTGGACCCTGGCAGTGCACAACTGCACTGTTGTCCCTGGCAGTTACAATTTTGGCACAAGTGTAATAGAAAATAACATTAATTTCCATTCACACAGGGCTGATCACCTGTAAGTGAAGGTTTCACTGGAAAACTGTATCCTGACGAAACGTATTGACCATTAAAAATCCAGTTCATCTTTCACACACTAAATTAACTCTTTTTGAGTGGTGGTGAATCCTGAACAGGGAGAAGTTGTTGTAGGCAAAAGGAAAAAAAAAAAAGTGGGAAGCTAAGTTCTCGTTGGGAAGCTTTGTATGCAAAGGGAGATGGTGTCAGTTTGGTGATGAGAAGAGGTGCAAAGGCCAAGCTGTTTACTCACAGGGTTCCCTCAGGTATCAGTGGGTTTGTGGTGTGAGTAGGAGCAGACAAATTTATTGCAGTTTGTGGGCATATAATGGAGGGAAAAGTCATTAATCTGAGAGGTTGCTTCATGTGCTGGGGGTAAGGGACATACGTTAGAGATGTTATTTTCTTCCTGTGACTCATCCCAGAATCCCTCCCTCCCCTGCTGCCCACGCTGTGGGATCAGCCCAAGACATGGGGGAATTTGGGGTGCCAGCACACGTGGCGGGGTCCTGTCAAGCCTTTTTTGATAAGGAGAGTGGTTTCTTACCAGTTAGGATTAAGGAGATGGGGCAGGCAATGTGCAGTGATACACAGCTCGTCCCGGCTGCCCCGGTCCCTTTGGCAATCCTGGGCAGATCAGCAGAGTTCATCTTCTCTCCAAGGACCTTCTGTTCTGAACCTCTGGTGAGGGTCAAGTAAACAGGACAGAACAGAGCAGGCTGGGCTCATTTCAAAGGGGGAAAGAAGTTTCCATTGCCTCCCTCAAGAAGGGAGCACGATGTCCTCAGCTCTGTGTGCCCCTCTAAAGCCACAAACCCCAGATATCCCCAAGTCTTTTGGCATTTGAGCACCTCCAGGAAGAAAGTTCCTGTGGTGTTGGGCTGAAATTCTTCCCTGTGAGGGTGGGAGGCCCTGGCACAGGGTGCCCAGAGAAGCTGTGGCTGCCCCTGGATCCCTGGCAGTGTCCAAGGCCAAGTTGGATGGGGCTTAAAGCACTCTGGGACAGTGGAAGGTGGTGGAACAAGAGGATCCTTAAGGTCCCTTCCACCCCAAACCATTTTGCTGTTTGCTTTATCTCTTGGCGTGTTTTGCACCATGTCTGTTGTTGGGGATTTTACTTCTATGGGAAGATTTTGCTTGAATACACTGCTGTTTCCAGGGATTAATTGCAGTTGAATTTATTGGTTTTTTTTTAAAATTTTTAATTGCAGGGGATCGTGGGTAACCTGGCGAGTGGGAAGTCTGCGCTGGTGCACCGGTACCTGACCGGCACCTATGTCCAGGAGGAATCACCTGAAGGTACGAGCACACACAAATTCCACTCCTTATTTTCCCCCCACAAACTGCATCCTTACTCATTTTTGATCATGCAGAAATGAATTAGTAAAAAAATCCCACTTGCTGCTTCAAAATTCATGGAGATGTTTGCTTTAACATTCTCCAGACTGAGCTAAGGATGTACAGTGTGTATAATTGTAGATTTTCCATAACTGCTTAGCATCCTTTAAATACTTCGGCCCCCAGTGTGTGTCGACATGGGAATTAGCCCTGATGGAGAAGAGTTGACTGCTCTCAGTAGTGCTGCTGCTTTCACTTGGGCTGTCGAAAGCCCCAGTTACTGTCTCTAGTAGTGGATTTCTGTACAATCAGGATGTTGGGAGAATAAAAAAGACTCCACAAAGTTTAACTCCTGAACTTAAAGGTGTAACTTGCTTATTGTTTAATATATTAAACGTTTGGTCTTGTTTTTTTAAATGTTCTTATGGCATAGAAAATTAATTTGCACACTGTAGTGTTTAACATTAATCCAGGTTTATAGCTTGACATCAAAAATATCACAGTACCTTATTGAGGTGTATCTTACAGTAAATACTTTTTTGATTATTTTTCTTTATCTGTTCTCCTTATGAACTTTTAAATCCCAACTCTGAGACACTGAATTTCTGGTTCCTTCTTTTCCTTACTGGCTGTTCCCTTCTTTGCAGATATGGATGCAGGTAACTATACATTGTCTTCATGGCAGCTCTCGTTTGGAAGGGACAGATGGTGGTTTCTGTACTGGAGTGTTTTTCCCCCTTGTTTTGTGTATCATTTTGAGTTGTTTCCTTTTGATTTCAAGTCTTTAGTACATCTCACTGTTTTTGTCTCTTGCTGTAGTTGTCTCTTCAGCAGTAGTTTGTAGCTTCATGCATCTCTGATAACATTTGTTTCTAATTAACTCTTACCAAAGGAAGCAGTTGTAGCTTGGTAGTTGACATTTTAACAGCCTGGAATTGTGGTTAAAATGGGAGGGAAGGGGAAGGGGAGGGATGGACAAGGCTTTTTCTGTGGAATTGCACTAACACTGAGATCTCGCAGTTTGTAAGTTTGCCTTAAATTATTTTGCTGCTTTGTAGCTAGAACTGACAATAAAAATTGATGGTAGCAATTGAGCCTCTGCACAAAAGTGTGTGTGGATCATGTTTCTGGATGCTGATAGTGAGACAGGGTGTAGTGTCACTGAGTACAGCAAATCTTCAGCAAAAATCACTATCTTGACAGATGTCTTCCCTCACTTCATGAACAGAAGATATTTGGGGTTTTTTTTTTCCTTAGAAGATTCAAATCTACTGAGTGTTGACAGGGCTAACCCTCCTCTCCTCCTAAAGGATGAATATTGTAGGTGATGTTCCTTGGGAGTGTTGCCATCTGTCCTCTTTGTCTTGAAGGATTTTTATTTACAGTGCTTGAGTGACGTTGTGACTGTTTTTCCTGAAAGGATTAGATGACAAAAGCAGTGTCAAATCATTTCTCTGCACGTAAGTGTGGCTGACAAGCCTCACTGATGACACTGTTGCATTTCATTAACAGGAGGAAAACTGGAATAATTAAGAGCTCTAATTTGCCTTGTAAGGGATAAGGTCAGGATTTCCAATCAAGTCAGCATTAAAGGAAATTCAGCCCATATAAACTACCCTCAGTAAACATCTCTAGTGGTAATTTGGTAGTGTTTTAGTTCTTTTTCAGAGAACCACGGGATGGTTTGGGATGGAAGGGACTTTAAAGCAGGGATACCTTCCACTATCCCAGGTTGCTCCAAACCCTGTCCAACCTGGTTTTGAAGGACCTTTAGGTCCTTCAAGCAAAATTCCTGGAAAAGAAAGTATAATCCTTTGTGTTGGAGACCATTGTGGATCCTCCCCTCTGCCTTTTCTGAGGGATTGTAAATGTGCCAGGTTGTTAAACTGGATAAATGAGAGGATGTATATCGGATGTTAAGGTGTCAGCTGCTTGGTGGGTTAAGAAAAACCTGAGTTTACTGACTTGGAATGGCTTCCTAACAGCTAAATTTATCAGGCATCATAAAATCAGCACCTAATGGGCGAAGTGATGGATATTTGCTTCATGTGGAAGTGGTGATTAGGGCCAGGGCCTGCTATTTCTGCTCTCCTTTGCCTTCTGAATTGCTACAATTACCACAGAACCTGCCCTGCATCCGAGTGCCACATCTCCTGAAGGCTTCAGCGTTGCAGTAGATGAATTTTAACTATGTAAAGATGGTTTCATGTTTCCTTCAGCTCTCTAAGTGAGAGATTTCTCTTGCTGCCTATCACCATGAGAGGGAATACTACACTTCACAGTGTTAAAGGAGTTTTCTCTCACTGCCTGCCCCAGTTTTTATTCAGAACTTTTTAGTCCCTAATGTGTTTGTAACTTGCCAACCTTTGTTTTCTCAAAGAATAAGTTTTTATTAGGAAGAAGAATGGGCTTGAGACTCTTCTCTGCATATTTAACATACTCTCAGCTGTGCTCCTGAGTGACACATTTTAAATCAGATATAAGAAAAGCAGCAATCTGTCATCCTGTAGTAAGTGGGAGTTTCAGCAGTCTGGGACTTTCAATGTTTTTCTGTGATGGTACAACAAGGAAGTGATGGGAAACAAGGAATCCTAGGGATTTGTGATCTTCTAATGAACTTCCAAGTGATTGGAAGAAAAACTGCTACTGCTGGGTGTTCTACTTGCTGAAACAACGACTAAGGCATGGAAAACCTGGTGTCTTTATTTCCCCCCAGCTAAAATTTAATTTTGCCTGTAGGAGCAACGTGACATGTGTGGGGTGTGTGGAATTTGAGACTGAATTCTTTGCAGAGCAAGGTGAACTGAAGTTTACAGGAGTAGTGAGTGTCAGGAGGATTGTGTTACTGTTTGGGTTTTGTTTCCAAAAAGTCACGGTGGTGTGAAACTTGACTTAAAGGCTTTTCCACATCTCTGGCATGTCTGTGACTATTTTAAGTCGTGTCATGATTATTTCAGTACTTTTTTTCCAGTGAGTCTAGTAAAACAAAAAAAAAAAGAGAAATTGTGGTCCAGGGTGTCTCAGCTGGGATGAGGTCTTTTTCTTTTTGTACTTCGGGATAGGTTTAAGAATTATTTATTCCTTTCATATGGAGTAATTATTTTTAGTGTTTTAAAAAGCTTAAAAGCCATCCAGCATCCTGACTTGGGGCAGCAAGTAGCTGTTGCCAGTCAGTGGAGGTTTCATCTCTCTTTGTGGAGGAACTTCTAATAAAAATGAAATTTTCCCCCAGTAAAAGGTACAGAATAAAGCCTTTAGTGCGTTTCTCAGAATGCTGTGATCATTTACTTTCTTTCCAAAATTGACCTAAAAATAATTTTATACTATTGCAGCCTGCACCATGTAACTGCTTTCAGTAGCACAGTGAGCAGTGTATCACTTGAATGGCAGGAATGGTCATAAAGCAGCAAGAAGGGTCATGTTTATTAATAAAATACTAAATGAAGTGTCACTCTCAGCCTTCCCTTTGAAGCATGCCATGAAGGTATCATGAAAATAAGTTGCCAGCCTTTAACAAACACATGCATTGATGAACTTCAGGCCTTTTCCAACCTAAAGAATTCTGATTCTGTGTGGAAATTACATCTTGAGGGATGGAAGTCCTTGTTTTTCAGTTTATCTCAAGCAACTATTTCTGTCTGCCTCCTCAGCAAAGGGTAATTATGCAAGGAGGATTGAGGAAGAGTGCTTTAAAATTTCAGCTGCTTTCGTTCACATCCTCTTAAGAGATTTTCTCCTGGTTCCAGATCCTTGCACAATATATATGCAAAAAATTCAAGCATAATCTATTAACTGGGATGACCTTCTAGGTGTCTTCATTCAGGTCTGATCGTGGGCTGGATCCAAGAATGGATTCTGTTCACCTGGGAAAAAAAAAGCAAAGGGATAAAAAAAGACTCCTCATCCCTGGAAGTGTTCAAGGTCAGGCTTGGAGCAACCTGGTCTCGTGGAAGGCATCTCCTCCCATGACAAGGAGTGGAATGGGATGGGCTTTAAAGTCCCTTTCAACTCAAACCATTCCATAATTCTTCTTTGCTTGCTTTTGGTTGTGCTGAGATTTTGAACATCGAGGTGGGGGTCACAGTTTGGTGTTTTGGGTTGACTGGAACAGGGGAGCTGCAGCAGAACTGGACAGTTTTTCCCCTCTGCAGCACTGAGATTCTTGTCCCCTTCTGCACATGGTTCATGTAATTCTGCCTGCTGTGAACAATCAGGTTCCTGAGGCTGCCAGTCTCTTCACAGAAGCCACTTGCTATTTTTATCTAGTTAATATTTCTCAAATACGTAGGAAGGCCATATTTACTAAACACCCAAATTTGATCTTTGATGAATAAAAGGAGGATGTGTCCCAGACTAATCTGTGTGCTCTGTTCTGGGCGAGCAGCTGGCTGAAATGTAAATCAAGAGCAGAGAAATGTGTCCTGTGAGGATGTACTTGGGTGCTTTCCTTGGAAACATTCATGCCTTTTCATTCAGGATTTTTTGGAATTCCAGAAAATCACCATCCTACATGTAAAAATTTACACATAGCTATTACACAGGGAGGTTTTGCAAGAATCCCAATATGAGTTTAAAAAAGCCACATTAAACTTAAAGTCACCTTTTGTGGTTCTTGGGCTACAAAACTCAAGGAAGCTGAAATTTCCTGCATTGGTTTCAAATCCTTGGTGCACTTTTCACGATCCCCTGCAGCACTTTGGGGCAGCTGAAGGTTTTTTTGGTCTGTAAAGCCACAGGCAGACGTTGTCTTGTGTTCAGAAGACAGCGATGACTTGGGACATGTGTTTCAAAATTACCTCTTTTCAGTCCTTTGTCTGCCTTTTTGCTGTAACAGTACTGACTGATTATTTTTATTTGGCATTTCATGCTGACACCCAGATATAAAACAACACTTGTCTCTTTTTGATCCTTTTCAAGCCCTGCTGCAGCAGGTTCTCTTGGGCTTTTGGAGCCTTTCAGGCTTAGCATAAAAGAGTGTGTTTATGTATTCTGCCCTCTCCCCTCTGGAGCCCTTCCCTCTGCTCGCCCTCCCGGGACCGCCTGTGTGGGTTAGAGAATCCTTTGAAACCCTCTCTGTTCCAGCTGTCGGGCTGGGGACTGTTTAAAGTGTCACACAAATAAGGAGCTCTGTTAATTAAAGGAAAAACTCAAGTATTTGCTCTTCAGAAGGTGCTGAGGAAGCAGATTGCCAAAAAGGGCTTCCCTTTTAGGTTGTGTGCCTCGAGGGTCCCTAAGGTGGTCTCTTTAACATCTTGCACCTTGAATGCCCGAAGATCTTTGGGAGGTAATATCTATAGCATGTGTGTCCTCCTCATAATGGGCTCCTCTGAAGGTTGTGTCTCAGGTAAAAACTCTAAAACAGATGTATAACTTCTGTTGCAACTTTAGGCTCTTAACAGGAATAAAAATGACTTTACCCAAGTAACAAGTGATGCTACAAGAGGAAATGGCTTCAAGGGAGATTTAGGTTGGATATTAAGGAAAATCTTTTCACCAGAAGGTTTGTCAAGCATTGGAACAAGGCTGTTTAGGGCAGTGGTGGAATCAGTGTTCCTGGATTTGTTCAGAAAACACATGGATGTGGCACTTGGGGATGTGGATCAGTGGTGGCCTTGGCAGTGCTGGGTTGGGGGTCAGACTCAGTGGTGTAAGAGGGCTTTTCCAGCCTGAACAGTTCTGGGATTCCATGATTTTAGGTCTCCAGTGCTCCCTGCTTTCTGCTGCTGTTGCTCTTGAAGCCAGTTTGGACTGGCTCCTGCTGGACCTGCCTTCTGCTTTCTTTCTCAAATACTGCTTCTGGATATATTTCTAGATCATAGCCCACTGTTTCACTCTTGATCTCAAAGCCAAATTTTAATATTTTTCTTTGAACGTGTTCCTTGCTCAGCTTGTATTTGATTTCTTATTGTGAGCCTTTTTTTTCCTCCTTTCCCCTGAATTTGTTGTTGCTTTGTGAATTTGTATCAGGAAGCAGAGCAGAGTAGGTACCTGGTTTTATTCACAATATGTTGAATTCTCAACAGACCTCTTGATTTGCTGCTACAGCAGGCTGTCACCAGGTGTTTGTATCCATTTTAGGGAGGGCAGATTATACTGTAATCACTGCTAAGTCCAGTTTTAACTTCAGGGTTGCTATTTGTGATGTGAAACTGTAATGAAAGGACAGGTATTATAGAAGCTGGCTAGGTATAAAATGCAAGAGGGGTAAGGAAAGGCCTGAAATCTCCGTGTCAATGCTCATAGGAGGTGATTTTTTGGCTTATCTTTGTCAGCTGTTTAGGGTTTGTTAGTGCATGCTAAGATTTTGCAATTGTGTTGGAAGCTTGTGAAGTCAAGCAGAAATTTTGAGCAGATGAATTTTGTGTCAGGTTGAAAGCTGGGCTGGGTTTGTCTGGAAGATGAAATGCCTGAGAAGCCAACTTAGAAGGAGCTGCAGCAAAAAGAAGCGATGGTATTTTAAATCATGGGGCTGACTTTGTAAGGGACTTTGTTTGGAAAGTGGTGTTTTGGGCTGTGAACGTTTAAAACTGGAAAAGACTGGTGCTAGAAAGAGGTAGGAGTGTGCTAAAGTGGTATCACATCCTGCCTGAAGAAGCTGACTCGCTGGGTTTTTTTTGTCTCTGGCTGCTTTGATAAAAATAAGCTTTTAAAATTAGACTTGTGTGTATACAATTAGTGGGTGTGAGGTGTAAGCAACTCTCTGCACCTGCTGTCAGTAAAATAAACCAAGAAAAGAAAGAAAAAAAAGATGAAAAATGAGCTGTTGGTGGAAATGGGAGCAGTGGTTGAATTGTAGGTCCTTGTGAGTCGATGCTTGTGGCTGCAGGAGGCTCCTGACACTCGGGAGGCTGGGTGGCTGTGAGGGGTCTGGGTGACTGTCAGAGGAGGGGGCTCCCCACAGCTTCCTGGGGGTTGTTTTTCCCCTCCTTTAATCTGTCAGAAGTAATTCTGAACTGTGAGAACATACAACGTGTTCAGCTTTTATTTGCTCGGTGCCACAATTTTCGTGCAGTAGGTGTCAGATGAAAATGTGTTACTACTTCATGTTGGACTGAGGGATGTCTGAAGTCAAGGTTTATCCCTGGAATTGTGGTGTAGAGCTTTGTGTGTCTGCTCCCACTTGATATTCTTGCCCTTTTTACATGGGACCATAATAACTAGTAACTGGAAAAAATGGGAAAAGTGTTTCTCTTGCCATAAAATGGCATCAACAGTTTATTTCCTAGTAAGAACCCAGGCCTCTTCTCTCTTCCTAGTCTGTTCTTTTAAATAACCAGGGTTCATGTGCTTATTTTTCTGACTGGGTATTTTCTAGGCAGATTTTGGTCCTTATCTTCCATGGGATGCTCTATCCAGATCCATGCAGGCTGAGACTAGGACAAGCTGTCTGCTTGTCTGCACTCTGCAGGAATTCCCAGCTGCTTTTCTCTCTTGAGCCAGAGGTTTTTGCCATCCTGCTCCATCATTCCACAGGTGCTTTGTCCCTACTTTTGTCCCCATGATGCTGCTTTTATTTTTCCCCTCTATGTCTCAAACTCATCACGGTCATGTTCAAGTACAATCCAATTTTCTACCATAATTGCAGTCCCTCCTGCTTCATTATCTAGAAACTAAATAGCCTGTTACTTCCATCTTCTAGGTTATTAATAAACTGGGTGCATGAGAGTTGAAGCTGCTGCAGAAACTTGGATTAGTATCGTACTGGTTCTTTCAGATGAGCCATTTGATGGGGACAGAGTGTGCTTTACCTCTGCACCTGCACCCACGTTACAATCATTTTTTTAAAGACTGGCCCTCTCTAATTGGCTTAGCACAGTCTGTACTGGCTGTCAGCAGTGAAAGTAGAACGTGCACTGCTCTGCTCCTGAGTCCTGTCTCTGGGTAATGAGGGAAACTTAATTGCTCAGAGGCCGGCTCTGGTTTGTTCCCATTTATCTTGGTGGTTAATCAATCACCTTCCTCTCCTTCTGTTGGAGATAAAACATTGAATCTGGCTCAGCCTGTTGATCATGGAATCCCAGCATGGTTTGGGTTGGGAGGGACCTTAAAGTTCATCCTGTCCCACCCCTGCCATGGGCAGGGACACCTTCCACTATCCCAGGTTGCTCCAAGCCCCAGTGTCCAGCCTGGCCTGGGACACTTCCAGGGATCCAGGGGCAGCCACAGCTTCTCTGGGCACCCTGTGCCAGGGCCTCTCCACCTTCACAGGGAAGGGTTCCATCCCAGTATCCCATCCAACCCTGGAGATTCTATGCAGCTTGGGGTAATTTTAATATATTTTTAAAGTGTAAGCTTTTTTCCTGAGTGTTTAAAATTCTATTGATCTCCTTTCAAATCACTGCGAGGTTTTGGGGACCCATCACATCTGCCCTTCTGGAGAATCGCTGCAAATACATCAGCAAATGCATCTCAGCATTGAGTTGTTAAATGTCACTGCAGCTGCTGCTAAAATTCCACCAGAAAACCCTCTTTCCAGGGAGTTCCAAGGTCATGTATTAGTGATTCCTGGCCAGTTTTTAGGTAAAGATCAGATTATGTGATGCAGTATTGCATTATATGTGGTGCCTGTGGAGGTACCTTGCTTTGGTTGGATAGGGCTTGATGCTTCCAGGAGACCTCTCTATGTATTTCCTAAATTGTATCCTAGGTCTATTGAGAGAAGCAGATGGTGGGGTCTCAAAAGCTCAGTCTAGGTTGCTTTTGGGGGTTTTTTACCCAGGTGCTCTGTTGGGAAGGTGGTTCAGGGATCCTTTTGCAGCTTTAGTCTCATACGGCAGCGATGGTTCCTCGGTCTTTGGTCCTCGACCCAGCTCAGCCACTCGTGATTTCTGAATTGTTGTTTAGCATGGTGGTTGTATTAGGGAAATACCCAATAATCATGGAATATCCTGAGTTAGAAGGATCATTGATGCAACACAGACACTCCAGCAATCCTACCCTGTCCCTGAGAGTGTTGTCCAAATGCTTCTGGAGCTCTGTCAGCCTTGGGGCCGTGCCCATTCCATGTGGAGCCCGTTCAGT
>VZTJ01002055.1:169431-214813 GCA_013397795.1 Orthonyx spaldingii | reverse complement strand
TTTTTCTTTCTTTTTCTTTCCTTTTTTTTTTTTTTTTTTTTTTTTTTTTTTTTTTTTTTTTTTTTTGGTTTGTAGAAATGCTGCAAAAAACATTTTCAAATTAGTTTATTTAAATAAAGAATGTGAGTAGCAAACCAGAAGACCAATATTTGACCATCTGTTTGAATGGAGAATTTTTTGACATGTTTCCCTGAAGAGGAGCCAGGTTCTTGGCACTATTTTCTATCTTCTGAGGGGGGGAAAAAAAAAAGGGAGAGAACGTGCATGTGTGAGACAACTGGCTGCTGTTGTCAAAATGCACATGTCACTGGGAATATAAAATACAGGCTTTCAGAGCTGCCTCACTCCTACCTTCTGTCTCGCCCTGCCACAGTAGACGTTCAGCTGCTGCCTGCGCCTGTCGTGTGGCCAGCCCCCCGAATTTATCTTTCTCATATGGCTAAATAACTTCATCCCCGTGGCAATTTGCTTGAATAAAGAGCCTGGTGAGTGCAGTGGGGCCTGGGGATACAGTAGGAAAATCAGCGGCTGCTCCGGTGAGCAATTACGCGGTGGAACAGCTCTTGGCGAGAGGAGGGGGTGGCCAGGCTGTCAGAGCCTGGATTAAAGCCTTCATCCCTGGAATTCCCCATGTAATATCCATCTTTTATAATAGAGAGCACCTCTGATTACAAATGTGTGCAGTGTTTAAAATTAATACCAATTTTTGCTGGATAATTTCTGCGCCGCCGCTGCTTCCGAGCGCTCGCCTCTGGAGCGCCGTGCATGGAAATGAGATCAGGAAGCTGTTGTTGATCCTCCCCTGTTCTGATTTGTGCCGGGTCTTTAGCCAGGGCTGCAAATTGCTGATGCACAGAATTTATTTAGCTTCATATTGATCAAAGCTGTGTATTTCTTTGGGGCATTTTACAGCAGGAGTGTGGCCAGAGGCACCTGAGAGAGCAGCGTGGTTTCTGGGCTGCCTCACAAGTCCCGCTCTGTGCCAGGTGGGTTTGGGCACAGGAGCAGTATTTGTCACCTGTAAAAATTCTGTGCACATCTGAAGATGAGTCTGTGTGAACGGATACTGTTCTAGCCCTGGAAAAGTGGGAACAGCAGCCTGGAAGTGCCTGTGATGCCCCGTCCTTCGGCTGCCAGCCATGCTCTCCCCGTGGCTTCCTGTGGCAGGTACATCTGGGAGCTGAGAAACTCCCTCATTAAAAAGCTGCGTGTGTCATAATCCTGATGGGACCAGAGCAAAGCCAGCCACCTCCCCTGGGAGTGGTGCTGCGGGTTTTGAGCTCCTTCTTTACATTAAGAAGGTCATTTCTTTGTTCTCAGTGCCGTTGGTTTAGGCAGTAATTCCTGGCTCCACCACAAATGCAGATGTTTAGGAAAATACAGGGGCATTTTGTAGCCCTGGGAAACTGTTTGGCTTCTTTATGGGTTGCTGTAGTCCAATATTTGAACTGGCTGATCTCTCTTAATTCCTCTTTGCCTGTGGTACTTTACAAACTCCAAGATGTATTTTTTTAAAAAATAATGAATGCAGTGCTGTCCAAACAGAACCATCCCAAAATCACTGCCCTTGCCCTGCTTTTGCTTGCCCAAGCTGCTCATGGGTCTCATCAAGGCTCATCAAATCAAAGGCAGAATCAGTTTATTGTTTGCCTAATCCTACAACCACAGATACCTGCAGGGTACAGCCTTGGTCTGTATATTCTTCACTGTTTATGCTTTTGTTTGTGTAAGTTTTTTATATTGAGGTAGGTTTTCTTAATCTCTGTCCTGTGCAGCACCTAATTTTGTGGTGTGCTCGTGATAAGGGCTCCTTAATGGTGTAGAAACACAAGTTATTAGGGCTGAATCCTGCTGTGAGCTGAGATTTGCATAAAATAATTCTTACTCGAGGGATGAGTTTGCTGTTCCATTTCTGAGCCTTCAGATTTGTTTTGAAATATTTAGCACAGCTTGGAAATGCAGGGCATTCTTTGAACCGGTTTGGTTGGAGGGGTATTAAATTCAAACTATTTGTCATGAAATACTTAAATCCAAACAAAAACCAAGGAATGCGTGAGGATGTGCCTGCTCCAGCTAATGAGCACATCCTGCTTGGAAGGGTGAAAGAGCCACTCGAGCAGATTTCGGCTGGCTGTGCCTGTTGGCTGCAGCAGGGTGACAGTCCTTGGTGAAGTGGGGACAGCATGGCAGGATCTGAATTTAGTACTGGAAATAACAATGACTGCACTGAGCTCTTTTTGGGGAAGGCAACGAGCAGGTCCCCAAGCTGATCATTCGGTGTGGATTCACCTAGGAAAAGAGCTGCTGAATAACTTACACTGTGTTTATTAAATCTAGTGCTCACTTCCAAGCTGCTCTCACCAGCCAAATCACAAAGAGTAAATCTCTTAGCGCTCACATTTGTGAGCTGGGTATGTACACTCAAATATTTTTTTTATTTTTCAATTCTCTACCTCAGCATTTTATTCTACCCTGTCTGTACCTTTGTGCCTCTGAGGGTTGTTTGAAGGTACAGTGGGACTGGCAAGGAGTCTTCTTGAACCAGGGGAGAAACGGGTTGGCTCTTAAACGCATTCGGTGTGTGGTATTTTATAATTAGCTGGGGGAACTTTCAGTGTTTAGGAAAAAAGGAAATAGGCAGTGGCAGTTAGGCAGAATTTTCCTTCTCTGATCATGTATAGACTGCATATCCTTTGTTACTTACAGCTTTAAAACCCCTCTCTGGAGGGCTCTATATTAAGTAATTCATCTTAGTTAACACTTCATTGGGAAGCACGTGCAATTAATCGACCACGTACTGAAATAATGGCCTGATTAATAGAAATCCAGTTCCTGAGAGCTGAGACTGGTTTCCTTTACAAGTTTTGCACTTGTTTGTGATTGTTCTTTTCAGGTTCAGTAGTGATATATATTTATCTGCTTCTTGATCTGCAAAGGCAGGATTGAAATCCACTTTGTGAGTGAGATAATGAAAATCTATATGTAGCTCTTCTGCTCCTTCTGTGCCATTAAACAACCAGAAATGTGGTAGTCTTCAGTTGTTGCATGTTTAATACTGCTAATAGGGTAAGTTTATAAAGAAAAGATGAAAAAAACCCCAAACAAAAAACCCCAGCACAAACCCACATTACGCCCCGTTCTTACATCTTTTATTAAACACAAAACATGTTTAAACTTGCTTAAATATTGCACAGAGCTGAACTGTGGAGTAATCTTGGTTTGAAAGCTGCTGTTGTGGTTGGGCTGGGGGGGGAATGGTGGGTCTAAGCCAGTGTGGGGTTCCCCTAAGGCAGCAATTTTTGTGCAGATCGTTGTGTTTTGAGGATCAGCATTAGCCTGGATGTGCTGACTTATTTGCTTAGGGAGCTTGTTTGGACAGCAAGTCAGAGCTGTTGGCTCTCAGCACATGTTTCAATGCATTGGTTTTGGTAGCATGACAAGTTTTGAAGCTGGGAAGCAGGGTTGATATCGGAACTAATTCCAGTTTAAAAAACAGGAGTGAGAAGTTTAGGGTGTGTTAAAGGATGTGTTTTGTCTCAGTGTGCTAAGCTCAGCTGTGAGGGTGGGTGATGCTAAGCTTGGCCTTGGGGGCTTAGGTGGGGAGCTAAGAGTGGGTTTGCTCCAGGAGAGGAGCCTAAATGCCTCCCCAGTGCTTAGGCCAAGGTCGCTAATCCTGGCTCAGGCTCTTGTCACGCCAGAAGCCCTAAATAGGATTTGTCATTTTCGAGAGAGGCAGCAGAGTGCCCGAAATACGCTTTTAGCCCCAAAGGAGGCAATCCCACCCCTGCCCTGGGGTCGTGCCTGTGAGGCAGGGGACAGGAGGGGACAGAGCAGCTGCTGGGGGTCGGAGCCTCCTTGGAATTCACAAGCACCACCCCCCCAGTGTCCTGCATTCCCTGGAACCACAGGATCAGGAATAGGATGTGGTTGGAGGCTACGACTCCCCTCTTTTATCCAGGTGCCCAGAGCAGGTCTGGGATTGATCCCGAGGCAGCAGCACAGCATTCTCTGTGAGTTTAGCACACCTCTGCAGAGGTGCCACCATTGTAGCTTTTTTGTCTAACATGTGTCTGGTATCTTCCCCTAACTGTGGTGTTTGAGTATAGAACTCTCATTTCCATAACATCCCACGTGTGCTCTGAGAACTGGGCTTCCCTTGAGGAAATGCTGATTCACACAAGAAACTGATTTTGGTGACGTTGTTTGTGTTCAACTGTCCCACGTTTGCCTTTCTTAGAGACACTGCTCTCATTATTATTTAAAACAAAGGTGATACATATGGAGTTTTCACTGTGTGTATCCAGCCAAGGACTCCTAACGTGGGAGTTAGTGTTTGTAATGCAATTGCTGGCTTTTTTCCACCTTATCCTTATTCTTTATATATATATAAATAAGGCAAGTACATGCCTTAACTTCCTAAAGTAATTCTTATGTGTGTGCATATAAACTTCACTTACATTACAGTCATTGGTTAATTTGCAAAAGACCTTAAGGACACATTTTTTTTCCACAAGTGAAGCCTTTTTCTGTTTTGTTTTTTGTACCTTTGCTGTCTGTAATGAGCTGCTTTGTGTGGCAGGTGGGAGATTCAAGAAGGAGATAGTGGTTGATGGACAAAGCTACCTGCTGCTGATTAGAGATGAAGGAGGCCCTCCGGAGGCACAGGTGAGCCCGAAGCCCCGCATTCCTTGTTTTTCAAAACTTCCTTTGAAACAACTGGCTCTGCTTTGTTCTGTCCTGGATCCTTCTCATCCTCCTGCTGGAAGAATTCCAACATCACCCTCAGCTGAAAAAGATTTTGTCCAGCAAATGGTTGGGGTTTCAGTTACAATGGGTGGATGAGTGTGGACAGCAAATATTTGGAATTCTGACTGAGACCGTGCAAGTGAGGATATACAGTTCATTTATACTGAATTCCCAAGCAATGTGCTTCCCCTGGTGACACATCAGGATTTCATGGAAGCACAGAATGATTTGGGTTGGAAGTGACCTTAAAGGTCAACTCATTTCACCCCTGCCACGGGAAGGGACACCTTCCACTATCCCAGGTTGCTCCAAGCCCCAATGTCCAACCTGGCCTTGGACACTGCCAGGGATCCAGGGGCAGCCACAGCTTCTCTGGGCACCCTGTGCCAGGGCCTGCCCACCCTCACAGGGTAGAATTCCTTCCCAATATCCCATCTCTCCCTGCACTCTTGCAGTGGGAAGTCATTCCGCCTCATCTTGTCCCTCCAGGCTCTTGTCCCAAGTCCCTCTCCAGCTCTCCTGGAGCCCTTCTGGAAGGGACTCTGAGCTCTCCCTGGAGCCTTCTTTTCTCCAGGCAGAACACCCCCAGCTCTCCCAGCCTGTCCAAGCCATTTGTGGGTTTGTGTGCTTGACCCTTACTGTGTTTTGAGGAAGAGTTTGCTCATGTGATGCTTAAATCACCTCAGACCCAGCCATCCTTTCTGCAGGCAGCATCCTTGTCTTGGGGATCCTCCTCCTCTACCTCTCCTCACCTGGGCACTGGCAGCATTTCCTGAGCGTTGGCCGCTGCTGACCTTGCTTTGCTTGGCTTTTCCGGGAGGGATCAGCTTCCAAACAAGCAATAATTTAGCATCAGGAACTGCTCTGTCGCCAAACAGCTGAGGGGGAGCGGTGCCAGCACAGCAGCTTGGGTTTCAATGCTCCCCTGCAGCTCCAGGAGGGTGGGAGTGTGGGGGAAGGTGCCAGGACAAAGGGGAAGAGAAAGGACGTGGAGGAAATGGAGACTGAGAGAGACATCCTGGAAGGAAGTTACAGGACAAAATAAAACGAGTGTGGTTGGCACATCTGCAGCCGTGTCAGCAGGAGCAACAAGGAAAGCTCTGTCTGGGGCTGGGAGGGATTTGGCTGAAGCACCCCCTGGTTTCCAGCCTGTGATGCTCAGAGAACATTCACTCATCTAAAAATGTAAATAGTGGAGGTGTAAAGGTACACACAGCAATCTGGGATGGTTTTGTGCCCACAGAACTGGGTTTGCAGAGCTCTTGGGAGCTGACTGCAGACTGATGAACAGCACACGGTGTGCTCCTGGGATGTGCCAGGTGAATTTGGGGCTTTAATTGCTGTTCTCCAGTGGAAGGTGTCCCTGCCCATGGCAGGGGGTTGGAATGAGTTGAGCCTTAAGGTCCCTTCCAACCCAAACCATTCTGTGACTCTGTGGTGGCTGAGATTTGTTCTTCAGCAAATCACGAGGACGGAGAGGTTTGAGGTGTCAGTGCTGCCTCACCTTTGAGCACGAGGGTTCCCTGTAAATTCCCTTTGCAGATTTTGGGTGTAATTTCAAGTTACGTGTCTGCTAAAAATCTTTATTCTGTTCATTAATTCCTGCAATGAAAAGTTTGCTTGTGAGTTCAGGAATAATTGGGATTGAATTCCAACTGCAATAAGTAAGGAGCTGACATGTGGAGTTGCTGGCACTGGGTCATGGGTATTCCCCAGGTTACTGTCCCCTTCTTTTTGGCAGAGAGGGAGAAAAACTAAACTTCCCTGAAGACTGTTTTTGTGGGTCTATGATCTCTCCTTTCTTTGCCTAATATAAAATGGTTCAAAGATGAAAATAATTCAATTTCCTATTGTAAGAACCAAATTAACCTAGTGACTGACCTACAGTGAGCTGCTGCATGCATTTTTTTTTAATTTAAAACTTTTTTTAATAATTAGATTCTGGGCTTTCCTTGAACTAACAGCTCTGCTGACTCACAGTAATAAGTCTGAGAATGGCTTTCTGTACCAGCAGCTGATTTATCCTTGTTTCAAACCATTCCCTGCACAGTACTGTGCCTAGGACATCCAGAGTTTCCAGCCCTTGTGTTTCCCGAAATTCCTTTAGTCTTCTGTACCACAGGTTTAATATCCACAAAGATTAAGCTGCATTTCAATATGAAAAGATGAATAAGAAATCACTGGAAATGGTTTGTGTCTGGAGGAACTGCATTGTATAAATCTGTGGAGAGTTTTCACGTGATCTTCGTTAGAAGGCTGCTGTACACACTGCTCAGGTGTTCAGAGACTGTTGGCTTCCAAATGGATGCCTTGAGGATATTGCAGTTGTTGGGAAGAATCCTTGGCATGATGCTGCTGAGTCCAGTCAACAAAAACCGTTTTATAATGAGACCCAAGCCCACATGACCCAAGTAATAATTCTGTTTCCAGTTCCTCTGGCTGCACCTTGTGGTTTGAACAGTTCACATGTAACAGTGTGGTGGTGGTTGACCTTATTGTGGCAGTGACTCTGCTGTGTGTAACCAGTCCTGCCCTTCCCCTCTGGAAGATTCTCTTGAAAACCTCAAAACATTTTTGTCTATTTTTGCACCATAACAGCCCAGGCAGTGTTTGGTTTCAATACAAGCATCATGAATATGCAGAGCCTTTCCCCAGTGAACCTCTATGTTCACTGTGTCCCCTGGCACGTTGTAGTAATAATATAACAAAGAGCATGAAAATTCCCTGGCTGAAGCTTGTTTCCATTGCTCTAAATTTGGGTAGGAATGGAGTCACTTAGGGAAAAATAAAGGCAGCGAGGTAAGCTGGAGTTTTTTCTTGACGTCCTGTTTATGTTCACTGTTAAGTTAAATGTCTTTAAACAATCTTATTTCATTTGTTCTTTAAACAATCTTATTTCATTTGTGAGCTGAAAGCTTCTCACTTGCATGGTCACTGAGGAGCACCTTGGCCTGGCCTGTGCACCTGCATGTCTCTTAGCAGGTTCCTGATGCCCAGAGAGAGCAGTTTGCTCTTAGACTGAAAGCAGAACGAGGCGTTTGGTGCTGTTGGCTCAATTAAGAGTGTCTGTATGGTGAAGAATGGGAAGTCTCAAAATAATGCTTTTGGATGTGGATTAAGATGTGAAAATTCCTAGCAATGCCTGTCCTGGCAGTAGCAGCAGCATCAGCATGTGTGCATGCAGATGGCAGCACGGGGACTCAGTCAGCACTGGAGATGAGTGTTGCTCATTTCAAATGCACACATTCAGCAATCTCAGCCTGCTGTGTGTTCTGTGAATCAAACCCAGTGTGCACTGACAGTAGCTGGGCTGCTGGTGACACCCCAGTGAGGAGGAGATGCTGTTGTGGGGAAATCCCTTGTGTATCCCAGATCCCCGTTGCTTGCAGGGTGATGAGACTCATCATTTTAGCAGCTTTATCCCCCTTTTGAGGCCTTGGTTGTTGCCTGTAAGTTTTTGTGATGTGCATTTCCCTCACAGGAAGGTAAGAACGTTTCTCTTGGTTTTTCCTCTTCCCCCCCTCCTCACTGCTCTTCTCACAGTTCGCCTTTTCCCTTTTTATCCCACAGTTTGCCATGTGGGTGGATGCTGTTATCTTTGTGTTCAGCTTGGAGGATGAAGTCAGCTTCCAGACTGTTTACCACTACTACAGCCGGATGGCCAACTATCGCAACACTAGTGAAATCCCCATGGTACTGGTGGGCACCCAGGGTAAGTGCAGCCCTGGTTTCCAGCTGGCTTTTTGTGACCAAATTGACTTTTCCAAGCTGGTAAAGCCATATCCTGTCCTTTCCCCTTTCCTGCAGGGCCATGACATTGCAAGGACTGATTTGAGGTGGGAGACAAATGTCCTGGCAGCACTGTTGGAGAAGGAATGTAGGACTTCAGCAGTGATGAAAGAGGGGAAATTTAGGTTGGGTATGCTCAAGAAATTCTCCCGTGAGGGTGCTGAGGTCCTGCAGAGGTTACCCAGAGAAGCTGTGGTTGCCCCACCCCTGGAAGTGTCCAAGGCCAGACTGGCCAGATCGAAGCAACCTGGGATAGTGGAAGGTGTCCCTGTCCATGGCAGGGAGTGCCCCATAATGAGCTTTGAGGTCCCTTTGAACCCAGACCATTCCAATTCTGTGACTTGGAAGGAAATTTTAAATAATAGTTTCAGTGCTTGCTGGTCGTGGTGGTTTTCTTGCTCAGCGGGGAGATGCTTGTGTTGAATTTGGGTGAGTCAGTTGTGTAGGGAAGTTCTGCAGTCAGACCAGTTTCCACGTGCTTGGCAGTCTGGAAGGGTTCAACACCTTGGCATTGCTAAGAGGCAAAAGGATGAGAGGTGGAAAACCTCCAGCAGCACGGTAGGAAGCAGAACTGAACCCTGGCCTCAGGCTGTCTCTGGGAGAGAGGCTGTCTCCTCTCTGGGAGACCTCTGTAAATCAAGTAGAAATGCAGCTTTTTGCCATCTGAGTTAACCTCTCCCCCAGCTTTTCTTTCTGAAATAGCAGCTGACCTACAGGGAAATACGGCAAGGGAAAGTACCCAAAATATTTCAGTTTCTTTGGCATTTGAGTGGTCTTTTGAATATTCTCTGCCTTCTTGTGCCAGCATATCCCATTAGCATTTCACCAGTTTGCCATATTGCAGTTGGTTTGGAGTAGACTTGGAATAGAACACACGAGTTGGAGCTGCTCTGCTCCTGACCATGTAGATCACAGAACCATGGAATCATTAAGGCTGGAAAAAACCCTTTAAAGTCATCCAATCCAACTGTTCCCTCAGCACTGCCAATGCCACCACTAACCCATGTCCCCAAGTGCCACGTCCGCATGACTTTTACGTCCTTCCAGAGATGGTGACTCCAGCACTGCTCTCAGCAGCTGTGCCAGAGCTGGACAACCCTCTTGGCACAATTTGAGGCCATTTCTCCTCATCCTGTCCCTTGTTCCTTGGGTGCAGAGCCCACCTGGCTGCCCCCTCCTGTCAGGGAGTTGTGCAGAGCCAGAAGGTCACCCCTGAACATCCCTTTCTCCAGGCTGAGCCCCTTTCCCAGCTCCCTCAGCTGCTCCTCACTCCTTTTCAGTTCCTTCCCGCTGGAACATCTCTTTCTGAGTATATCACCAGGTTACTGTTCTGTGTTAGAGGCAGAACACAGGTATTGAGTTGTTCTTGTTGGTTCAATTTTGGGCATCTTCCTTTTTAGTGCGTCCCACTGGTTTTGAAGCTTTTTGCTGTTTTTTCAGCCGTGTGGTCAGGGAGCAGTTGGCCTTCCCCTGCCTCCTGCCAAGGGGTGACAGCACAGAGGGGATGTGTGGGCAGCAGGGAAGGAGGAATCACAGCCCAGCTGGAGGGAGGAAACAGATGATAAGGAGGAAAAGGGGAAGTAGGAACAGAAAAAGTCTTAGGACTGCAGAAACTACACCAAAAAGCAGAAAGGAACTGCTTTGAAGGGCCGCATTTTGGGCTTGAAGCTGGAGTTGAAAAGGTGAAAGGGAAACATTTCTCTAAAATGTTTTTCTTTGTGCCCTTCTGACACTGGGTATGGTTTGGGATATGGTTTTCCACCTCCTTCTTGTTACTGCCAAAAAAAGAAAAGTTCATTTTCTGTTGCAGCACTGATGCAAAGGGGACTTTTGGAAAAGATGGAAATAATGCTAATTCTAGGAATAAGCATCAGGAAAAAATACAGCTTTTTGTCTGTGTTTGACAGTCAAACAGTGAAACAAAATATATTAAACACATAAATACACTTGTTAAAATACATATTTGAACTATACCTCTTCGAGATCATAGAATCCCAGAATGGTTTGGGTTGGAGGGCATCCTAAAGCACATCTAATTCCAACTCCATGCCATGGGCAGGGACACCTTCCTCTAGACCAGATTGCTCTAAGCCCTGTCCAACCTGGACTTGGTTTTGCCAGGTATTTTTGAAATGAGGTGTGAAATGAAATCTTTCCCAAAATATTAACACTGGCCCAATGCTTCCAGATGTTCTCCCCTGAATTCCAAAGCCAACTCAGTGCCCCAGCCTGACTCACCTGGGAACAACGAGGCAAACTTCAGGAAGCTGTGCTGTTCTGGAACTGAACCCCATCAATTCCTTTCTGGTTAAATGTTGTCAGCGCCCTCTGCTGATAAAAAATAGGCTTCTACTTTTCCAAATTCCCACTTTATTTTTATTGATTGGATCTGATGGGATGGTAATGACAAAATCCGTTGAGGTCTGGTGCTGTCATGCCCAGGGCACAGCCTCAAACACAGCTTTGCAGGAGGCATTGACTCCGTGTTTAGGTTCAGCTGGTACTTTTCCCCTAAAGAACAGAGGTCGTTTTTCTGCTGTGGGTGGTTGCAGATTTCAATGAGGACTTGCTGGGCAGCTGAAAATGCTGAAATCACTGAAATTGGTGCCTGTTGTAGAATCACAGAATGATTTGGGTTGGAAGGGGCCTTGAATATCATCCAGTTCCCCCCTGTGCCGCGGGCAGGAACACCTTCCACTATCCCAGGTTGCTCCAGTCTCTGTCCAACCTGGCCTTGGACACTTCCATGGATGTGGCAGAAGAGTAACATGGAACTCCTGGGGAAAAAAAAGTTCCTTTTCAAGCTTTGTTCATAAGATTATCACTTTGTAGGGTTCATCACTATGATGGAGTAGCAAGAAAGAAACTTCTCCTTCATCCATTCTGGTGTAAGTTTTTTTCAGCTCCTCTGGATAAGCTCTGGAAATCAAAACTTTTAATTTTCAGCTTTCATGAAAAGAAGCTCTTGGAGAGAATTACCAAGTATGATGGATTTTTTTAGAAAAAGACAATTTTTATCAGCTTTGCAGTATGTTCCCACAACATCTCGTGGGTGCCTTTATAGCAGGGTTTGAGAAAGTCATTTACAACAAGTTTTTTTTCTTAAAAATACACCGTGTTTAATACTTCCCACTCTAGTTACTTGTATATCACTGATATTTACAGAGGCCTAGAAATCATTTGACATATTTGTAGTAATCACCCACTTGTTTCCCTAAATATGTTTTACATCAGAGCTCATGTTCTTTCATATGATTGTGTATTTTTTGGTTTTTTGCATCAACTGACCTAAATATAGATATTTAAGGAAAGCAAAAAGCATTGGAGGGTTTTCCCCCTGAATTTTGGAATCAGTGTATTGGTAATTTTAATTAGGAGATGTACAATTAGAGTGATGTGCACCCTGTTTCATGGTATTTAAACTCACTGCTTGGGTATTGGTCATTCTGAGAGGAAGTGGCCTGAAGTTGCACCAGGGTAGGTTCAGGTTGGATATTAGGGGAAATTCCTTCCTGGAAAAGATTGTCAGGCATTGGAAGCATCCCTGGAAGTGCTCAAAACCACGTGGATGTGGCACTTGAGGTTAGTGGTGACCAGGGGATGACATTACACTCACGGGTGATCTCAGACGTCTTCTCCCACCTCCACAACCCTTCTGTGACTCTGTGTGCCCCAAGCTGGCGTTTCCAAGTGACCCTCACTGGGTGTGTTCCCCCTGTCGTTGTGCAGATGCCATCAGCTCCACCAACCCCCGCGTCATCGACGACGCCCGAGCCAGGAAGCTGTCGAACGACCTCAAGAGATGCACTTACTACGAGACCTGCGCGACCTACGGGCTCAACGTGGAGAGAGTCTTCCATGACGGTACAGCTGCCTTTTTTCATCCAGCACATCCCTCCAGACTCTAGCTGCTCCTTCTAAATAATGAGCCATCTGTGGTATTTGCCTGCTTAAAGAAAATGCTGATTTTTAGGCATTTTTGTTGTGTTTTCTGAGGTGGACGGCTCCTTAACTTGAATGCACCACGCATTCAGTGATGTGTTCTCCACCAGTGCCTTTAGTCTTAAGCATCTTAAGCTGGTTTTAGTCCTTGTTTAATTTTCAGGTTTTTTTGGTGCTTGCTTTATTTTAGCAAAGTTCTCTTTGGTTTGTTTCAGTGCTCGTGGAGAGGCTATTTGTGCAGAGCAGCTGAAAATAGTACATTTGAGTACTGTGATGTTCATGTGTTAGAAATTGAGAGATAGGTTGGATATTGGGATGGAATTGTTCCCTGGGAGGGTGGGGAGGCCCTGGCACAGGGTGCCCAGAGAAGCTGTGGCTGCCCCTGGATCCCTGGCAGTGTCCAAGGCCAGGCTGGACATTGGGGCTTGGAGCAGCCTGGGACAGTGGGAGGGGTCCCTGCCCACGGCAGGGGTGGGATGGGCTTTAAGGTCCCTTCCAACCCAAACCATTTTGGGATTCTGTGAGAGTCCTGTGTAGGGGTTTTGATCCCTGTGGGTCCCTTCCAGCTGGGGATATTCTCCAGTTCCATGATCCTGGAGTTGCTGTATGAGATGGGCTCTGTGCCCCCTCTAGTGGAATTTCAACCAAGCGTCCTGGGGGCTTCGCTGGCTTCTCTTCTCACCGCATTCCTCTCGTGGCTGAGCGTGTCAGCCCCTCATCACAGCAGTTTTTCTGTCTCTGAAAACCTTCTTAATTAAGTTTTAATGCTTCTCAGAGCTCCTTAGTTTTGGGGCTTGGTTTGTTGCCAGCTTCCCGTTGCAAGGTCCTGCTCTGCCTGTGCTTATGTGAGGCAGCATCACATCAGCGCCTGGCAATGGGGTGTGTAAAAAGACACTTCAAACAAAGAAAAAAAGGCAAAAATTTCAATTTTTGTGCATGGAATAAAAAGGCAAAACATTTTAATGTTTACATGGAGAAAAAAGAAAATCATTGTAATTTTCACGTGGAAGAAAAGGCAAAACGTTCTAAGCTTTGCATGGAAAATTCTGATGTGCACCCTTTTTTTACCCATGCTGTTGGTCAGATTTCAGAAAAGAGCATTTGAAGCTGCATCTTCTTGCTTTGCTCCCTGTTTTCTCTTGAACTAGTTGCAAAAATTACTATTTTGACTGCCTAGATTCTCAATATTGATTAGGAGTTTCAAAGAGCCATTAAGGCTTTTTGTTAGCACATTTATTTTTGAGTGGTAGCTATAGTTAGATTGTTAATTATATATTCCAAGTCCTGGTGTTTATGGCTCTCTCTACAGTTTCTCCTTCTCGAGTTTTTTTCCTTTCCCAGAGATTTTGAGAGAAGTCTCTTGGCACAAAGCTAGTGTGATAAACTTGTAAGCTTCCAGGAGGCTCGTTTGTCTCTCTGCTCCATTTTGGGCATAAGAAAGGATTGACAGAGATCATGTGTTTTAAGAAATATCAGGGTGTTGTTTTACCCCCATGGCAGCCAAGCAACTCTTTAATATTTGCCAACTAATAGGATTAGAAATGCTTCTGTATGAATGGGTTGCACTTGCCAGACACGTCTGGGACCGAATCCAATTCCTGATAATTTTTGCTGTTTATTTCAGCAGGAAACAAAGCAACTTCTTAACCCCATTAAATGAAGGCGTGTGAATGAGCAGTGCAAGCTGTTAATAGGGAGCACTTGATTAAATGTCCCTTGGTTTGTGCTGCTCTGGGGTGTTCAGGTTCAGTGTAGCTTTAATGATTTTTAGTGGCTTCTTCAGAGGGTTCACCTTAGTTGGGCACCCTGGGATAGTGGGAGGTGTCCCTGCCCATGGCAGGGGTGAAATAAGATGAGCTTTAAGGTCCCTTCCAGCCCAAACCATTCAGGAGTTTTCTGATAGTAGGGGGGGAAAAAAAATTCCACTTGAGGATGTTCCAGCCCACAGAACACTGCTTTTCTTTAGCACACAATTAGCAGATTTTGACACCAATTCCTAGTTTGGGCTATTTTGTTTGCAAGCTTTTTCTAAAATCTATTTTCTTGTTTCTGTGTTGTGCCTTCCTGTGTGATGTAGACCTATCTTTTGAAGGAAGAAATTGGAAACGGCGTTGAAGAGCCTTTTACTCCGTTGCACACATATTAGAAATTAAATTTCTCATTTGTCCCCTGCAAGCAGCTGTTGAACTCTTTGTGGTCATCTGTTATGATTCTTCTGTGATAACTCATTTCTCATTTTCTCCACAGCTGAGTGGTAAAATAATTTAACTTAAATGATTATTGTTATCATGAAAATGCTACTTTATTCTCGAGTTAAATCCAAATACCTCGTTTCCATCGCTTCATTACAGCTGATAAGCTCACTATTGATCGTAACAGAGATGGAATCATAGAATCACTTGGGTTGGAAAAGACCCTTAATATCAAGTCTGTTGGTTCATATTTTGTAAGAGGAATGCTGGGCAAAGTGAAAGCCAAAATCCTCCTTCACATTCTGCTGTCTTAGAGGCTGTTTTTCAACTTTCACCATGTCCCACTAAGGTTTAATCTCAGATACTGTTGGGATTAGAACCTGAATTTCAGGCTGAAATAAAAAAGAAGAGTTCCTTGTTCCAGGAGTTTAGCTTAATAATGTGCCCCATGATGGAGGATAATAAATCCTTTCTTAATTTTTGGTGTTTTGAATAGTTGAACAGGGGAATTGCATTTAAAAAATGAAATAAATGCTAATAAGATCCATTTTGCTTCATATTCTCCAATTAAGAATCAGAGATTTTTTTTTCTCCCTGCTTAATCAGAACAGATTCTAACAATGACATTGGAAATGATTATTTTAATATTTCTTGTCAGCACAGTATTGTAATGACTGTGTACTGCCCCAGGATGCCTTTTTAATGATTTTAGCCGTCTTGAATTAGCTTGATGTACCATTAATGCATGAGAATTGCTTTTATTTTTGTTCACAGTGTATTCATAGCTACACATCTTGCCCTGCTTTACGTTCCAATTTTCTCTGACCCATTTAACTATGGGCCGTGTGATTCTCTGACGTCACAAAGCAGAAAATGTTCAAATATTTAGAGGATAAAATTTTATTATCACAGGACGTGAAACAAAAGGGTTTGAGTTTAACTTAGATGCAGATTTGAGTCTGTCTGTAGCCTGCAGTTCAACCAAGGGGTTTTTATCTTGTCTGGATGGCTGTAACACCCAAATTTTTAACTTAAACTGCCCAAAATAGCAATAAACCTGCGAATATTGAGGCAGGAGTTGCAGTATGTGATGGCAGAGGCCACTGCTGCCTCGCAGTTTGCACTTTGCTCTGGTGCTCTGCTGCTGCTATTATTTTTGGATGTTTTATTTGCAAATTAACTAGCCTTTTATTAAGGAGTGTGTCTGCTCTGTGTAAAATAGTTACCAGAAGTATTTTATTTCCAGATACAAGTAATATTTCCGATGTGGTGTTGAGCAGAGGTGTCTAGAAGGAGAACTTCAAAGCAGCATTTCTCTCTTAAGGGATGGGAGATGACAAATTAATCCTGGTGCAGCCGGATTGTGGGGAAGGGCTGTCACTTGCCATCAGCATTATCAAGTCAGCTTTTATAGATGTGTTTTCATTAGGAAATGTTAATCAGCCTAATGGGAAGTAAAGAAAGTCTCGGTCCCATCCCGACAGCTGTTTTGGGAAGAGCCGATGTTTGCTCGGGCACTGGATGTGGCCTGAGGGATTCAGTGCTGGGGGAGCGGGAGGCTGAGCTGGCTGAGACCCCAGTGCAGGGCAGAATGAGAATTCCTTTGGCGCCAGGAATTCCCTGGATTTCAGCTGACACCTGCAGGAATGTGGCATTTGCAGTGATGAGCTTCTCTGAGCGCTCAGTCACACAAGGGCTGGATGCTGACTCTTTGGCAGGCCCCCCATGCTTGCAAACCGCTGGGAAATCAATATTTTGGCTGGCTGGTTCCAGATTTGTATTTTTCTAGTTTGTTTGGTTTGGGTTTTTTAAAATGAGAAAGAGACATGAGAGAGTCAATTTCTTTTCCTCGATATTATGGCTTACCCTGAAGCAGCAATCACTCAAGTCGCGTCCCTTTAAAGCCCCCGTTCATTTTAAGCCGGTTTTATTTTTAAATTCCTTTTAAGCCGTTTCATTTGAACATAAAATTAACGTTTTGATCTTTAATCCATGTGCCGTTTTCCTGGGAATAAGGGAGCGGCCGCCAGGGGGCGCCGGAGCCGCGGCGTGAGGGGCCCGTGAGGGGCCGGGGATGGCGGCGGCCCCGCGAGCCGCTCGGGGCTTTGTGTGGCCGCGCCGCGACATTCAAACGCTTCGGCCGCCACAGTCGGCTGGAAAAAAAGAAGATAGACGTACACAAATCTGCTCACCCTTGCCTTTTGAAGTGTTCCTCTGTGTGTTTTATTCTGAACTTACTTCAACTTCGCCCTTGCTCGTGCTTTGCCCTTACACTGATTTTACCCTTCCTGCCTGCCTGTAACTCTTATGGGCCATTAATAAATGACAAGATTAGTTTGGGAACAAGAATTTCATTCCACCTTTTTTTTTGGGTGGCTGTTTTTGCTTGCACAGACATTTCTGGTTTCCAGGTAATCTCTCAGCCCCTTTCCCATAGATGACACGTTCTGGTGTCATAAATCAGACTTCACATTGTTGTAGGAAGGTCCTGTGTTAATTAGTAGGAGGAAATTATCCAATATGTGGAATTTATATAACAGAAAGGCTTGAAATGGGGCGTATGAATTGAGCAATGCCTGGTGAAACAGGTGCGAAGGAAGCTTTCATCCTGGGGAGCAGTTGGCATCAGTAGGACTGGGCTGGAAAATTGATCCAAATCCTTGGATTTATATTTTCTGACTGATTACCGAGTTTCACACTTTACAAGTTACAGTTCAAGATTTTTTTCTGATGTCCCCTAGGACTAACAAGATCTCTGTGCAGTTCCCCTCATGCTTGGTGCTGTCCAGTGTCACTGCCGTGCTGTTTGGTGGGCACAGACTTTGCATTTTCGCCAATTTTTGTGAAAATTGCAGCAACTTTGCAGGCTTTGGGGACTTTGGTACTGCACCATCAACTTTCTTCAGTCCCACACCTGGATTCAGAAACATGTGAAGGAAAGAAAAGAGGTCTTCCAGTGACTTGTCTGCATCCATTTTTCTCATTCTTGGAATTAAATGATGGGACGAGGAGCTGCAGTCCAGGGTATGGCATTTAAGGAGTGCTATAATTAGCACAGAGAAGTCGAATGATGTAATGCCATTAAAAGTTCCAGGGAGGTTTTGATTTTAATGGTGGTGTGTCATTCAGTAGGTGACTTGTAGAAAACTATAATCTCTTGCAGAACTTTTCGTGTCACTTTTAATTTTATAGTGGATATTTTATGGCACTTCCTTTAAGTCTTAATTTGATGTGTATGCAGTAAGGTAGGTTACTTCAAACCTAGAGCAGAGCTGCTGATTTTATGCAATAGGTGACATCTGTTAAATTTTTTTGAATCAGTCTGTTTGATAGACTCATGTGTGTTGTGCTTGGGAAATAAAGTGTTATAAACACATTTGTAGTGTCTGGCAAGCAAGTAGGAATTGTTTTCCCTTGAAAACAGAAACAGAAGTGAAAAATTCTGGAAGAAGGAGGAAGTTTGAAAAGTCCTTGTTTTTCAAATCTCTGCCTTTCTCAGTAGAGAAAAGCAGAATAGAAATAAGTCATAAATAAATGTTGTTATGCTGCAGTTCCTGGTGGAGCTGGTGGCAGAAGCTGAAAAGAGCAGTGACAATTTCTGCAATTCTATTTGAGCCGAGTGACCTGAGCAGCAAACTGATGGCACAGCACGGCTGCCAGCAGGGCTCAGTCACGGGGCGTGTGCAGAGGGGAGGATTTGAAAACAAATAGAATTAAATACTGCTTGGTGGTACCTGTTAGAGCGAGGATTGCTTAGCAGCTGCAAAACGGTACAGTAGAGGAACTGACCACAAGGTTAGGTAAGGGCCAGGAAGGGCTTCAGCAGAGCATGACCTCCACAAAGTGCCAGTTTGTATTTGCTTTGTTATGGCAACAACCTTGGTTCCTTGTGTCTGTTTTATTTTTAAGTGTTCTGTGTAACCTGTGCCTCGTTTGCTGCATTTTGGGGGATGCTCTGCCTTGCCCAGCATACCTTTGTCTCTCTTCCTACTGCTGTGCTCTTTGTTACGCTTCTATGATTATGGTTTGATCATTTAATTTGACTTTTTCTTATTAATTTTTATTGACAAATCTTAAAGCCTATTCACCTTATCTGCTGCTTTATGCCGTGTTCTCCAGCAAGCTCTTACATCAGGAGGGCAGCCTGAAGTGTCTAAACCTTGATATTTATTTTTAGTTATCATCAATACATCTTCCCTTGGTCATTGGTTTTAACTGTCCTTTGTGGATTTCTCCTTAAATTTCCGAGCAAAAAAATGGCTTTGTTGGCTTAATATTGATGAATGTAAGATTAAGAACTAACCCACAAGATGTGTTGTCTGAAGACTGAAAGGGAAAATGCCCTTTCTGTAACTTCATTCTGTGCTGGGTGTGTTTAGGAACATTTATTAAAGAGAAAATCTGCTTTGCCCCCTTATAATGAAGAGATGCTTTTGTCTGAGCTATCAAACGTTTAAAACTGGTGTAATGAACATAATCCTTTTGTAAGCACCTCTGTTGTGTAACAAACACATTTTCAGCATCAAAGTTGATTATTAGCATAGCTGGTTCTTCAAAAGCCATTTCCGAAACGCATTGCAAATCGTTGCCTTTCAGCTAATCCGTATGCATATGCAAATCCCATTGAGCTGTTTGCTTCGCTGGGATTAGCATTGTGTATTCAGCCTTTAAAAGCCTCCCTGGATGCGTGGGGGGTGGAGTGAGGCACAGTGGTGGCATTCGCCTCCTCCGAATTCCTGCACCGGCAAACTTCCAGCGCAGCCGCCGAGTTTATAAGACGTGTTTTTTTCTTCCTCGTTTGCTCTAAAGTAGAGCATCTTTAATTGTACATAAAGAATTTTGAAATTGAGGCTTGGTCTGATGAGGTGGTAAACCCCTGCTGCTGCACAAGGCAGCTTGTGCCCACCAAAGCTGGAATTTTGCCCCTTCTCTCTTAGAAGAAAAGCATTTGCCCCGATGGTGTTGTGTGATTTTCATCAAATGTCAGTGCAAAGTGAATTTTGTCGGAGCTCCTTGTTTTATTTCAGTTTTTAGAGAGGATGGTGTCGGCCTGGTTGTTGGCCAGTCTTAACCGTCGAGTTGCTCAATGGGCAGCTTTATTTGTTGTCAGTCATTGAGGCTGTTGGTGGCTGGGCAGCCCCAAAAGTCAGGATATTGGGCCAGGATAGCAGTGGGCATCAGGGCATCCCAAATCCTTTGCTAGGGATAAAAATATCCCTTGAAGCTTTTTGTCCTGTTTATGTGGTTACTTCACTGATGCTTAGATTCCTGGGGTGGTGCAGTCTTTAATACAGACTGCTGTTCCCTGCACCAAACTCTTAGTTATTGGAGTTGTGTGTGAGCCAGCAGCAGCAAGGCCAGGTCCTGCCTGCTGCAGGATCTGGTCAATATTTTGTGGAAAAGGGGAATCCAGCACAACATCGTATTGTACAACTGAAGGAATGAGTCTGGAGAACCCAGACCCACTTTTTAAACAGCCTCTCTTTTCATATTTGGGTTATTTCTTGAGTTTGGTCTTTCCAGGAGTACCAGTCTGTGGACTTGTTTTAGCAATGCATGCTGCATTTTGGATAGGAAGTAAGCTAAGATTAGGAAGGAAAATTAGCTGGCAGATGGATGGGACTGCATGGGCTGCCTCATGTGGCACCTGGGGACATGGTTAGTGGTGGCCTTGGCAGTGCTGGGGTGATGCTTGGACTCAGTGATTTTAGAGGTCTTCTCCAAAGTAAATGATTCTGTGATTTTTTGATGAGTCCCCTGACAGTCTCCACATATGACTTCACTTCGTTATCTGCTGATAATTGCTCACAGTTTGCTGTTGTTTGGTTGCTTTGATTTTTCTCTTCCTTAGTTTTTAGCTGCTGATCTATAGCCCTTGACTGAAAGTTTCCTGAAACTTCCAAAACTTCAAATTAGATTTTTGAATACATTTTAACTCTGATAGAAGACAGTTTTTGGAGCTTATTTGTCACCTGTGTCAAGTGCATTCCCTCAGGAGCTTCTGTGGAGTGCTTTATGCTTATCACCTTCAGTTCAACAATTATTATAAAGCTGGGCCATGACTAAAAATTGTATAGCTTTGTTAATAAATGGTTGAATATGTGTTCCTTTTAGTTTCAGCATAAAGCACAAGATCCTGCTGTGTCCGGTACCTTCTGCAGTGTCTCACCTTTAAAAAGGCTGAAGGTGGCTTTCAGAGTCACAGATCCAATTTTAAATTAAGGCAGAAGTTTATTTTTCTTCAAGCTCTATGTGCCCTTAATGAAGAAACATTATTGGCAGATGCTGAAGAAATATTTTTTTCCATGGAAAATTGGATTTCGGGCATAAAACTTGTTAATGTTAATCAAGACAGGTCTCAAGTCAGATATGCAAACCCCAGGAGATGGAGTGCTGCTGGTGGCACTTGTGCTGGTGCTACTTCTGTGTGAAAAAAGCCCTTGTGAGGAGTAAATCAGCTGGAGTTGAGCACACGTGCAGTCGCCTCCCTCCCATCATTTATGCCCCTCCTGATGGCTGATGCACTCGCTTGTGTCTTAGGCCTGGTAATTTACAGTCTCCCAGAAAGGTATGTTTAGATTTAAGCTGTGCAATAGTGTAACTAATGAGAAATAGAGGGAATTTATAGCACCTGCTGATTGATTGGCCAAGTACCTCGACATTAATTGAAATCTGAGGACTCCCAGCTGTCTTTCAGTTAAAAAAAATTAAAAAGAAAAAAAGAAAAGTCTTTTTGGGTGAGTGAAGCTATTGCTTTGTAGCATTTTGGAAGTAGTTTTTGTGTTTGTAGAGCGTGTGGTTGGGGTGAAAGGTGGGATCCCCTAATGAGTGAAGGGGTATTCCCATGTCAGCTGCAGGCACCGACTGGTCCGCACCTACGGCAGCATCTCTGAGCTCCTCCTTTCACAATCTCAGTGGGACTTCAGTTGTCTTTGCCTGGGATTTTGGTCCCAGCTCCACACAGAAACTTGCCTGTGGAGTCAGCACTTTGTGCTGCTCTCCCTGTTTGGCAGAGAGGCACTCAGGCCTAACTGTTGTGTGACAGATTGTCTGGGTAAATACTTGGCATTAATCTCTCGCTTAATAGCGCTGTTTAACCGGTCATCTCCACAGAGAGCACACGGCTTTCTCCTCTGCTGTCATCCTGTAAATGCGCCGTTCTTGCTGGAGCTTAGTCTTGTGAAAATGTCTAAATTTTCCCATTAAGTGCTTAAAAAGTAATAAAACTAAAGCCATTAGCCTTCACTCGTCAGATCTGTATCAAGAGAAATATTCTTGGGCGCCATAAATCTGATCAAGTGTTCGACATTTATATCATTCGACTTCATTCTCTGGAAATGGACCTTTGAAGGTAAATTGCATTAAGTAGGGCAGTTTAAATTTTTAATACAATCTTATTGTAACTGTTAGCAAATGATTAAAGTGCAAAGGGGGGGCTTATGTGTTTTGGGAGATTTATGTGAAATGCTCTATGATGCTTCTGCTCTGGCAGGGAACTGCTTTTGTGACAGCTGAATATGCATAAACCCGCAAACCCAAAGGATTTTTAGCCTGTAGTGGTGGAGGAGATGACTTGCTATTTGCTGCTAGATTTGAGGAGGGTGTTTTGGGAGCAGGACTGAAGCAGTGATGTTGGTAACACAAAGCTTAATTGTTTATCCAACAGGCATCTGTGTGCCTGAGAGGTGGATTTTGGTGGCTCAGTGGGCAACGAGCTCATGGGCTGAGGTGGTTTATTTAAAATTATTCAGAGCCTTGGTGGTTTGTTTTGAGAGCGAGGTTTTTCTTCAACGTACAAGAACATTCTCTAGCTTGGTTTTGGTGGTGAACAACACACACGAGTTGTGCTTCAGAAGCAGCGATGTGTTTGTGCACCTTTTGGGTGTTGCTGTAGTAAACCTGATTTCTCCCTGTTTTTTTTCTGAGGAGAATACTCACACTTTGAGGAATAATATTTGTATTTAATGTGAAAAAAGTGATATTTGTTCAAATTATTAGGGGAATATAACCTTTTTCTTAGCTATCCCAGGAATCATGGCCCTTGTTTGGGGACCAGCTGTGCCCTGTCTGGATGTAGCTGTGTAATCTCGAGGTGTGGTTGCACCTCTGGCTTCAGACTTTGTGTTGTTAGGTAACAATTTTAAGTCATTTTATCAGTTTAAAAAAGATAATCGATTATTCTGGCTTTTTGGTGAGCTTTTTTTTCAAGTTGAGTTACTAGAATCTCTGGGTGAGACATGAATTAAGTTGAATTTGATTCAGTAACTGTGCACGCGTTTATTTCGTTCTAGAGGGATGGTTGCATGTGACATAACCAGCAGCTTTCTGTCACTTTGTGTCCTTTCTGTGCTCTATTAGTGAGCTCATTGGGTGTGCATGAATCTTCAGGAAGCAGAAATGTTCTCTATGAGAGCTGTCATTTGATAATGTGTGCCCCAAAATGGGCTGTCCATGAAGCTGCTTCAAAATGTGAGTATGAAATTACCTGCCAAGGTGGTAAAATCCTGAAGCACCATATCATTTTCTGTTATTTAAATCTGTGTTTTGATATGATTAAAAAGTGATTCTATGTTTTGACATAGAATCAAATATATACAATGATGTTATCCTTAAGAATTTTATTCATAACAAGTAATTAACAACTCAGTTGCTTCCTTTATGGGCATTTTACAAAATACATCAATTTGACAATATTATCTTCAAATCTTTTCAGTTTGACTTTTTTTGTTGTTTCAACATTTTTAAAGCTTTGCATTTAAAATTATATCTCTCTGTGGGGTATAACAGAATTTATGCCTTGGTTCTGTCCTCATGGAGAGATCAGCAGAGCTCCATGAGGTACTGGTGAGGTAAATCCATGTGCAGAAGGCTTTACCTGTGTGTCTGGCACAGTGTTTGCCTTAAATCCTTGAGCCACGTGCTTCTACTTGCAGCACAGTTCAAGCAGTGAAGAAAACACAGGTTTAGTTTTTAAATTCCTTTAGATGCCAGATTGTTTTCAGTGGATTTATTGGCATATTTGCTTACCTAGTCTTGGAAGGCAGTGATTTGCATGGAAGTTGGGAATAAGTGATGTGCAGTGTTAATTATAGTTACCTGTGGAGGAAAAAAATATATGTTGGCATTGATTAAAGATATTTAATACTGAGCCTGATTTACAGCTGTATTTTCATATCTTGTAAGACAAGGTGTAAGAAGCAAAGATTTGTTAACCAAGCACTTTGTGTCCTGTAAAGCTTCCTAATGCTTTTGGTCCCTTGCACTACAGATTTATATTTTTTTGGTCAGTTTGACTTTTCTTTTTTGGTCATGCTGTAAAGTGAAATTGAGGTTTCTCCCAGCATGTTCCACCACTGGCTGTCAGAGCATGGAGTGGGTTTGTGCTCAGTGCAGGACAGGATCTCCTCTCCCCTGGTGTGACTTCACAGTGGCACTGCTTCTTCAGGGCAAAGTCACTTAAGACATTTCTGGCTGCATGCAGCCAGGAATTAGCTGGGTAAATTGCCATTTCCAAACCCCAAGATCAGAATTGTCCAGCATTTGTTTCTCTGTTACACCTGACACGTGGGATGCCAAACTGTCCTTTTAAACAGAGAAATATAAAGGTTGTTTAGCCTAGAAAATGGATTGAATTTAAAATAACAGGCACAAGGGTCTTAATAGTGGCTACTTACGTTAATGTGTCCCATTTGGAAGCGTTTGTGGTTCAGGCTTGCTCTGGTAGTTATTACTGCCTCTTCTGCAATATCTAGTTGTGGAATAAATTTCTTTTTATTGAACTCTTACTTATACTGTAAACACGGAATATTAAGCTGAAAGGCAGCTGCTGTAAAAATGTAAGCTGCTGTATATCTTAACTTCTTCCACTTGTGTTTTTCAAGGTAAAAGCAAATACTTGCTCGCACAAAACTCCCAATTTTGCATTGGATTTTTTCCCCTGTAGGTAAAACAGATATTCACGAATGTTTATCCTTTCTGTTGTTTTTCACTCAGCCATTCATGAAGCATTCCAGCTTCCACTGAAAGCCATTTTCTGTCAATCAGTGGAAGAAAATTTCCTGTGTTCCCATCTTTTGCACAAAGTGGCAGGTTTTTACTGCACCCGGTGTTTACTCGTACTTGGACACTCGGTGGAGATGAATGGCCTTACACAGGTTTTTATGAGGAACCAATTTTGATTTAAATTAGTGGTAATTGGAGAAGAGTGTTTGCATCTCCTAAACATGCAGCACTCCTGTGGTAACTAAGAGAGAGAGCACCAGATGTTATGGATCTTGTGTGCCTGGAGTCCTCGCTTTTAATATTCCAGGCTTTCCTTGGTCAGAGCAAAGAGCACAGGAATAACTGTATTCCCTGCCTTTTGGGGATGAAAAGTGACCAGATTGTTGATACCTCTGGATGTTTTCCAGGATCCATCTTAGGAACAGGGAGAGATCAGGTCTCAGCCTAGATGAGGTTTCCCTCAGCTCTGCTCTTGGGTGCTGCAGAGTGTTTCCAGCTTCCCGAGATGTGGAGCCGGATGAGACTCTCACCTTGTGCCTTGAACTTCTCCTAGGGAGCATTTCCCCCCAAGTCTCTGCCTTTCTTGTCCTTGTCCTTGGATGGAGCTGTGCTAATGAGGTCGGAGAGGAGGAGCTGGAGTGTGAGCAGCCCTTTGAACCAGGGCAGGACAGCTCTGTCAGTGCAGTTCCTCTGGCAACAGCATTCCTGGTGGGGATGAGCTCCCAAACGGAGCACAGAGAGGAGTCGCTTCTTTGTGGAGCCACAGCTCTGGGTGTTGGGGAGAGGAGGTGCCCTGCTTGTCCTCTCCCAGGGGAATTCAGTCCTCTGCTTGTCAGCCCTGAGAGCAGAACGGGAGCTTTGCTTGGGGAAAATGAGCGTGTGGCCACTTCTTTCCATGTGCAGATGGAAAACGTGGTGTTTTGCACGGAGATCCGCAGAGCTGGAGCGTGCAAACGTGGAAGTGCAGCTCCGAGAGCTCCAAGCTCTCCTGCTTAGGGCTCCCTGTGAATCATCCGGGCAGGGAGTGAGGAATGAGTGCTGAGCTGCTGAGGAATGAGCGGGTTTTGCCTAACAAAAAGTAGCATTTGAGATGAAAGTGGCAGGGGGTGGGAAGGTTAATTTTGTTGTGGTGCACTAGGTCAGGCATGGAAGAAGGGGCATTCAAGCCAAGAGCTTTCCCTCCCCACTTGGAGAGGGAATTTCACATGCTTTTAATTATCAATGCCTGAAAGCAAAATACAACTCCCAGTCATTCTGGCTTGTGGAATTAAATTTAAATGTATAAAAAATAAGCATCAGTCCCCACCCCGACCAGATATTTGCTAAATATCAGTTCTTGTTTGCAGCTTTAAGTATCCATGGCATATCCCTGTTTATTTGCAGAAGAGTTCTTGACTTTGCACATAAATTTTGATTAGCTTTTCATACTACTGATACAGTACAATAAAGATCTGTCCCAAATTGATACCTTAATTGAGTATGTGAAAGTACAGACAATTCAACTGAGTTTTTAAAATAGTTGAAATGCTTGTCACTATCTGTATTATTTTTGATATCTGCCATAGATTAAGTCAGTATTCATCTGTTTTAGAAATATTTTTTAGAGAGTATTCAATCCAAATATTGAGTTCAGAAGCAGCTTTGGAATGAGACAGAACCTGAAGGCTTGGGGCAAAAATATTTCTGCTTTCCTGAATTTTTTATTTGCTTTATAGAACATCGCTGTTTTGATGGAGCAAGGAGCTGAGAAATTTGAGGTGAAGAATGGTCTGTTTTGACCCCACCTGTTTGGGACCCACAGCATAAAAAGGGTGTGGAGTTGCTGGAGTGAGTCCAGAGGAGGCCACAGAGGTGCTCCAAAGACTGGAGCCAGGCTGGGAGAGCTGGGGGTGCTCACCTGGAGCAGAGAAGGCTCCAGGGAGAGCTCAGAGCCCCTTCCAGGGCCTAAAGGGGCTCCAGGAGAGCTGGAGAGGGACTGGGGACAAGGAATGGAGGGACAGGACCCAGGGAATGGCTTCCACTGCCAGAGGGCAGGGATGGATGGGATACTGGGAAGGAATTGTTCCCTGTGAGGGTGGGGAGGCCCTGGCACAGGGTGCCCAGAGAAGCTGTGGCTGCCCCTGGATCCCTGGCAGTGTCCAAGGCCAGGCTGGACACTGGGGCTTGGAGCCCCCTGGTGCTTCTCTCATGTTCAGGTCGTGTGTTTGAGTCGGGGAGTTCCGACTGGCTCGGGTTTCCTTCCCTGTGCCTCCCCCTTCCTTGCCCAGACCGTGCTCTGTGTGTTGATGTGGTGCTACCAACACCCCTGTACTCACGCTGAAGGGAAGAGGTGAATAAATACTTTCCTTGGCTAATTATCTCTCCCATGTGAGAGCAGGAGCTTTTGCAGACAAGGTAGTTCTCATTCATGTGTGGTTTTTGTTCAGTTTTGGTCTTAATTTAGGTCTTTACCACACGTGATGAAGACAAATCCACGTGCATGTGTTAAAAACTGACCTTTGGTTTCCTCTCTTCACTCGCTAATGTGTTTTAAAATATTTTAATATATGGCTTCCCAGGCTCCAGATCAATAACCCAATGGGTCTGAAATGACAGAGTGCTACGATATTCCCCTTTAATTTAAACATGATTAGCTGATGAAGGTTATGATCAATATGCTAGGGGAAGATAAATTAATTGATATCATCCTTTCAGGATGATAAGAGGCCTATTGGAGGTGGGATGTAACTAATGAAGCTGCTTCTTCATATATATGAGCCATTCTTTATACAATGTATTCTCACTAAATCATGGTTATGCCATCATTCATTTACATGAAAAACATAAGCCACAGACCAGTTTGTTATTAAAATTGCATTCATTTGAGGAGAAACTATGCTTACACTGTCCCTGCCTGTGCTATAATGTCGTGAGGAACAATAATCCTGGAATTTACATAATTATCTTCTTATGTTTTCTGCACAAGACAGACTGGGTTCTGTTGGGTTAATTCTAACAAGTTTCTGGATGACTTTTCAATGAGATGCCAATAATTGTCACTGGTTTTGCTGGAGGCTTTGCAAGTGACTGCAGACTCCTTGGCACAAGTTTCATGAAGTGCTTCCCTTCATGAGGAAAACTGCACGCAAGGAAGCTAAATTTAATTAGTGGTATTTGTGATTAGCCACTACACAAGCATCTGTTTCTAAAGACTGAAATTTTGATTAGTTTTTAATTTGTGACTCAAAAGGTAGCAACAAATTTTATTTTTATGTATTTATGTCGTGAAAAGAGCTCTTTCCAAAGGCTTTAGCTGATTTAGCAGCATGAACTGAAGTTCCAGTGTGTGATGGGATGAATTTCTGAAATAGTTTGATTTGTTTAAACTGAAAAATTGTAGGAGAAGTTTGGAAGTTGCTGCATTTCAAATCAGTTCTGTTTGATTTTTTTTTTATTTTTTTTTTTCGGTCTCCCAAGCCATGTATAGAGATGTTAATGACTCTGATCCCTGTATCCATTTGATAAATGCTGCTTTTCCTTCCATGCTGAAGAAAATGTCTTAACAAATTGCAAAACAAATTAGGCATTTTTCCAGCTGTGCTGCTGCTGCTAAGGAATAAAAGCTAAAATTAGAAATCCTGATGCAGCTTCTTTCCATAAGGAGTTTGACTGGGCTGTGGTGTGTGGCACCACCAATCCGGGTATTTATTCCATGTCAGGGACCTTTTATTGGTTCTAACATTCCAGTTGTCTTTGGTTTGGGTTCCAAAATGGACTGCCCTGGTGCAGTGGCTGGTGAAAAAGGGAAATCCATCTTGTCCCTTGGCAGCAGAGACCAGGTATCTCCTGCCTGCCAGGAGAATATCCCAAAGAAGAATGGAAAATGTTTGCTACCACGAGCTTTGTTAGTGTGGTGTTATAAGCATAGAGGGGCCTTGGCACAGAATTCCTGGTATTGCTTTTTGTAGCTTGCACCCCTCCCTTTTCCCTGAATCCTCTGGTGCTCCCCTGGTGGAATGAGAGTTCTGGAGTCTCATCCATGTGGAGAACCGAGCTGGAGCCGCACATGGAGCACCATGGGAAACCAGCATCCTTCATCTTCCCTGTAGTGCACTCAGCTCCTGGAGCAGGCTTTGGTGGTGGCACCCCTGTTTGTGTCTTGTCCACCCCATGTGTTCCCTGCTGTGCACTCTGCCTTACCTGCCTGGATGTTTTGTTTCCCTTCAGTTGCCCAGAAGATCGTTTCCACCAAGAAGAAACAGCAGCTCTCAATTGGACCCTGCAAATCTCTACCCAACTCTCCGAGCCACTCCTCCGTGTGTTCTGCCCAGGTTTCTGCCGTACATATCAGCCAGGTACAGATCAAATAAATGCTTGGAAAAGGAACTGATAAGCTGCTTTTCTAATGTATTTCGTGCCATTTCAAGTGCTCTCTTTTTACTGCTTGAGAGGTAATTGCCTTTTTTTTAACACTGTCAGTTTGAAGCAATATTTGAATTTTTTTTTAGATTGGCCTGACTTCATTTCAAGAAACAAAGTAGTAAAGCAAAATAATTTGGCTTTAAAGCCTGATTGGATTGATAAGCCTGCTTTGATCATCCTGATTGATAGCCAGCAGCCTGCAGGTCTGAGTAGACCAATCATTACACTTGCAGGATTTGCTGTGCTGTGGTTTAACATCCTCTTGCTGTGGTTTTGGTGGTTACTGTCCCTCAGCTGTGCTGAGCTGGTGTATCCCAGTGGTTAAAAGTGCTGGAATTTTACACTTGATGGAATTTTCAGAAACATATGGTTAATACCAGAATTTTCTGACTTGCACGAGTTTCACCCACGTGTGTTGCACGCTCCCCTGCATTTCCCTTGCAATGCCCTTCCTCAGTGTCTTTGTTTTCTAGTGTCAAGTGATAGTCTCTGGGCATGTCCCCAGTTGGGATGGATATAAACGGAATGATGCCAGATACCCACAGCCATTCTGGTGTGGTTTTTAGTCTAAATTCAATAATTTACCAGTGTCTTCTAAGGTTATTTTGCAGTCTTGAGCTACCCATGTGAGGACTTGTTTTAACTATGGACCTTTATCCCAACACACAGTGCCTGCTTTTTTGGCAGAAAGGAGTAACTTCTACCACTGGGTTATAACCCTGAAGATGCAGGTGCGAGTTTAGTCTTCAGAGTTCTTTGCTGTGAGTTACTCAGGTTCAAGCCGAGTCCTGATGCGACCTCAGACTGTGGTTGTGGTTTTTGCTGATGAGCCCAAAGAGGATGCTGAAGTTCAGACCCCCCTTTGTAAAGCAGGTGCTGAGTGAGGTGCATTGCTCTTCAGAAGAACCCTGGCGCCTTCCGAAGTACAACTTCTCACCCGCGAGAGGTTCTCCCCATTTCTTGCCACCTGACATGGGCCAGGTTCCCTCAGCTGCTCTGTCTCTGACCAGTTCATGGCCACAAGCCCTTGGAACTTGCCCTTGCTGAGGGCATTTCTTGTTAATGAAGCTTTTTTTAATGAAAAGTTTCAAATATCTGGGGGCTCACTGATTTCCTACCCAAGTCTAGTTTGAAGGTACACAGCAAATACCCAGTTCTAGACCAGTACATCACCTCTGCAGCAAACTTCTTGCCAGTGATAAGAACTGCTTGGGAAAATCAAGGCAAGGCAGCTTTTGTGATAAGGCTCCCTAGATTCAGTTTCAGTAAAAGTGAAGTAATGTTCTTTACTGCCTTTGCCAGTCAGTGTCATAATTACCTAAAGGGGCAATTGCATCACCAGGCAAAGATGTCTCTCTTCTGAGACTGATGTCATGCCTAAAAGTAGAGGCCAGAAATCTGTTTCATGTCGTATCTCCTTTGTGCTACACTTAAAGGCAGTGTGACCTTGTTTAAGGGAAGGAAGCCGAATCCTTATCCTAGACTTAAAAGAACTTTGCAACTGCAATTCCAAGTTTAAGACGATCTGGGGCAAGATTTGCCATCTCTGATCTTGGCTGGAAGACTGGCTGGTGTCTTGCCCTTTGGAACATCTCTCTTGGCGTAATGATGTTTCTGTGAAGATTTCCTGCACGAATCAAACCCGTTACCGTTGCAGTGCCCTGCCACTCGCGTTCTCCGCAGGAGCAGAGGCCTTCAGAGGCAGTGGTTACACACAGCACTTCAGATAGAGTCGGATATTGTTCCATCTCTGGTTGGATCATCCCGGGGATTGAACTCCTGCAAACTCTCCAGATGACTCTGCAGTCAAAAGCTTAGGATTTAGAGAGAGGAAAAAAAAGAAGTATCAAGTGTCACCTTACCCAGGCTTAGTCCTTAGCATACCTTGGGGGGAATTCCAAGGTTTAACACCATCCAGGGCCTCTGTGGTTTCAGTTTGCCAGGTTGGACAGGGCTTGGAGCAATCCGGTCTAGTGGAAGGCATCCCTGCCCATGGCAGGGAATTGGAACGAGATCAACTTTAAGGTCCCTTCCAATCCAAACCATTCTGGGATTCTGCGGAAGATTTGTCCGTGTGTTTGGGTGCTCTGTCCTCATGTCCAGGAGCCTGAGGTGGTGAACCCTGAGTAAGATTCCATTCCAGGAAATGCTCTCAGGAATATCTATAGTTATATATTTTCAGAGACCTGTTCTGCACAATAAGATGCTTTCTATTCCAAAGACAAAATCTACTTGGAGTTGTAGTAGATGCTGCTTAATTTTCCTTCTGAGTTAGTTTTTAACATGTGTGTCAGTCAGGGTGAGGGTTTTCCTTGAAAACCCTTTGTACCCAGAGTCAACAACTCTTGCAAGCACTTCAGGAGCCTCTGTTGGCTTTGAGGGCAGCACAGAATGCATGGAGAGGATTTTATTCTCAAATCCAAGGATTATCATTTATGACTATGATGGGCAGAGCTATTGCATACTCTGTCAGCGAGAGGGGTGGTGCAACATCACTTATATTCTGTCTGATGCATTCAGGTATTCCAGTCACTGCTCACTGTCTGGCTTTTTGGCACCCTCCAAGAGGAAGACTTAGTTGTTCAGAGGGGAGGAAGTGTTGTGCATTGGTTTGGAGGCTTCTTATTGGCCACAGGGCATCTTGGAGTAGGTCTTTAATTTACTTTATACAGGTACAGACCAGTTACTTCTGTGTCTGTGTGCTCTGCATGTCTGTCCCACCTTTGATTCCCCCATTTCCCCATCCCTTGACAGTTTTCCTTGGCGTCATGTGCTTGTAGACCATGCAAAGTCTTATTTCAAAGTAGCAGAGAAAAGGGAATTCTCTTTTCCCTCAAAAATACCCCTAGGCGTTTCTTTTCCCTAAATTCAGCCCTGTGCTAGAGGAGTTGCTTGTCCTTCACACCTGACATATCAGGAAGGCATTTTAAAGATATTAACTTAGAATAGTGCCAATAAAAACAGTTCCCAAGGGCTCTTCCCTCTGCCCAGCCCCTGGAAATGGAGATCAGCTGGTTCCAAAACCCACAAGGCTGCTCAGGTGTGTCCCATCTTTGTGCCCTCTGTGTGGGGCTGGATAACCTGCTGAGCAGTTCCCTGCAGCTGGGCCTGGGTTTGAGTTTGCACTGTTGGAAAAGCAGCTGGAAAATGCCTTGGCACAACAGTGTAGTGCTGTTTGTGTGTGAAAGACTCCAGGCTCCTCTCCAGACAAATTGATGGTGTGGAAATTCCAGCCAGGAATCCCCAGCAGTGTGAGCTTACTTGTGAACTCCAGTTTTGAAGGTAAAGATGGAAAGGTTGTTTTACCAGTGACTCTAATTCCTTGAAATCTGCAGTCTGCATGTGTTTTCACATTTGCTGGCTTCCCTGAAATTCAGCTGTTGTGTTCTGCTGTGAGAGGAGATTGAAAACAGCACCATGTTTCCATCTGTGCCTGGTCTGTGCATATCCCACTGTGACAGAGGGACCTTAGACACCCTTTGGTGAAGAATTTTTTCTTGACATCCAATCTAAATCTCCTCTGGTGCAACCTTGAGGCCGTTCCCTCTCCTCCTGTCCCTGTGCCCCGGGAGCAGAGCCCGACCCCCCCGGCTGCCCCCTCCTGTCAGGGAGTTGTGCAGAGCCACAAGGGCCCCCTGAGCCTCCTTTTCTCCAGGCTGAGCCCTTTCCCAGTTCACTCAGCCTCTCCTGGGGCTCCAGACCCTTCCCAGCTCTGTTCCCTTCCCTGGACACGCTCCAGCCCCTCAGTGTCCATCCATGTGGACTGCAGTGCCAAGAATTGTGTTTCCTGGGCAGCAATGTCATTCTCTGAGGACATTTGCATTATTCCGGGAAAAAGTGTGGAGCTTAACATCCCTTGCAAAGCTGCAGCTCGGGTGTGCCTGCCAGACAAGCTCACTCCTTGCCACCTGTTGCAGATCTGTAATGATGCATTATTTATGTTTACACAATGCCTCCTAACAGTTTTTACTACAACATGATTATCTAAATATGTAAATTAAACTGCTGAAAGCAAAGTGCAGTCAGCTTGGTCATCCACTATTTCATTGTATGTGAGACCTGATTATGGATAAGCACTAACTAGTAGGATCCAATTATCTTATTTATCACAGGGGCCATTTGGGGTACAAAATTCCATTGTAATATTTTGGACACTTGACTAGAGAAGGGACTACATTGCTTAACTGAGCTGCTCCTTCTGCTTTTGGAGGTTTTCTGGAATGTCACAACTAAAAGAGGAATGATAATGTTGCCACTTTATCACAATCCTTTTGTATACAGGGTTGTTTCCAAGTAACCTAACATTTGTCTAGAACAAGCATTTTAGATTCCTGCCTGTGAGGGTGGGGAGGCCCTGGCACAGGGTGCCCAGAGAAGCTGTGACTGTCCCATCCCTGGAAGTGTCCAAGGCCAGGTTGGATGGGGCTTGGACCAACCTGGGATAGTGGAAGGTGTCCCTGCCCACGCCAAGGAGTTGGAATTAGATGATCCTTAGGGTCCCTTCCAACCCAAACCATTCTGTGATTCTATGAGTATGGTCTCCAAGTATTGCTCTGGTTGTGTTTTCCCTTGTTCCAGCTAGTGGTTTATTTTGAAACCACCTCAGAGTTTTATTTACAAAGTTGGAAACCCACTAGGCTTGGTGTGTGAGAAGAGAAACATTGCCTGCAGGATTTCTCTTATAGAAACTCTCTGTGTGTCTTTGGGGAATAGAATATCCAACAGGTATGTGCTTTCCTTTAGGAGGTACTCACTCCTGGAAAATAAATCACTTAGAAATCCAGGAGAGAGCTGCAAAAAGTGTAAAATGATAGTGTAAAATGATGCTGTAAAATGATGAAGGATTTAAAAGGTAAAGTTTTAGGGAATCCTTCATGTTCTCCATCAGGGAAGAAGGCTCTTAGGGTATAAACCTGTTAATTTCAGCTTAAAAAAAGTAAGATTTCCATGCCACCCTTCTCATCTCCAACACATCCAGTGGTTTGGAAACAAGGTGCCACAGAGACAGGAAAGGCAAATGTGGGGTAATTGAGGCCACTTCTTCCCAGGTTGTCCTGTTCATCTCTCCAATGTTACCATTCTCTGTTACGACACTAAAAACGATCATTTCAGTTCTGTTATTTCATCTCCTCTGTTTCATGCACATCTCCCAGTTCTGCTGCGACTTCCTCTGGCACTTGAGAATGTTGTAGGAAATCTCTCTCTGGCCCCTCTGTTGCTTTCAGTGCCTTCACCTCTGACTCCCTGATTTGGAAAAGCTGCAAGAATCAGAAGAGAACTTGGAACATTGAGAGACTTCAGCTGGGGGTTGTAAGGGATTGTCTCCTACTTTTTCATCCTGACTGGTTGCAGCTTGAGATCCTGATCCCCAAGGAGCATGGGGGAAGTCCCATCAGGCATCTTTCTCCTTAGGAATTCTGGAAATACCCTCTTACCACCTATTCTCATTTCCTCTACGAAGCTTGACTGCTTTAAAGATGAGCTTTCCCCCTTCTGTGTGCATCCCAGATGTTTGTTTCCCCCCAAAGTTACGTGTGAGTTGTTGCCCAGCCCCTTCATCCACTGCTGCTCCTCTGCTGGGCTTTCCATCCCCAGCAGGCAGAATTCTCACTGTTGTCCTGCCCAAGTCCCTCATCAGCACAAAGAGCATTTCCTCCTTTAATGGTGTTTTTAGTAGTAATTTCTGTTATGTGTAATAAGTCTTTTTAAAGAAAAAATAAGACTTTTTTCTTAGTCACCTTTTGGTCCTTCCCATTCTGTCCTGTTTCCTCTCCTCTTCCTGGTTTTAGGAATCTGTTCCCTCGGTTCATTTATTGCTTTATGGACTCTGTGCTTTATTTCTTTCAGGACTAGGATGTAACATCACAGTTTTGGCTACCTTGAATAACTTGGAATATCTTCCTTACAAGCTTTGCTTCTTTGTGCCAGTGGCTTCAGCAAATCCTGTGCAGGGCCAGGAGTTTTACTCGATTGTCCTTGTGGGTCCCTTGAAGCTCGGGAGGTTCTGTCATTCTTGGAATATGTTGGAATTTATCCAGCCCCACAGTAGCCATTTTACAATCCTGAATTATTCTTATTTTCGTGATCGGCTCTCAGTGATCTGGTGTCTCCAGACTAGGATTAACTTCAGCTATGCACCTCCATGGCACTGGGTATTTTCTCTTAGGTTAGAATTTAGTTTAGCAGTTTTGAAGTAGAAATCCAGATTTGAAAGGTTTTCCCCAATGTTTTGCTTATTCTTACACTAGAAAACAAATGAAACTGTTGACACCCAGTTAAGGTTATACTGTGTAGAATGAACGTGTGCCTGCTGTATAAGCAGAGCTATCAAAGTATTCAAAAAATAATGACAGGGGAGATGTGTAAAGGCTTGGGATAGAAACATGTGGGCAAGTGGCAGCAGGGCAGCCCTGCTGAGTCCCTGAGCCCTGGCTGCTCTTTTGTGTAAACACAGAGTAAATCAGGAGGAAATAAGACACAGCTGTGGATTGTCGTTTCTTGAAGGCAGCGTACCACTGTTTAAAACTCACTCTAATCCTTGCAGACCAGTAATGGAGGAGGGAGTTTAAGTGATTATTCCTCCTCTGTCCCATCAACTCCAAGCACCAGCCAGAAGGAGCTGCGGATCGATGTTCCTCCCACTGCCAACACACCAACTCCTGTCCGTAAACAGTCCAAGCGCCGATCCAACCTCTTCACGGTGAGTGAGCCAGGGGACCCTGCTGCTGCTGTGCTGTGTGTGCTGCTGTGGGGACAGCCTGAGCTGCAGCCCTCTGCAGCTGGGCTGCTCTCATCCACACAGGAGTGGTGAGACCCATCTGTGCACTTCAGATAAAAACATCTTGGAATTGTCATTGGGTGGTTTTGTGTGAGACTCTTCCTAGGAAGACAGACTGAGAGACTTGAGGTTGTTCAGCCTGGAGAAGAGAAAGCAGCAGGGAGAGCTTAGAGCCCTTTTCAGTGCCTGGAGGGGGCTGCAGGAGAGCTGGAGAGGGACTTGGGACAAGGACCTGGAGTGATGGGACTTCACAGACAGGACAGGGACAGATGGGATATTGGGAAGGAATTGTTCCTTGTGAGGGAGGTGAGGCCCTGGCACAGGGTGCCCAGAGAAGCTGTGGCTGCCCCTGGATCCCTGGGAATGTCCAAGGCCAGGTTGGACACTGGGGCTTGGAGCAGTCTGGGATAGTGGAAGGTGTCCCTGCCCATGGCAGGGGGTGGGATGGGATGGGCTTTAAGGTCCTTCCCAACCCAAACTATTGTGTAACTGCCCCATGCTAGTTTTATTACTCTAGAGATTCAGATCACTTTTTTCTTCTCCAAGTTTAAAAAAGATGATGAAGATTAAAGTAACTTCTTTTCTTCCCAAACCGCCTGGTTTTTGCTTCATTGAGAGGCCAAAAAACCCAAAACCAAACAAAACCAAAAAACAAATAGAAAGCTGCCTCGTGCAGTATGACAGGTCTTTGCTATGCAGAAGTAGTTTGGGAGATGCTAGTGAAGCCTTGAGTGATGATTTCCTTAGTTTAGCCCTCTTGCTGAAAGCTCTGGGATCATGTTTCAGGTGTAATATGGTTTGTAAGCAGCTTTTTGACAGTTCGCACACTTCATAGCAAACTCAGAATCCCTGTGGGCTCTGGTGTAACTCCCTTGGGGGTTGTAGCTACATGTTAGTTGTGTTTAGGAACCCACAGCTTCCCTGTCAACATGGAGAATTTATATATTTTATTCTAAAGGTGATGCCGTGCTCACTTCCCATATACAAACCCGATAAAACCTTTTCCTCTCATACTCTGTGGGAAGTCTGAGCTCTCCACCTTCAGCAAGTAGAAAGTTTTGTGACCGTCTTGGAGCACTGAGTGACAGCACAGAGCCCCAGGGATCCTGTGTCCATCCCAGCAGAGGTATTTTGATTTAAAGCCAGATCTCCCACTCCTGCAAAGGAGAGGAAATCATGCATTTGCGTTTGAGTGCACACGTGTAGGTGGAAAACATAAAATGAGTGGCCTGGGGAGAAATGTCCCAACTTTGACGCCGACATTTGATAACAGTCATGCAGTTTCCTTCCCGTTGGTGGGAATACTCTGGAGTTTGGTGGGAAAATTCCAGAGTTACCAACCCCACTAGATGTCAGTGTCAGCCCAGAAACCACCAGCAATCAGAGCTCTGGAAGCAGAGCTGGGATGCCGCTGCATCCCTGAAAACATCGCTGAGCATCCATGTCCAGGCTGAAGGATGCGTGAGGTGCTGCAAGGGTCTGGAGGTGGTGTTGACATCTGGGGAATTGGGGATGTTTCAGCTTGGAGCAGCTGTAAATTTCAGAAAGGGAGGAGAGAAAAATAGACCCATCTACAGCCACAGGAAAGGTTTGAGAAGAATGTTAAGTGAGCTACAAATAAATAGACTAAAGCTCTGGTTTGGGATAATTAGTGAGAACCATATTTACTAATATGAGAGGGTGTTGATAGTTGTCTTAATGTCTGATAATTGGGAAAAATAATAATAACTTGACTTTGCAGAATTAGCTGTGTCTTAAGATCTGGGTGTAGTGAGATTGTTTAATGAGTTGCCCTGTAATCCATGTCCTGAAGTATTTAACACCCACTCTGCTGTAACCCAGCTTTTGTGCCCAGTTATAACCTGGAATTATTTAATTGAGTAAATAGATGACCTGTATTTTCTGTGTAGTTACGAACAGAGTGTGTAATTAAAATATTTTTCTGTTTATCTCTGAGATTGCTTCTGTGCTTCTCTTCCCAGTCACTTATGCCTTTATCTCTTACAGAATCAAATATCTTTCTGCTTAATAATTGCAAGTTACCCCTTGCTATCTAGCACAGGTAATCTGTTCAGTGATCTTCAGATCTGTTGTAAGAAAATTGGGTTAAGTAGAAGACATTTGGTTCTTCTTAATTACAGTTTTTGAGTTGGAATAGGGTTGAGAATTTTAAGCATGTTCATGTTCAGTGTTTTAAAGGCAGCATCTGATCGTTCTGACTTTCAGTATTAATGTTTGTTGTAAAGCTGTTGTTGCAGCAGTTCATTTTCCATTTAGGTATAAAATAAATGAAATGTTAGCAGAAAGGTTAGTGTCCTTTGTTTTGGGCAGTGTGATAACAGGGACCACCAAATAATCTTGTGTAGGGCAAGTGAGGATTTAAAATGCATCTGTGAGGTGCACTGAGCAAGGAACTGTTTCTAACCATGTCTGATCCCACATGGGGTGAGGGAATTTCTGGCACAGAAAGGTGCATCTCCTTTCCCACATTCAATATTACCTGTCTTATGTATTCACAGAATTCCAAGAGAGCTTTTCAGACTTAAAATGAACTCGCTGCCTCAGCATCTACTGTTAGAGATGAGTGTTCTTACTTTTGGGGTGCTCTGCACTGCTGATCTGTGTCTGGTTGTGCCCAAATTCAGACGTGACATCTTGGACCAGGTTTTGCATGGATTAAGTCTGTACATGGCTTTCAGTGCAAAGGGGAAACCACTCAAATTACATTAATGCAGGTGCTTTAGTTTTTGCAGACTGTTTCTGGTTTGCTGGCACCAAGTTTTGAATAGAACCATTTAATGTGTAGATGTGCCATCAGAAAAAGTCCTGGGAAGTGTTGCTCCAGTGTGGTTTCGGGTTTTTTTTCTGCTGTAAGAAATAAGACATATTGTGTGTGTCACAGGTACAAAAGCATAAAAGATCAGATCTCTGTTTCACTGCACAATTTATCTTTATAAATAGCAGAGCGTGCTAAGATTCTCCTCTGGAAAACGTTGGGGATTCTGTGATTACAGGCAGCTGGAATGGGATTTGCCTGACAGAAATCCTGACATTTCTGTACTTTTGGCATTTGCCAATGTTTTGCACGTAGATATTTCCCTTCCACGTGCAGCGTGTGATTTCCAGATGCGGTTGCTTTTAAGAAATGGTGATGATTTAAAACTGGAAATGAAAACCAGCACGTAGATACTCAGCCTGCATTTCAGAGGCAGGGTCCTTTCTCTAAAAAAAGTCAGATAAAAAAGAAACATTCAAGTTGACAACTCCCCTCCCAAGGATTTGGGCACCTTCACTGAGTTTCTTTACAATGTCACTTACGGGCGCTTTGCACCATTGAAGCTTTGTTTTGCCTTGTATTCTTGGGAAGTGGCACTTTCAGAGTCAGAAATCTGTCTTGAAGGATGAGGAACAATAGTTATCCTGCACACTGGATTTCATCCCTCCCACTTGTTTTGCTTGCTTTCATTTGCTCTTTGTTTAATTCCCTGGCACGTCATTCCTTTGCCCCAGCCATAGTAACTGGTGAGAGGAGCCTGTTCCCGGCGGAGCGGGCCGGCAGCGCGGGATCCCCGCTGGGTGAATGTGCTGCTGACAATTCTGCTACTTCAAGTCCTCCCCTTCCCTCCTCTCACGCCCAAGGGCAGCTGCTCCAGGGGTTTTTTCTTCCTTCCACCCTTCTGTGGAATGGGGGAAATGGGCATCAGCCATCCACGATCCCAACTGTCCTCCTGATTCCGGTGTTCCGAGCGTCTCTTCCCGCTGGAAACGCGGAGCGGGCTCTGCTGTGGCCCCGGTTTTCATGAACTCCCTGTTGTGGTGCCGGACACCACAAATGGGTTCCTTTCATACGTCATCGCAGGGCTGAAAAGCAGGTGAAAATGTTTTCCCATTTTCGATATTGTGTGAGTAATGTTCCCACTGGAAAGTAATGGAGTGAAGTTGTCACTTGTCAGTTCAGTTATTAAGGAGGACGACTCTCAGGTCTTCTTTTTGTAATAAAATAAATCTGTCAAAAGCATTGCGCTCGTGCGTTCTGTCGCAATAACGGGCTGCAATCTGAATAACTTCTTCAAATTCCCATAGAACTTGATAAAGTCACGAAGGGAGCGCTGTGACCTTACTCCTGTAGCAGTTCCAGCCTTAGAGAAAGCCAAGATAGAGCAATTCAGGTTTTAGACGTTGGTTAAGTTGTCCTCATGCGAATTTTTCCACATTGTGTTCAGATAACTTTCCAGCATCGGTCACCAGCTTTTCTTGCAGTTCCAACTTTCTAACTGTCCCAAAGCAGAAAAAAATAATAAGTTAAAGTCCATATGGTCAAAATCAGCATTATAAAATCGTACTCTTAAATAGCTGCTGACATTTCTAAGAACCACACAGGTGCGAATTAAATGTATGCATGGATATATTAAACTTTTTTAATGAGGAGATGACACCTTCGTTCCCCTTTGGAGCTACTGTTGGAAGCTTCAGATGTCCTCTGATGTTCTGGGTCTTCAGACGGTGAAACTGTAACTCTTTAAACCCAGAAGCATTTCAGACTAGTGGGTGGTTGAAATTTATGGGTGGCGGATGGGAAATTTATTCAGATTTTAGGATGGTTGTGTACTTGTGTAGATCCAACCTGCAGCTTTTGAGCCTATATTTACATGCCAAATTACTTTTTAATTGCCCCCCCCCCAAAAAAAGGGCAAATAAAAGCATCCTCTGTGTGCATTTAATGGAGCACAAACTTTTCTTTTCGCTCTGCAGTCTCGGAAAGGGAGTGACCCAGACAAAGAGAAGAAGGTCCTGGAGAGCAGAACAGACAGCATTGGAAGCGGCCGCGCAATCCCAATTAAACAGGTAATGCCGGAATAGTTGTGTTTTTCCTTGCCTGCTTTCCATAGTTGGGAGACACACCTCGGGTCCGGGCACCGCGGTGGCGGGGGCCGCGCCCCCGAGCGGCGTTTGATGTGCGCTGGTGATGAATGTGGAAGTCACTCACTTGACATCAATTAGGAGAGGTTCCTGTGTGTATTAAAATAGGATCATTAGAATAAGAAGAGGGAAAATGTGACAACAGGCCTAATGAAGTGCAGTCTGCCGGCCTGCATATGGAGCGGGTTTCTAGGCTGTGCTGGCTTCAAAGCTGCCTTTGTAGAGGGGGCTTTGATTGGGCCGAGTGCTGCCAGGCGCAGGGTAAATCAGATCGCTCGACAAGAGCCCCTTGTGATCGCAGGAATAGCCTGATGTGGCCCTAATTTGCTGCCACAGACGGACATCTGAACACAGTTTCAGGCTGCTCCCTAACAACGAGGCAATTAGTTGTGATAATCATGGCCGGTGTGTCAGCTGCGCGCTCTTGTTTGTAATTTGCTAATGAAGGAATTGTAACTTTGATTAGGTTCAGTTTCATTTAGACCTTATTATATAAGAGAACGTTTACAGCTGTAACGTGTGGCCTTAATTAAACTTTCTCATTACACAACAGGACTTGAATCCGAGGATTTGTTTTGGTCTGTTTTACTAGCCTAGATGCACTTTCATTAGCCTGGAAACTCAATGCTAAATTGTAGCTGGGAACACTCCCTTGAAAGGCAAAACCAGTGCCAGTGCTGGATGGGAAGTATTTGGGGAATGAGATGATTTACTTTCTCAAATGAAATGGCACTGAATCCGTGTAGTTGAGATCTCCACATTCCCATTGAATGCTTTTCAGTTTCTGTGTTAGTGTTTGCAAGTGTTTACTCATGTGTGAGTTGCCTTGCTACAGATAAGCTACCTTTCTTCTCCACTTATTTTCTTCCCACACGTTTCTTTCCCATTGTTTTGGTGCCTTTCCTGCCCTCCAGAGGCTCACTTCCCTCTCCTAATCTTCCCTCAGTCCATGCCTTATCCTGCCAGGTAGCCCTGGCTGTCCTGTGTGGAGCTGGGTTTACATATTTTGGGGTGTTTCGTGTCTTTCCTCTGTTCCTGGATGTGAGGAGGAAGTGATTTTGTACCCTTAACTATTAGCAGTGATTTTTCTTCTTAAAATCATTCTGAAAGACCTTTTGGGACCATCAGGCAGCAGAAATGCTGTCGTGTGTGAATCTCTAGTAGGCAAATTTTAATCAAGCACGCTGCAATCCAGAAGAGCAGTTTGAAAGCAGAGGAGCTGAGTATTTGGCTCTGCATCCAGGGGAGGAGATTCCAGGCATTTAAAGCAAGCTACAATGTTATTTTCCTACAGCTTTTGTATGGTACAGGATGGGTTAGACCGGCTGCAATCCTTTTGGGTAATGCTAATTAAACAAAAGTGCAGCTGAGAATGTAAAACTGAGGAGTAGATGTGCCAATATTTATTCCAGGCATACGTACTGTTCTTTCCTAAAATGCTGTTGTATGGAATTAATTTGATTAAAAATACACTCATAGGAAGAGTATCATAAGATAAACATTGTAAGTGTGATTGTGCCCCACAGCATGTTGTAACAAAATATCCCCTACAATCTCCGGAATTTCTGTCTGGAAAAATTCTCCTTGCAGCCCTGCTTGTGTACCAAATATGACCAATCTTTTGGGAATATGTCCTTCTTGTTACTAATGCCAATTACGGTAATTCATTTTGCCACGTTCAAGCAATTACCTGAAAATCCTCGATGTGTGTCCTCAGCAGATCTGTCCTGTTCTTTGTGGTTTGGGGATGGGAGGTTGGGAGGTGTGCAGGGCTGTAGGGTGGCTGCTCCCTGTAGGATTTCACATCACCAAGATGTCAAGAGGAGGTGTTTTGGAGGTCTGGGCAGCAGAGGTGGCTCCAGGTTCAGTGTCCGATACAGCCACGTTTTTGGGGAGCTCGACAGGTGCCAGATCCTAGAGCTGTCTCTGAGGCAGGAGAAATTCCTGCTAGGAAAGTTGGTGTCTTTTATTTCATGCCTTAACTGGGAATAAGACAGAGGGATGTGAAAGGGAACTTCTCGACCTAAAAATTTTAGTGCTACTGTTATTCTTCAGATGAGAAACCCTTCCATAATGATGTTTTCTGTGGCAAGTGGAATCATAGACTCATTAAGGTTGGAAAAGCCCTCTAAGATCACCAAGTCCAGTGTTTAAAAAGGCACTGCTGCTAACCCATGTCCCCAAGTGCCACATCCTCAAGGATTTTAAATCCCTCCGGGGATGGGGACTCCGCCACTGCCCTGGGCAGCTTTGCCAGTGCCTGACCACCCTTTCTGTGGATAGGTTTTTCCTAATATACAACCTGAACCTCCCCCGGTGCAACCTGAGGCTGTTTCTTCTTGTCCTGTCTCTTGTTGCTTGGGATGCTTCGGAATAGAAAGAGAAATCTGGTTTCAGGCTGCAGCATTCCCAGGATTGCTGTGGGAGCATAAAACTAAACAACAGCAAAAAAGCTCCACCAAAAAAAACTCCAAACAAACAGACAACAAAACTAAACCCAACAACACCCCACAAACAAATGATAAAATCTCTAACCAAAACAAGTTCCTTGGAGGCTGGAAATGTTCTGGTTTTGAGGAAAAAAATGGAATTTCTCCCAGCACTATGAAAGAGTTGCTGATCATTCTGGGACCCAGGTACGGACCTGCACAGCTGCCAGTGGGTTTTGATCAGAATAAGCCAAGAATTGCAAGGGGCTCCTGCTTTCCTGTTCTTGGCCCTTGAATCCCTGTGAGTTTAAGGGAAATTCCTGAGAGTTTGGGAGAGTTTGGTTGGAGTCCTGAGCAACCTGGTGGAGGGGAAGGTGTCCCTGCCCATGGCGAGCATTGGAATGAGATGGAATATAAAGGTCCCTTCCAACCTAAACCATTCCAGGATTCCATGAAAGAGGTAAAACTGTGACTAGCCCATTTCCTTCCAAGGAAACACCTCATTCCTTCAGGGCCTTATCCTTAACTGGTCAAAAACAGTTAATGTTCTTATTCTCTGTGTCCTTTCTACGTGGTAAAGCTGATTTTTCACTGCAGTGCTAAATATGATTTTATTGGGCTGAGCCATATAAAACTGTCCTGACGACCCTTCCTGCTCTCAGCAGAAACCCAAAATGTAGGCAGTGAAAAGCAGGATTTTAAAGGGTGACTGCTCACTCCTGCCAAAATACTCTTGTGGTGAGTGAAATTTTGGGAAATTTCTTGAGGAGGTGTACCAATACCTTGTGCAGGCACAACCATATCAGCATGCCTTAAACCTTGGACTTTTAGCAGCTGCTGAGAACTGGGAATGTCAGAATTTTTTTTTTAATTATACAAAATTTCACTTGTGTACTGTTTAAATACCTTGTGCAAATCAAAGGGAGTCAGAAAAAGTCTTGGACAATGTTGGCTGCAAGTGAAAATCTGTAGAAAGTTCTGTACTTCTGAGAAAGAGGTACTTAAACTAAGAATGTTTAAGCTATTTTCTGTAGCATTGCTAATAATACTCTTAGAGTGAGTAGCTTGCTCTGGTTGGAGAATCATCCCTCCAAACCCATTTATTCTGGAAAAGAAGATTTGTTCCTGGTAGCCTAAGTGAATATTTTGAAGAGTATTTTGAAGCACACATTGGGCTGTACAGTTCAGGGGAATTGACTTTCTAGGATGGGAGGTTTTGTAGCGTTTTGGGAAAATTACTTTGTTGTTTTTGTGGGTTTGGGAAATCTTTATCAGTAGGGCATATTCAAATTTAGAAAAAACCCCACACACAACAAGAAAAATAAAAGCAAGAAGCTCAGCTCAGCGGTGAGGGGGCTTGTCATGTATTAATTTTTCATTGCTGTGGAGAATTGTACATACATAATCACTTGATTGCAGTGGGAGTTAGCGAGCTCCTATGGTGTCATTTGCATAAATCTTGTTAAGTCAATGGCAGTTAATGAAGTACAAATGAGCCTGGAGAAGGTGACATGCAAATCGTGGGTGGCAGATGGGAGGTCTGTTTTTGGGATGGCAGCTGTGTGCTCTTCTTTTTATTTTTATTATTTTTTTTCCTCTGTCCTGCCCCCATCCCCCTCAGACTGGAGTGTAAATAAACACACAAGAGCTGGCCTTGGCTTTCTGCTCCCAGCCCCTCTTCTCTCTGCCCTTTGCACTTAATCACAGATGCTCATATCATTATATACTGCAACTATATAACCTTGACTGTTCTTTTACCAAGAACTGGCCAAAATTGATGTTTGACAGGTTGCCTCCACCCTTGGCTTACCCTGGGAGGTGCTGCACCTCTCGTGCCCCCAAATTCCTGCATCATTTGGGGATGACAAACTTGAAGCCTGGATTAGAAATAACTGTTCTAATGGTTAATGCTGCGTTGATGACACAGTGAAAAATTTGCCATCCATGACTTGCAAAGGTGAACTTCAGAATCCATTCCCTTCCCTCAGTTTGCAAATGGCTGGATTAATGGAGAAAGTGGAATATCTTATTCAGGCTTTACTTTTAGGTGATATTTCAAATGACCTTCTTTGCCTGCCAGCTTGGCATATTTAAGTACATTAAAGTAATCTTAATGAAATTAGGTATTTTGTCCTTTTTTTTTTTTTTTTTTTTTTTTTGGTTTTTTTTTTTTTTTTTTTTTT
>VZTJ01002055.1:145298-169410 GCA_013397795.1 Orthonyx spaldingii | reverse complement strand
TTTTTTTTTGTTTGTTTGTTTTTAACCTTTACTCTGACCTAAAAATGGCAAATATTTTTTATGTCAAGGCATGGGGGTGGCATCACTGATTTCCTGTTCATGAAGAAGAGTTTGGTTCCTGGATGTACAAGTTGCAGTTTTTCCTGAAGATGGGCATAAACAAAACTGGAACTTCCCAATGTACATCTGAATTTTATTAAAAAAAAAAATCATTAAACTTAGCAAAGGTAACTTTGAAGATGCTCTCATCAAATGTCAAACTTGGCATAAAAAGTCTGTCACTTCTCCTCAGTTCCCCACAGGTGTAGGTCAGTCTTGCCTCTGTTTCAGTGGTGATTTTCTACTTCCTCTGCTTCAGTAGAGATTTCTTACTTCCTAAACTTGTTTTTGTTCATTTTTAGCCCTAGTTGAGATGTTTAAGCAGCAGTTACAGAATTCTTGCATGGAATAACACACAATGCTGTTATCTTGGTCCTTCCATTGAAGCAGTGAGATCACCCTACCTGGAATCGGTTTTCCCTTAGAACACCCGCAGCTGTCTGTCCAGCTGCTGGAGCATTGCAGCAGGCAGGGCAGTGTCCTGGAAATAGGTTTTGAAAAGGGATCATCTGCCACGTCTGCTCAGTCAGTGATGTCCTTAGTCATCCTCACTCCCACAAGAGCACCGCAGCGCTGCGGGCAAGTGTCACATCCGAGACTCGCCGTCCTCACAAACAGTAAATGCTCTTTGCAGCAGCTTTCCTGGCTGCAAGTGTTTACTTGGAGTCTACCAGAAGAGAGAACAAATAAGCAACGATCTTAGCAGCTCTTCCTGCTTAATTCATCTGACTTGACAGGGTGAAAAATACGATCTAGAGGAGCACGACAGATAGATGATGCTACAGCCAGTAGTGCCAGGGCTTATCTGATGGCTTCTCTCTGCTGTCTGAGTTCAACCTCAGGTTGTGTTTTGAAATAAAGTGGCTAATGCAGGTAAGGCCCAAAAGCACTGCAGAAGGAGGATGGCAGCAAACGTGTGGAGGGCACACAGAACCCAGGATTTACTTGCCTTCCTTGTAGCTGTCTGTTTCTGCACTGATCCCCCTGTTTCACACAGACCCAGCCTCCTCTGCCGCTGCTTCTGCTCAGAAACAGAGAATCCCAGAATGGTTTGGGCTGGGAAGGACCTTAAAGCTCATCCAGGGTGCTCTAAGCCCCAGTGTCCAACCTGGCCTTGGACACTTCTAGGGGATCCAGCTTCTCTGGGCATCCTGTGCCAGGGCCTCCCCACCCTCACAACCAACAATTTCTTCTCAATATCCCATCTAACCCTGCCCGCTTTCCATTTGAATCCACCCCCCTTATCCTGGCACTCCAGGCCCTTGTGAAGAGTCTCTTTCCATCTTTCTCTTAGGCTCCCCTCAGGTCCTGGAAGGAGCATTCACCAAAACTCCTTCAGCTTTGCATTTTTCCTTACTGATGCTCAGGTAGGGTTGTAGACTGTTGTTTGCAAGCCAGCATTGGGTGCCTCCAAGGAGCAGCTTTGCCAAAGTCAGAAGAGACGTGATTTGCAAGGAACTGGCAGATGACATGGTTTGATTTATTTATCTCCAGCGTGAGGTGTAATTTCCTCTGTCACACGTCTGTCTAATCACGGTAATCAGTCTCCAGATCAGCTTGTACAAACACCAGGGTATGGTTTTGAGCCAAATACTCTTACTGCTGAAATCTTCAGTGTAATTCCTCTGCAATTGTTTATAATCAGAACATACACATTTTGCTGGTTTTTTTTTTTTTTTTTGTTTAATTAGCTGATTACCAGTTATAAAATGTTTTGTACTCACTGTGGTTTTGTAAATTGTTAACTGGTCGCTACCAGTATAATTAAATATTTCAGAGCACTTGGCTATGGTTGCATTGAACTGTGAAGAAATAATGTTATATAGCCAATCAAAAAGAGATACTTGTAAACTCATTTAAAGCGTCAGAGTGTGTTAGGACTATCATGGTGATGCTTATTGCAGGAGAAATTAAAGATACAGTTTTGTGCTAAGAGGCAATACAGAAATTAGTTCCTGAATTAGTTGTTAATTGATTTGGTAATTCCCTGGGGTCTGCATGCTCTTTTTTCCTTTTTCATTGTTGCATTCAGTTAACAGTGACTATTCCCAGTGCACTTGAAATATTTTTTCCAATTAGATCAAATGTGCCCTTACATCAGAAGAATGGCTTCAGCTCCGTGTACCTGCCTGGAATAATGTTTAATTTGACTGTGGAAGCTGGGTTTGTGGGTTTTTCCAGTTGATGAGTTTCAGATACCATCCCAAGGAAAGCTGTAGTCCTTAGAACTTGGAATAAAATAGCAGTAAAAAGCTCTCTTGGACATCTAGAGCTGGGAGCTCCAGCTGTTAAACCCTTCCCTTGCTCAAAGATCAGGCTTCCAGTCCAAGGGCACGGCCCCTTCTTGCCCCTTGGCCACAGCAGGCAGACTTGGGCATGAGTCTCAGCCTCTCTGATTGAGACAATTCCTCTTTTTCCTCATGTATCCATCAGTTTGTCCCGCTGAATCCTCCCATCTGCTTCCTCCTGCTTTCTGGAGTCTGCTGGTTTCCCTTGCTGGGATGTCTGAGGGTTGCAGGAAGAAGCTGGAATGTGGGATTTTGGCTTATCAAGATTGAATTTCTAATAAAGTTTCTTTTAATTCATCTCCTAATTTTTCATAGTCCCTAAAATATGAGTTTTCTGTTTCACATCCTATAAAATGTGGCTATTTTATCTCAAAATACTTTAAATACCCAGAACTGTCACACAATGATAGTCCCAAGCATTCTTAGACTGAGGTGAGCCCTCTACAGCTGTTCCACAGGTGCATTTAAGGATCCATAAATGAAATATTAGCAATAAACTTTTCAGGGAAATTAACTTTCTATCATTGTTTCGTTTTGACTTGCCATGGCTGTGACCTGGAGCTAATGGTGAATTTAAATGTTTATTAGTGTTGATTTGGGCAGGGGGAACACAATTTCAAATATAATATTCCATTTATTCATGTGACCCAGCCTTCAGAGTGAGCAAAGGAGACCAGTGCTTTGTAGGGCAATGATGGAAAGTAGCAGGATCACCAACTTTAAAAACATAGAGAAATTTTATGTTTCCTAAATGTTTTATAAATGTGTTTCCTGGATGTTTTATATGTTAATGCTATTAGGGGTCGTAGATTGCTTATGACTGCTAATAAGAAGGGTTCAGCTCCATTCTCCTTATTTATTTATTCATTTATTTTAAATCCTACCTAAATGCAATGCTCTTGATGTTTCTTGAAAGAGACAGGGACAAACCTGTGGGTTTGAGTAGCAGCTGATGATTTCCTAGCTGACACATCAGGTGTGATTGTAGCTCTCGCTCATCCTTAAGATTCAAGAGGAGACATTCCAGCTCTTGTTTGGAATAGAGTGGTGATCAGGTTAAGCATCCTTGGAGAGACTGGAAAGAGAATGGAAGCAGGGTGGAGGAGAGTGCCAGGAGATTATCAGCCTCTGCAGAAATAGTAGGGAAAGAGCTTCTCTTACCTAAAATACCAATTTTTCAAGAAAAGTGGGGGGAAAATCTGTTTTGTATGAAAGGAGCAAGTGCTGCTCTTTAGGATAAATCAGTCAAGAATCTGTTTTCCAGTGTTCATAAGAGACGGGAGAGAGTATTTGTATTTTTCTGAGGCTCTACCATGCACATCCTCCTCTTGTGCCTGGTGCTGGATGCCAGCAGAGAACGGGCTCCCCCAGCTTCCAGGATTTTGGCCTCAGTTACAGTGCAGTGAGTAGGGCTGGAGCCTGCAGGAAGCAAGCCAAGCAGTCTCTCTGGTGAAACTGTGGAGGATTTAATACATTTGGGATGTTTTCATCCTGTTTTGTGTGCTGGATATTGCAAATCCTGGAGCGTCCATAGGACAGAACACGGGGAAGAGGTGTCAGAGTGCTTCGGTGGAGAGGAGGAGGGAATGAGCGAAAGCAATGTAGGTGTGAAAGAGAATATCAATAAAAAAAGCCATAATATGACTTTAAAAAATTTATTAGAATTTTCCAGTGCTGAAATGGTGTCATATATCAGGGTGGCATGTCAGTGTGACATGCAGAGAGTGACAGCAGTGAGGGCACTGAGGGATCTTCACTGATGCCCTCAGGCTCTGAGCTGGCCCCTGGCCAAGAGCCTCTATCTTGAGGTGGTGCTTCAGTAGTTGCATCTAGAAAATGCTTTACAAGATGCAAGTTCTTTATTTGAGCCACCTTCTTCTACCCAGGTAATCAGAACACCCCCACAAAATCATGGCATCAGTCAGTGGCTGAGTGCATGAGTTTATAACCCCAGCATCAGCATTTGCTGAGTTGGGAGGGACCCACAAGGATCATGGATCCAACCCCTGTCCCTGCACAGACACTCCAGCTGTTCCACCCTGTGCATCCCTGACAGCGCTGTCCAAACCCTCCTTGGGCTCTGGCAGCCTCGGGGCCGTGCCCATTCCCTGGGGAGCCTGGGCAGTGCCCAGCACCCTCTGGGGGAAGAACCTTTTCCTGATCTCCAACCCAAACCCCTTCTGAGCTCCCAAAACTCCCTGCAATCCCTTGTGTCAGCAGCAGCTCAGCACTGGCATGGGGGGACATCTCCAAATTAGCCAGGAGAGCAGGAATAATTGGCCTTGACTTAATTTCGGTGGATGAGATCTGGAATCAGAATGGTTTGGGTTGGAAAGCACCTCTAAGGATCAGCTAGACCAAAACCCCAAATGAACAGGGCCACCATGCACTGGGCCAGGCTGCACCCAGCATGATAGGGACTCTTGCTGAAGGCAGCAGTGAGAAAATGCCTTTGTTCCGAGGAGCTGCTGTGTGTCGGAGGTGACTCCGTGTGCATCTGGGCCAGCTTTGGTGGCTGCTGCTCTTCCTCCCAGGGTACGAGGAATTAGTCTGGAGAAGTGACATGAGAAGATTAAGTGGGAAGCTTATGACAGTTAGCAAGTGAGGCTGCCTGATAGACTTGGGTTGACACAACGATTATTAATACATTGTAAAGATGTTTTGGGGATTCCACCATATTTGTATGGTTGCCAGCAAAACGTTGACAGTTGCATTGTGGTTAATAAATTCATTTAGATTTATAAGCATTGTTTACAGAACCTGTTCGCCTGCTGAAACTCTAACAGCATCTGTTCCTTCGTACTAATTAACTGCTAATTACGAATGAGCTTTGTGTGTTTGTCAGTATAACTGGCTCATGCATTTTGTAAGGAACATTAACAAATTGATTTACATAGTGGTAAAGCAATCAAAAGAGTAAACTGAACAGCACGCAGTTAAAGCCCTTTAGCCTAATTTTTTGAACAAAGCAAACTTCGGGCATTCTGAATATTTTCATCATTCTTTTGCTCCCGTTTAATTGTGTGGTAACTGTGTGTGAATCTGGATTGGGGGCGTTGGCCCAGCATCCCTTAGTTCCTGTTTTATTTTGTGGGTGTGTGTTTGTTGTTTTATTTTAAAGCATTGGCATTTCAGTGTATAAAACGTGAGGAAATATTTTCCCAGAGTATGGCTAACAATGGCAAATTAAAAGCAATAAATGGCATGAAAAAGGAATATTGCTTGGAGGAGTAACAGGGGGTGTTTTAAACATTGGTACTCTGACTATAACTGGTTTGGATCTTTGAAATACGCATTATGCAAGTCCTTGCTCTTTGGTTTAAATACTGTTTTCTCTAATCCTGCATTTATTAAAAAAATGCACTGACTACAGTAATTATCAGCACATCTTTAGAACAGTCTCAGCAGCCTGGCCAGATGTTGGTACTTTACTATTCCCTTTAAATTCAAAATATTTGGAACAGGTTGCCCAGAGAAGCTGTGGCTCCCCTATCCCTCGAAGTGTTCCAGGCCAGGTTGGACAGGGTTTGGAGCAACCTGGGATAGTGGAAGGTGTCCCTGCTATGGCAGGAGGATGGAATTGTATGGTCTTTAAGGTCCTTTCCAACCCAAGCCACTCAAGGATTCTATAATTATGTAATAAAGTGCAATTCTTACAAATAAAATCTCAGTTGATTTTACATAAGTTAAAACAGGCAGAAAAATCATATAACTGAGTGTTGTGTTTATTGTAAAGGATCCTTCACGTCCTGATAAATTGGAGATGAGTAGATGACCTGGGTGTATTTCACGTGCAGGTGTCCTAACGCTGTAAAGCTTGAAATGAACTTCGTAACTGCTGTTAGGGAGAAGACAAAAGTAATGCAAACACACACTGCAGGATTTCGTTTTCCTGAGCAGAAAACTATTCTGGTGAGGAATGGGCAGAGTGGTTTTATACAGACTAAAACCTGCCAGGAAAACAGAATTGCTTTTTTGATAGAATTTCCAACTAAGTGCATGGAGCAAACATAGCAGATGTAAAATATTTTGATACAGCTTCGCTGCATCTTAATTGAGAGTTTATCCAAATGTGTTTGGCTAAAGACTGCCGTGTGAATTGGATCTGGTCTGTGGCGGGGTAAACAAGCCCTAGAGCCAGAGCGTGGTGTGAGCTGCCTGGAAGGGGACTGAGCTTTGTTCAGCTCTGGGGACAGTGCCATGTGTCTGCTTGAAAAGTGTGCCTTTGTCCTGGTTTAAAAGAACCAGGAAAACAAGGGCAGTGCGGGAGAATGAACTGGAGTGGGAGGTGAATTTGGGGTAAAAAACCACCTGCTCAAACTTCTGCTGCTCTAACCCAAGTTTGGAAGGTCTCTGGCTTTTATGGGCTTCTGAGACCTCACCAAGACACTTCTCCAGCGACCCCCAGGGTCAGGCTCCTGTGCCTGGAATCAAAGCCAGGATCTGACAGGAGGCCTCAAACACTTTGTGGCTGCCCCTGGATCCATGGAAGTGTCCAAGGCCAGGTTGGACGGGGTTTGGAGCACCCTGGGATAGTGGAAGGTGTACTTGCCCATGGCAGGGGTGGGACTGGATGGGTTTTAAGGTCCCTTCTAATCCAAACCAGTCTGGGATTCTGTGATTTCAGGATTAATGCGAGAGAAAGCTGCTGGACTCTGGGGGTATCAGACCACGGAGTGTTCTCTATCAGGAAAAATAAAAGCTTAGTGACTTAGATTTTCTTTAAAGGAGAGGGGGTGGATTCTCTTTTAAAGAAGGGGAGAGACTGTTGAGCAGTGAGATTCTGTAGGTAGGTCTGAGCACTGAGTCCATTTCTTTCCCCTTTATAACTGATATGAGTCTTTGTCACAAAAGAAAAATACCAAGACATACCATTTGCGAAAGGGTTTATAGTACAGTATATCACCCTATTATGAATGACAGTATTTAAATGGTTGGGTAGAGAACTGCAGAACTGCTACAAATCAAACAGCTAGATTAACACCTAATGCTCTCTTCTCTGTGAGTATTTGAGGGGGGGAAATTAAGAAATCTTCAAGTGCAGGAGTTACTGGAAAGAAAAATCAATTAAAATTACCAAAGTGGTTGAACTGTTTAGGAATTCTGGTGTCTGAAGTGAGCAATACATTGAAACGGAGAAGAATTGAAGAGCAGAGATTGTTTAAGGTGGCAGGTATTGTCACTTTAGGGATCAGAATTCTACAGGCTGTTTCATGGGCAAATTAAAAACAAAACTTTTTCTGTGCAGGGAGAGGTGCACTGGAAATCCTTGACTAAACCTGAGCTTTGATCAAACTGTGTGAAAACTCTCGTTTAGGATGCAAACTGAGTAAATACAGAGATACTGTCATTGGTGTGTTTCATGTTAAATAAATACCCAGGTCTGAGTCTGAAAATCTGGAATTACATGTGGAGTTGACTTTTTGTGTCAGCTAGATCTCCTGAAGGATACAGATGTTCAGATTTCCAGTGCTGTGTCAGGCAGGTGAGCTGCACAAGCCCTTCCTGCTGTGGCAGGAGAGATGTGCATCCATCCAGTGCTGAAGCGTGCCCAGCGTTCTGAGAATTGACATTTTGTGTTTGTTTAGGATCACGCAAGGCAAGGAGCCACTTGGGAACATTTTCTGAATTTGCCCTTTGCACAGCAAATGTTGCTGTGAGTTGGGAGTTCATGGCAACACTGTATTTGTAGCTGAGAATTAATAGGTGCATGATCACTGCTGTTGGTGCTTTAATCTTGCAGCATGGTGATTGCTGTAAGTAGTTCCCAATACAGATTAAGTCACACTTAGGTCAAATTAAGTGACACTTTTTAATGTTGATGTGGTGTTTTGAAGATGTTTCTCGCCTGTTTATGCAGCACAAGGATTCCAAGCTCCCTGTTCCTGCAGCAGGTGAAGGCAGACAAAACCAGGGGGCTTTGAAGGTAAGAGAAGAGGGGAAAGAATGCCAGTGTGATGGAAAACAGAATTGGAGGGACAGAGCTCAAACAGAAAACTGTGCTGCTGTGATAGGCCAGGTGAGAAGCAAAATCTATATTAAACAGGTGAGAGGGAGGAGGGAAAATACTGAACAAAGGCTCTGAAGGAGATGGGAAGTGAAAATAAAAACCAGGTGATGATCTCAATAACCTTAGGAATCTTGAGGGTCTCTCAGAAAGTGGCCCAGCAGTCTCCAGGGTTTTGATTCTGGAGGTGCTGGTGTCTCCGAGCAGGAAGCACCATGATTGATTCCTGGCTGGAAGCAACACTTGGGTGCCTCTGGAACTCCTTGTCGGTTCCAGCTGATCACTCCCGGAGCTCTGGGTCTGTCGATCTCAGGAGCACCACTGGAGCTGATGCACGAATGCTGTCAGAGTGCTGAGCTTCCCACTGCTGGAGGCAAGGCATCAGTGTTGGTCCAGAGTGGTTCTGGGGGTCTTAAAATGTTTGCCTGAAATAGGATGAGAGTTTGAAACCACAGGGAGTAAAGACAGAGGAAATTTAGGAGAGTCAACGTCTCTCTGCCTGGAGTGTGGAAGGACCTGCATGGGCCGGGGATGACTTCAGGGCAGATCGGCTCTCAGACACACTTAGAGAAGGAATTTGGTGAGCTGGGTGATGCTGGGCAGAAGCTTCAGAGAGCAGCAAATCTTTCCCCTCTGTGTGCTTGGAGAACCTGGCTGCCAGAGAAACCCCATTCCTGAACTCCCAGCATGGATTGGAACTGCTCAAATCAGGTTTGGTTTAAGGTTTACTCTTTTGCCAAAAATGCTTTTTTGCATGGGTAATTTCTCCTCCAGCCTGATGTCCTGGTCCCAGAGAGCTCTGGAGTGACATCAGCAGTGGTGGCACAGGAGTTTCACTCTTCTACCACACAGCAGTGCTCAGGTGCCTGGTTTGCTTCCCTTGGCTCTTGCTCTCTCCTTTTCCCACTCCAGCATGGACACATGTGAAGGATGGCTGAGGCTTGGAGTAACCCGGTCTAGTGGAAGGTGTTCACAAATTCTGCTGTGTGGTTCTTCTTTTGTTTGCTTTTAATTGCTGTGGGGTTTGTAGATTTATGTTTGAAATTTTAAATGTAAATAGTTTTTTTGGAAGGTCAATGAGCGTGTCAGGTTTTTCTGTTAAAAACAAAAGTCAAACATAGAATTACAGAATGGTTGGGGCTGGAAGGGACCTTAAAGCTCATCTTGTTCCACCCCCTGCCATGAGCAGAGACATTTTCCAATAGAAGGATAAATTCCCTAACTTTTTAACCCTGCCCCATCTGTGGGATAGGAACAGTGTGTGCTGTGCTGGTACCAAGTGCAGGTAGGCTCCTGCTCCATCCTTCAGCAGAATATTCCAACTGCAGTCTGTTGTTAAATCAGGGATTTTCAGTCTTGCAGGCACACATGAAACTTAACAAAACCTGTCAGAACACCCTCGTGGTGTCCCTGCCCCTCCATCAAACTTGGTTGATGTTGAACTTAAAGCTCTAAAAGGCAGGAAAGGGGACTTGAGGTGGTGTCTCTTAGAAACCTGCTGAAAATGTCAGCAGAAGCATCATTTTTAAATGCTTTTGGTTGGTGTAGGATTGATGACAAATATGAAATGTTTGCTAAAATGAGGAAATAATCAGCCCTTTTAATAACAGGGGCTTTCTCTCCCTGCACCTTTTCTTTGCTGACACCTCATGTACCTTAACTCTGTCCCCGGAGATGGAGATGCTGCTGTAGGAAAAACAATCCTTGGGTAACGTGCAGAAAAGTGAGAGCATTAATCTGAGATGAAAGCTTTGTTTACATTTCTCTTTGGGTTTATTGCTTGCTTTCACCAGCACAGCCAGGACTGTGGGACTCTTTCTGCTGTCCAGGCACTCAGGTGTCTGCCTTCCTTTGTTGTTTGAGTGAGGGTGAGCACTTTGCTGTTCTTTCCCTCAGCCTCTGTTTCCACCTAATATGATTCCCATATAAGTGCAGGGAAGGGGTTTCCTCCTTGTACAACTAGGGTTAGATAAAATTCTAAAATACAAGTAATTTAAGAAATTTTGAAGAAAGAGGAGGATGAGACACCAGCCTACACAGAGCAAATCTCTCTCCTTAGCCCCAAAAATTTGTGTGGGTGTGTCTGACAGCCTGAGAGGCTTCAGGAGTGTGTTGGGAAGAGTCCTTGCTTGTGGAAGCTCCTGGTCAGAGCTCAGAGGGGCATCCATCCTGCCCTCCTTGCAGGCTCCAAAGAGCATTCCCTGCTGCCCTCCTGGCAGGGAGGGGTGGCCTGGGGTGCTGTGCAGAGAGAAGGCCCCTCCTGTGCCCTGTATCACAGGTTTGGAGGGACAGGAGTAGGAAATGGCAGTGGCTGGTTACACCTGCTTTCCATTTCCTTTAATTATCTCCCCACAGTGTGTCTGTCCCTCATTAATGGGGATTGTGTCTCCTGCTGCCTGGGAAGAGCTGGCCCCATTAAACCAGTTATAATAGCAACAAATTAATGCTCCTCTGCCCTCTTTCCTGGGCTGGGTAGAGGATAATACATCAGCACAAACTACTTGGAGATACCACAATTTAAATATTTTAGCGATGTCTTTCTGTACGTGTCTGACCAATTTTCTCCCAACTTCTTGGCAGTGTTGGTTTTTGAACATTGCTGCCCAAGAAACGTGGCTTTCCTGGTTATTTAGATTTGAGATTGGTTCCCTTTCAGCTGAAAGGGATCCTGGCAGTGGTGGCTCCAAGTAAAAATGACTTTGTTCTCTGCTATGTTAAATTGGCTGGTTAATTCTGGTGTTATTTACCCTGTAATTCATTAGTTTTACTCTACCATTGGCAGCTGACAGGCTGTAATTTCATGCCTTGCAATAAAAGATGTCTCATAATCTGCTTCATTTAGCAGCAAGAGAATTTAATGAAATTAACTGCAGTCCTAATTATGCCAGTGAATACTAAAGACTGCTATCAAGTTTCCTCAGAAAAGGACAAGGTCCACCTTATGAAGGATTTAGAATATAATTTCCTGGGAAAAGTTGCAAATGTCTCCTTCTATTGGCCAACAAGGGCCAATTATAAGTGCTGATACGACTTTAATGAACTAGTTTGTTCTGAGGATATCTCACAAGGAATAATAATTTTTTATTTTCGAGCAAGTTGTTAGAGGTTTCTCTCCTTAGAACAGCTGATCTGTGAGAATTTGGTGCTTTGCTTCTGCTTTGAAGCCTTTCCCACTGCCTTTTCGTGGTGCAGGTTAGGAAGTGAGGAGGAGGCAGCTCAGGTGTGGGGTGAGGGGAGTGGGGTTTGGAGATCCCAGCCCGGAGGGCATCAGGGAATGTGTTCTCAGGTGCTGTAATTCACTGGAAGTTCATAGCTCAGTTACACAAACACCACAGTTTTCTGGAATGAGAAACCTCAGGAAGGAACACAATGACTGGGCTGGATGGGTCTTGGAGCAGCCTGGTCTAGTGGAAGCTGTCCTTGCCCATGGCAGGGAAGTGGAACGAGATGAACTTTAAGGTCCTTTCCAACCCAGACCGTTCCAGGAGTTCTGACATTGCATGAAAGGACAAGGATTGATCCTGAGCGGCGTTCCAAGGGCTGAGGCAGCTCTTTGTGATTTCCTCAGGGGTTTCTACTGATCCCCCCTTTTTTTTTCTTTCTTTCTTTTTCTTTTTTTTTTGCATATTCCTATCTCTGTGCTGAAAAGGCCTTTCTGTGTTAGCTGGCAAGGTTTCCTTGATTCCCATTCCAAAGCATTGGTTGATGTATTTGCCAAATGTGCTCTGCCTGCCTCCTGAGCACCGCCACACTCCGACAACAACGACGTGAAATGTAACCGCCAGTTTATGGCTTAAATGATGTTAAATGTAGTTAATTGGAAAAACTTTTAACTGCAGAGAATTTCCCTGTGAATAGCCTTCATAATAACCATCTCACTATAAAACGCAAAATGCTTTGCTCACAAGGACAACGGGACTATAAAGGTGAAGTGTATTGATCAAATTACCTGAGATAATAAACTTCGGATGAATAACTCCTCTATTGATGAATGGGACAAGTCTTCGTTTTTTTTCCCAAACCCTCTTGGTGTGATGGGAAGGCAGTCGAGAGAACAGTGTTGCACATTGTGGGGTTGTTTCAAGCATAGTTTATATTTTTAAGTTAAAGAGCTGCGTGAAATTGTTGATGGAAAACAGCATTGGATTTCTTTACTGTTTCTGTTTCTTTCTTTTAAGCTGTAATTTGTTGGAAGTACAATCATCTTCCTTTAGATAAAAAGTTATAGGACTACATAAAAGTGAATATGCGTGGGGGAAGAGACTCAAAATGGTCATTATTTGCAGCAAAGCTGGATAAAGAGGGAGCAGTGAACTCTTCCGTAAGCGTTGGTGAAGAGGAGGTCAGAACACACCTGGATTCGTGCTCCTGTCAAAACAGGGAAGAGTTACAGCCCCAGAAAAGAGGGAGAAGTATGGAAGGGAGCTTGGAAGCAAATTAGATGTTCTGGGGTTTGTTGCTTCCTGCATCCTCATTTCTTTGCTCTAGGGATTTCATGGGTTTGTTACAATTATGGGAAATAAAGAGAAGGTGTTGGGTGTACCTGCCTTTCCCAGCACCTTGAGTTTGGGGTTTAACCAGAAGTGTCAGCTACCTTGGCAACTTGAGATAAATAACTCCAAATAAACCTAACACAGACCGTCTTCTTAATATTACAGAATACAAACAGAAAACTCTGTCATTTTATTCAAGGTATACTGATCACCTGTAATTGCATTGATTGAGTGAAGGATTAAGTGAGAGATGAAGGGAATGGGATTGATTTTAGAACTTTGTTAACAGAACAGGGGAGTTGGAAGGAGATGGTCTTCTAGATCTCTTCCAACCCAAACCATTCTGTGATTTACGAATATCTTTGGAATTGTTGGTCAAAGTGGGTAGAGACAATAGAGGGTGATTTTGCAGTGGGGTGTGTGCTACCAAGTAAAAAGGCTGGAAGTTCAAAAGAAGTTCAAAAGATCCACAGGGTTCAAAAGAAGTTCAAAAGATCAGCAAATTTCAGTGGGCAGAACTCAACCATAAAAGCATGGCACAAGCTTTCCAACTTAATGCAAAAGGGGAGCAAGGAAGTAAATATTAATTGGAGTTGGTGAGGGAAGGTATGGAGAGAATAGCAGAGAAGCTCAAGGTGGGTGATACATTTGTCAGTAGAAGATAAACAAAGTTGAGGTGGCTGCTACATGGAGTTATGGTGTTTAAGAATTTTTATTGTAAGATTTTGAAAAGCTCCATTAAAGCAGACAGCCTTTAGTTATAGTTGAATTTGTCTGTGTGCTACGCTTTACAATCATGAGACAACAACTTGAAGTTGTTAAATTATGGAGTTAAAAAGTCTCTATCTGAAGTTTGTATAACAACAGATTTTTATCTTCTTTGGGAAGTCTTGAAAGATGGAGCTGAGCAAGGTGGAATATAAGGAAGGTCTTGGGTATCAGCAGGACAAATGAGGGAGGGAACCAAATGCAGGAATGTATTTCAGAAAAGCATTGCCACCCCTAAGCATCACAGGGGTGAAGTGAACCATTGGACCCCATCATTCAAGTCCAAAACACGTAAGTATCAGTAAAATAAATTCTCTTTAACAAGATAATAACCAAAACCAAATAATAAGACCAAATAATAATAATCAAGGCCAAAATATTAGTTATATATAATACTAATAATGTCTTTGCAGTGAAGAGCTTACAATGTGTGTTGCCCAACTAGATTATTTTTACTGTGTTGTCTTATTTCATTTGGTGCATATAAATTATGGAAAAGTGACCTAAAAGGCCATACACCATGAATGAACCAAAATCTTGTGTCATTAATACACTTTAGAGGGATTTGAAATAGGACTTTGTGTGAGAAACAGACCCAGAGCTGGGACCCTTGTTCTACAGAGTGGAAGAAATTGTTCTTTAAAAAGTTCTAACGTGAAGCATCATGTGAGTGTGATCACCTTGTTGTTTCACATAAATATGGATAATTATGGATATATGCACACACATATAGATGAGGCCTCTCTATAAAATATGTAAGTAAAGAACATTATCCTGTAGAAATGGAAAAGCCAGAGCAAAGGGCAGCCAAAGCGAAACGTGGATTTGAGAATATCTGTGGATTCAAAAGGTGGGAGCGAGACAGGTCTGCAGCTTTGGAAAGAGATTAAGAGGAGCCTTCTTTTAATGGGCAGGATTGATTCTGCAGGGATGTTTGAGCCTGTGTCAAGCACGAGGCATGGGGGCAAGAACTCGAGCTGGAGGAGAGGCCAAGCACCACAGGAACGCGGCTGGAATCTGAACAGCGATAAAACAGACATTTTTATTACGTTACATGCAAAATTCAGCTTATGTTATTAGCAAACCTTAGCTTGGCTGAGGGGTTCCAGAGTTCATCGTTTTCATTTTCCCCGGCTACCTTCAAACTTTGGAAGAACAGCGTTTGGTTGACACTGCTGAGCTGCACCACCAAACTTTTAGCACCCAAAATTAAAAGCTCAGTTGGAAATGTGAAGCAGATCAGAAGCCCGGGGAGGCAGCGAGTTGGCTGTGAAAGGGGCCTTTGATGTCCCTAATGCCCATTGTTTAATGCCGGGGCTTTGCTTTTAAATGCCAATGCACAGCATGGAGGCCTGGCCCTCCCATGGCGCCACACAGGGTGCGCTGGGTGGCAGGGGGGAAGGAAACGAGGAGTCTTCCATCCTGCCAGCACAGAGCTGACAGGGACGAAGGCTTTGAGAGATCTTTTTTAAGAAATCGTGCGGCAAAGTGTGCAAATCCGCATCCGGCGTGCTGTGCGTGCGGGTGTGCAAGGGAAAGTTAGCAGTCAGTCAGGTTTTATCTCTTAATGAATAGAGACTGCTGAAGTAAGGGTTAGGTAATTGAGTTTATAATTAATTAGCCATAACCCTCATCAGATAAAGCAGTTGTCGAGATTTTTTTTTTATCTCCTTTCTCTCCCCAGGGCCTGCCCTTCTTTGTCCTTGCGCTGACAGCCAGCACTTATCTCAGGCCTTCTCCATCCCGTGCCCATCAGCCCCTCCTCCCCTGGGCTGGGGTTTGGTGGTCAGCCGGGCCCCGTATTGTCCTGCCAGGATCCCAATCAGGCCGGCTGTCGTGCCGGGATGATGAATTAGCAGTAGGAGTTAACGTGTAGGTGAGCTCCAGATCGGAGTCCCGATAGCTCCCAGCCGGCTTCTGTGTGTTCGTCACTCTGCCCGGCGCTGATCCGCTGCTGACACTTTGCAACAAAGAGGTTAAAAAGGTGGATTTAGTAAAAGAAATGGGGACATTTCTCCAGAAAGTTGGGATGCTGACAAAGGACCCTTAATTTCTTCTGCTGTGCAATTCACCTCAACGATGCCAGGAAAATAAATTAGATTTTGCTCTGTTTTCTTTTGGTGGCCTTATCTCCCTTATGTCGTGGGTTGAACTGGGTTGCTTGCAGTAGGGGAGAAACTTTAGCCACGTATCTTAAAAGCATCAGGATTGTAAAAGGTGTCGAGTCTGTGCCCGTGGAGGCAGATGAAGGGGACTTGGATGTCAAATTGATCCTCCATCAAAGCAGTGTCCTTTTACGGATGCATCAGGGGAGAGGAGCTTTCTTGCTGTGTTTACAGGAGGCTTGTGGCACTGAGCTGGGTTTGTAGACAGGTTTACCTGCTGGAGGAGAACAAGGTTCAGGGGCAAGTCTGTGTGTTTTCCCTTCATCTGGAGGTTTTGAATTGGAGATGAAGATTCCTGTGTCTTACAGTATCGACTCCAGGCTTCGGAGGAGCACCGGTTCTCCTTAATCTGAGTGTCAGCACTAGGAGATGTAACTCAAGTCTCTCAATGCAGGAAAGGCCTGTTTCTTTTTGAAAATACATAAAGCGTTATTCTTCTGTGGTCCCTTTAATAGACTGGTAACATTTTCCCATTTCTTTGGCATTTCAGCAGCAAGGTACATTTTTAGTTTGGCTTCAATTCTTTCATGGGCACATCTACCCCTTTCTAGGATCTTCCCAAAAGTTAAATTAGTAACATGTGAGTTAAACTCCATTTGAGATGGCACAGTGTAACTGCATGAAAGACATTGCTGATGGCAGAATGAACCTGTTCCATTTTGGAATAGCAGCTTGGTTGTCCTAGTGGGTTGTAGAGCCCAGCAGCTGCTGTGCTGTGATGCCTGTGGTTTGTGAAGCCCCTCAGCTGTGCAGGATGTGCACCTCATCCAAGCACAGGAAAGCAAATTTTCATGTACCTCACTGCTAATTGATAGGAAAGGTGGAGGATGTGAGTCTGTGACACGTTTAGACAGGAGAAATTCCAATTAGAGATGCAGAAACGTGTTTTATTTCCCACCAGGTTCAAATATTGGAGCAAATATCTAAAGGGGCTGTGAAATCCTCATCTTTGGAGGTGGCTCCAAGGGGACATGCTGCTACTCTGGGTTTGCATCGTGCCACTGGAAGTGGATCAGAGGGAGCAAAGAACCTTCTCGTCACCCAGAGAGACACTCAGTTGTGTGTTTTATAAGTGAGACAAACCAAGCACGAACACAGTGGAAGGAAAGAACATAATTATCATTTCCGATGTAAGAACCGCACCAAAATGTTTCCCAGGTTGAGGATTTATGTTGCAAATGAACATCAGCCTTGGATGGTGTTAGCTCATGCAGAAGGGTAGCTAAATGCACATTAGTTTTAATTCTAGGAAATAGTGGAGGGAAGAAAGCTTTTCTCTGAATTTGCCTCTGAAATGTAAGAGATTGGACAATTCTATCCCTGAACAATTTTTTTTAAAGTAAAGCTGGCAGTGTCTTCTGGAAAACGTGTGTGGATTAATAGGATGGGTTCAGCTGGGTTGGTCTAGTGTTTACATATTTGGTTTTATGATAGAAGAAAATTCTTGTTTAGTTGTCACTGGATTTTTTTTTTAAATCAACAGTATCTTGCAAATAGAGATAGAAATAACTATCATTTACACAGACACTAATAAATATATATTAACATAGTTAATGTAGTTGTGGTTTCAAGTTTTTCTTTTGAAAATGCACTTTTTTTTCCCTTAATACCTATTTTGTGGTTGGTATTAGAGAAGACTGTGTATAGTAGATGAACTCAGTTTCAGGCTTTTTAGTTGCTCTTGGTAAAGGAAATTATGTGCTTTGTACCTAAAGGAATGTTGAAATGAGGTTTTAGCTGTGATCTTCAATTGTTCAGATCTTCAGAAGCAAGTAGGGTATGTTATAGGACAGGTTAAAGAATATCCATATTTAAATCAATACTAAGATTTACTGATGTTAAATAGAAAATTAAGGAGGAGAGAGATAAATAGTATTTTGTAGCCATTCAAAACTTAGGAAATAGGCTCATAGACCAGGATAAGGTTAGGGAGAGATCCTTCACCATCTGGGCAAAACAGGCTCAACTTGGGGAAAAATTAATTTAATCTTTTACCAATCAAAGCAGAGTAGGGTAAAGAAAAATCAAATCAAATCTGAAAAACCCCCCATGTTCACCCCACCCCTCCCTTCTTCCCAGGCTCAGCTTCACTCAGGATTTTCTCTCTCCCCACAGGGAGGAGAGAGATGGGAAATGGGGCTGTGGTCAGTTCATCACAGGCCCTGCTGCTCCTTCCACCTTAGGGGAGGACTCCTCACTCTCTCCCCTACCCCAGTGTGGATCCCTTTTCCATGGGGTCAGTCCTTCAGGAACTGCCCCAGTGTGGATCCCTTTTCCATGGGGTCAGTCCTTCAGGAACTGCCCCAGCGTGGGCTCCTCTCTCCATGGGGTCACACATCCTGCCAGGACCCTGCTCCAGCACAAGCTTCCCACGGAGCCAGAGCTTTCCTTTGGGCATCTCCCTGCTCTGGTGTGGGGTTTTCTGTGGGATTCAGGTGGATCTCAGCCCCACCACAGACCCCCATGGGCTGCAGGGCGCAGCTGCATCACCATGGGCTCCGCCACTGGTGGTGGTGGTGGAAGCAGAAAACAAGGCTCAAGGTGGGTGGTGTAACCTCATTTTCCCTGCTTTTTTAACACTGGGATTTTCCTGGGGTGTTTTGTGTCACCATTTGAAGCCTGTGAAGATGGACAGTAGGAGAATGTTTCTGAAAGGCTGGGCGAGAGTTAGCAATGCAGGTAAAGTTGGAATGAAAGAGCTGGACTTGATGATCCTTGTGGGTCCCTTCCAGCTCAGAATATTCTGTGATTCTGTGACTAAAGACTCCCTGCATTTAGGAATTTTTGAGGGTTTTTGAGGCGTTCAGACTTGCAGAGAAGCAGTTTAAGGGCAGTGATAAGAGAGTAAAACCTTCCCTTTCAGGCAGCCTGGATAAATCTGCAGGGTTAATTTCAATTATGGCATATTTGAAAATTTGTCCTGCTTGTAGGAAACAAAGAGAGTGGGCTTTTTCCCTGGAAGGTGTCCTGGAAACCTTGGATTCCCTGGGCCCCGCCAGTGCTTTTTTCCCCCCACTCCGGTGATTTCAGAGTAGGGATTGATGGGCCCCTCTTCCTTAACGAGTTTGCTAAATTGATTTTATCATTGCTTTTTGTCACTTTTCTAGAACTAACATGGAAATAACAAAAAAAAGGGTCCGACTGACAACACGGGAGCGCAGGGTGTTAAAGTTGGTAGGACCCGGGATCATCAGCAGCCATAATTGACAAATAATACCCCTCATAAATACTGCCAGTCTTTTCAATTAGTTTTCATCTCAAATTCGGGATGCAAAATGATGGCCTGTCAAGTGACAATGGATGACAAAAATTAATAAATTGTCTTCTAAATAGTATGGACACTTAAGAAAAATTGGGCAGCCAATTTAGCACAGCATGAACCGGGGGGAACCTTTTGTACTGTTGCCGTGCCACTAATGTTGTCTGGGTCTTTATTAATGGTGCTTGGCTGCTGCTGACAGTTTTGTTGCTACTGGCAACTTTCTTCATTAAAATTAAAGCCAGCGTCAAATCCCATTAGCCGCACTCTGGGTACCTTGCATTTTTATTTATATATTTTTTTTATTATTATTAATTTTTTTTCCACCTTTACAAACACGTTCTTTATCTATAGAAAGTTGGGAAAGGTGGTTAAAAATTAGTCTTTCATCTCATCCGTGGTTGATCACTGAATAAATAATGGATTATATTGGAATTTTTTTGAGGGAGATTGTCTCCAACGTTTTACAGCGTGCCTAGTCTACAGCCAAGTAACTGCACAGAGAAATCCATAAATGAGCTTTATAAATTACCTTTTCTGAACATGGCATTCTTCTGTATTGCCTGCAAGCCAGTTGGTTCTGGGATACTCTTTCGTAAAACAAGCATAGCCTCTGGAGGAGAGCAGCTTCTGTTCTTGTCTCTCCCTCTAAAATATTAATGAGGTTAAAACTGAGGGATCAACATGTGTGCCAGACCACTCTTAAAAGGAAAATAAAGTGTGTATCTTTACATGATTTTGGGGAGGATCAAATATCTTGGTTTGTGGAAACATCTTCCGAGTTTCTCCTTTAACAAGTTATGGATTGACTCCTTAAGCTGAAGCAGGGCAGGGTGAGATGGGAGATTGGGAAGAAATTCCTCCCTGTGAGGGTGGGGAGGCCCTGGCACAGGGTGCCCAGAGAAGCTGTGGCTGCCCCTGGATCCCTGGCAGTGTCCACGGCCAGGCTGGACAGGGCTTGGAGCCACCTTGGGATAGTGGAAGGTGTCCCTGTCCATGGCAGGGGGTGCAATGGAATGGGCTTTAAGGTCCCTTCCAACCCAAACCATTCTGGGATTCTGTGACTCCTTTTTAGTAAATGTTAATAATTAGAGGAACAAGTCTTAATACACAGTACAGGATAACAGCCTTTGTCATATCTGCTGTCATTGCTGAGTATTCCAAAACATTAAATTACCCAGGGCAATCCATATTCTGCCTTACAGACCACACAGGAAGAGTTTGACCCCAATTTTAAGGTTTTGCAGGGAAAAATGTGGGGAAATCAGGGAAAAATTTCTTCCAGAAACATCTCTCAGATGTGCTACCAGGAATGCCAAAGAACAGTGTGGTCTTTTACTCTTTATGGGGTATCACACTTGGCCACCACATTATATCCCAGCTATTTCTAGGATATTTCCAAGAGGATTTAGTCACTGCTACCTTCATTACAGCATCTCGTTAATTGTACTGCTCTGGGCTAGGGGGCCAGACCACCCAGACCACTCCTGGCTGGTGTCACATCACATGCCTTTGCTGGCATCATTTGGGTACGAGCCAGTGATCCAAAAAAGTGTCATCTGCCTCCTGATTCTCAAGACTTCTCATAGATGGAAATGCCTCATGAAGGGCAAAATATGGCTTGGGTTTACTTCTCCTGGACGGGTTGGAACCAGGTGGTGTTCAAGGTCCCAACCCATAACAGTTCAGGATTCTACATCTCTCTGATGGGGATTGGACAGAGAGAGGTAGAACAAAGTCTTCTGATGCTGCTTTAATTTTGCTGTTGTGACCACAGAAATGCCTTTTGATTCAGGAATTGGGGTGGTTGGGTTTGTGTCCCAGGAGTAGCACCATGAAACTGCAGGTAAAGCCAGGCTGAGGGCAGTGCCAGGGGTTTCCTTGCAGAAAACCAGAAGTGCTGAATCCAAAACTCCATTTAAACATTCACTATAATGGCTGTGTTTGGGAATGATCTCATATGGTAAGTGATAAACAATTAACAGTTCAAATGGTCTTTTAAACTGGTGCACTTTTACAGCGATTTTTGGGCTGAAAGATGTGCTGCGTGGCTCAAATCTGGATTTCAATTCAGCTGAAATGTGGGTTGAGTGACCCCATCATTCACAAGAATGGATACTTGATAGAAATGAAATAAACTGATGACATCAAATTAGCATCCATCTAATAAATCCAAGCTGTGCTTTTAGCTCTTCTTTATTTAAAAAAAATAAATAAAAAAAGGTGTCAGTAGTTAATTGTTGACTGAAGCTTAATATCTGTTGAAGCAAATGAGCCATGAAATATACTACACAGGAAGTATTGTATCTGGAGTGATTTTAACATTAAAGCAATATTGCAATTTTTAGCTTGCTGACACAATATGCAGAATCCTTTATTTTGAAATTGTCCTGATTAATGCTAAGCTTGGGAAGTGGGGGAGAGGAGGAGTGAGTGCTGTATATAAAGCAAAGCAGGCCAGGACAAAACCAGCCTTTTATTCTCAGAAGTACTGGTTTGAGGCACAGCAAACAAATTTTGGGGTGTCTCAGGTTATTACTTCAGGAATCCTAATAATAACCTTGTCAAAAGTATTGATTAGTAATTTCTCAGCAAAGTTCTTTCAGATGACTGGCACTGGCAATGTCTCATGTTTTGTTAGCTGCAATTTCTATAACAACTACTGTAGTAAAAACGGGTGAGTTCTGGTTCTGACAGCAGTAACTTTGCCTTTTTGCTGTAACAATTTAAGAACACGGGGTGAAAAACCTGTACGTAAAAGTTGTCTTTCGTTTGTACCCTTAAATCCCAGGAAATTGCTTTGGATAGGCTTTCCCTGGGTTTCAGGGAGGTGTTGGAGGTGTGGCGATGCCTTGGTGTAAAAGAACCTTCAAATCATCAAATGACAGAATATTCGGAGCTGGAAGGGACCCATGAGGATCATTCAGTCCAACTCCTGGCCCTGCACAGACACCCCAACAAGCTGAGCTGGTGTGGGGGGTGGTTTATGAGCAAAATTTTACACCCTGTAAAAGGTCTTCTGCCAGTATGACTCAAGTCATGGTCCTTGGCCAAGACTGGAAGGTTTTTCAGTCAATTAGCTGCACTTTTTTGTATGTTCCCAGCTGAAGCCAAAATTATTCTGTTTTCAGGTGATAAAGTACAGATTGATTCATTAAGAAGAATGAGCAGACAGTTGTGTATGTTGTGAAAAGGGTTATTTAAAAAGATGTGTCTCTGCTGCCCCTAGTAGATAAATAATCATTTTTATAAGCTGTTTAACTCTGGCTGCTCACATATTGAGAAAATAGCAAAGGGATGTGGTTGTAGCTGTCTCGTTATGCAGTTGTCCTGTGTCTTGGTATGTTCTACATTTCTCTAAGTATTTCCCTCATGCGGAGGATGGAATTGGCATTTTTTTGCAGCTTTTTTCAAGAACGTGAAACATGATTTTATGAACTGTAGGAAACAGGATCCGGTAGGGAAGGAATTTTTCCTTGTTAGGTTCCTTACTTGCTTTCCTGCTATAACGATGAGAGGACAGTGCCCAATGTACATTAACTGCATCTCTGTAGGACCATCACCACCTTCATTCCCATTCCTCTGAGTGAACTGGACATCTCAGGAATATCAACACTAATGCCTGTTTCATCTATTTTCTTTTTTTTCTCTTGGTCTTAGGAGAGATTTGAGGAAAGGGAATGGGGTGTGTGGATGGAAGAGTGCTGGAGCCTCCTGATCACCCACCCTGGTCTAGTGGAAGGTGTCCCTGCCCATGGTGGGGACAAAATGAAAAAAAAAGGTCCCTTCCAACCAATTGAATCATTCTGGGATTCAATGATCTCTGCAGTGTTCTACCAGTTCAGGGTATCCCGGCAGACCCCTCCCTAGTGGGGTCATTGATGATGATGATGGTTCTTGACCAGAGGACAAACTGTAAAAGTAGAAAAACAAAGCAATCAGGAAATATTGTTAATTAGAATAATGAAGAAGGTGTCCTTCTGCTGCAGAATTTAAAAACAAAAAGAATATTTATTCTCCTACCCCTACAGAAGTTTGAGGACCAGAGGCATAACTGTTCAGCAAAATTTATTTTCCATGAAGGACATTCCTTTTGATTAAAAAATTTTAAATAAATTTAAAAATCCCATTATAGAGCAGAGTTTCTGAGGGTGGTTGGCACAGGCCTTTTTGGTCCCAAAATTTCCTGACATGAAGTGTGAATCCTTTCTGTACAATAACATGGAACACAGTTTAAGGGGAAAAAAAGGAGCACACACTTTTTTTTTTTCCTGCCAGCATTCTTGGGTTTGTTATTCAGCCGATGCTGTATTAAATTGGATTTTGTGTCCATCATTATTAAAATGTGAAGTGTGTCGGTCACAAAGCATACATTTCAGGGCAGTTAGCTGAATAATTCTTTTCTTTATTATCCCAAATTACTGCTGAGCTCTGGAGAGGTGAGCAGTTTAGCCAATTATTGCCATTTGAGCTGGATTTGTGGGTGATTAGCTCCTGGTCGAATTCAGTCCTGGCAAGGGCTTTGAAGCCTTTCCTTGTGTGATTTTCACAGCGGTGAGGTAGGAATAGACGAGGCTAATGACAGGAAGGTCGCCTGGGTGAGGTGACCTGTGGGGGGGGGGCCCGGGTTTAGCAAATAGGGCATCCACAATAACAAGTGTGTCACTAACCCCGCCGTGCATAATCGGAGTTTTATAGGATTGTTGGAGATGCTGACAGCTCAATTAAAGTGTAACCCTTTGTACCATACAGCCCGGCAGAATGACAGAAATATTACCAACAAAAAAGGGAGGGGACCACAAGGGAACTGGTTAAAGATCCAGGGTTCTTTTTCTTTCCCCCCTTCATTGGAGCCTGCACAGAACAAGCTGCAGAAAGCATCCATTTGTGAAATAATAGGTTGTCCAGGGGAGGGGTATGGTGCCAAACATGGCTACAAAAAAAAAGCTGCTCTTAAGTGGTCTTCCTGATGTTTCTATGGAAACACTGTAGTGTCAGGAGAGGAAGTTAAAATTGGGTTTTAAGCTTTTCAT
>VZTJ01002055.1:120443-145285 GCA_013397795.1 Orthonyx spaldingii | reverse complement strand
AAAATCCCTACTTTCTATAAAATATGATAAAGAGAATTTCAGGGATCAGGAAACAGAGCGCTCCCGGAAGGAAATGCGGATCATCTGCCTAGAAGTGGTAATGCCTGCACGGTGATTCCTTATTTTCCATCACCCACCCAACGCTCAGTTTGTTTCCTGAGAGAAGTCAATGTCTTGTTGCTTCCTTTTCATGCCTGACCCTTCAGCCATTCCCGAGCGTTCCTGCTCTCGGAGCCTTTCCCAAATTAAGCGCGGCACACAGTTGTGTTTGCTCGCACCGGAGCCGCTGCCCAGCGCTGCTTTTCCTTTCACCAAGGTAATGATTTGCATCCAAGTGCATTTCACTGGTGTCAGGGAAACCACAACTGCCAGTGCCAAGGGGTTAATAAAGCAACTACTGGAGATTATTAAGGGATGGGGTTTTTTTTTTTCGCCCGTTTTTTTAGCAGTCCAGAGTAAGCAGAACAAGTCTCACAAAGCAACAGAGGCAGAAACTGCTGCAAGGCAGGAAAATAATGTGATTTGCTTGGTGCTGTGTCCTGCTCAGAGAGGTAAACTGAGGTTAGAATGAAAGATGTGCCAGTCCCTTGAATACCTGACTGCATTCCGTAACACACTTGAATGTTCAACTCCACAGGAAGGATGTGTGGTAGCTGTAACTGTAGAGTTTGCAATGCACTGTGGATTTTATAAAGTCTCATTTTAGAAACAGTCATACAGCAGGGCTAAGGAAAGAGTGCTCCTGTCCCAAAGCTGTCAATTGAAGGAGAACTCAAGAAGAGTTGGAGGAACTTTTGCGTTATCTGCGTTGGCAAAATCCAGAGGCTGAATTTTTGGAGCAGTCAGTAATCAAGGCCAAGCTGGATGGAGCTTGGAGCAACGTGGGATAGTGGGAGGTGTCCCTGCCCATGGCAGGGGTGGAATTAGATGGTCTTTAAGCTCCCTTCCAACCCAAACCACTCTGGGATTAAAAATAAAGATGCAGTAACAGCGAACGCTGAGTTTGTTCTTCCCATTAACTTTGTCCTTAGTGCTGCTGTTCCTTGCAGGAATTTGGTAGCTGTCCTTTGTTGGAGGTGGCAATCTTCATTGCTGGTGCTGTGATGAACTGTAAGAGTTGCTTAATCAGCACTGGGTTTTTTTTCAGTACATCTTTCTAATTTTCTTTCCTAGCTTGTGTGCAGAGAGCTTGGAAAATAACAAGTTGCAGGTTGATTGTCCTTCAAGTTTAAGCAAAGCCATTATCTTTTGCTCCAAGTCAGGTGTTAGATCCTCTCTGTTCTTTGTCTTCAAATGGAAATCGTGGCTGATCAGCCCCAGCATTAGGTAACCATTCATGGAGTAATTACGTGCTGCACAGAGTCACTGCCTCGTGTTTAGGGAATGTTAGAAGAGAATTGGGTGCAATGTTCTGATTTCATTTTCTCGTAAAAGCGCATAATATAAATTTGAATCGTTTCTTCAGTGTGGGAGCATCTTTGTAGCAAAACTCTGCTGCTGCTGCTGTGCTAGTTTTTAAGGGAGGTGGGAGGAGTTTTCCATATGCAAAACTGTAGTAAGAACATACAGGGGTTTGGGGGTGTTTCTGCAATGTTGTTATTAGATACTGATGCTGGAGAATGTTTGAGCTCTCCTGTTTTCAGAACTCTCCAGAGCCACTCCAGGTTCTTGTAGCCTTTTTTTTGTGGTTCAGTTGGTCCCCAATTGTGCACAGATACTGTAAGAGATCATAGAATCCCAAAATAGTTTGAGTTGGAAGGGACTTTAAAGCTCATCCAGTCCCACCCCTTGCCATGGACAGAGACACCTTCCACTATTCCAGGTTGCTCCAAGCCCTGTCCAACCTGGCCTTGGACACTCCAGGGATGGGGCAGCCACAGCTTCTCTGGGCAACCTTCACCACCCTCAAAGGGACCAATTCCTTCCCAGTCCCATCCATCCCTGCCCTCTGGCAGGGGGAAGCCATTCCCGTTGTCCCGTCCCTCCAGGCCCTTGTCCCAAGTTCCTCTCCCTCTTTTTCATAAGCCCCCTTTAGGTACCAGAAGGGAGAGGGAAGTTTGCTGTGGGTTTCCAAGTGTGAAATACTTAAGCCAGCTTCATATCTCATTGACCAGAAGACCAAGCAGCATTCCCTTAAATTTCTGGAGAAAAAAAAAGACTTGAGTTTGGGAAACTGAGAAAACAAGTTACATTTTTATGGAAGGATTCCAAATACGTTGGGAATCTTCAACAGTTTATTTCTGAGAGGATTTTAGGTTTAGAGAGAGCAACCTCATCTAGTGGAAGGTGTCCAAGGGGATGGAATGAGATGGGCTTTAAGATCCCTTCCAACCAAACCATTCTGGGATTCTCTGACTCTCTATGGATCAATGATTCAGTGATTACCAAAAGCTTCCTTTGGCATGCAGGGATCGTTTGGAGGTGAAACAGTTTGAGCTGTTGCGTGCCATGTGCTGGAAGAATGGGCTTTAACATTAGAAACCTGTTACAATTAAATCTTCTGGAAGCAAAAAATATCACTTAAAAATTAATCTCTTGTTTATTATCTGGTGATCCCAATGCTGTCAGACAGACTGTGCAGAGTTGGCTGGTCATGGAATCCTGGAGGATTCACCAGCATTTGTTCTCCAAGTTAATAGCTTTACAGGAAGTGGGTGCTTTATTGATCAGAATTTGTATGTAACAATTAGACTGTGATCCTGACTGAGTGCTGCCTTCAGAATTATTTGAAGGAGGATGTTTTTCATGAGTAAGAGTTTTTCTTTTTTGAACAGGATGCACAGGAGCTGTAGAAAATTCCTAGCAGTGCTGCAAGGTGCTAATCAAGGCTGTGGGAACTACAGACCTGAGTGGAAAATTAGGAATTTACAGTGTGATGATGAAGTATAGGATGACCTATTTCATTCTGTCAGAATAGCATCAGGGAAACAATACGGAGTTGGCTAAAAGTTAGGGAAGGGAAAGAAACAAAAGGGTGGCAGAAGTTCAGCCGTGGCAGTGGGGTAAATTTCTGAAAGAAAATAGAAACCAAAGTGGAGTTACAGAAGGGTTTGGGTTGGATAGGATCCTAAAGTCCATCTAGTTCCAGCCCCTGCCTTGCAGGTACCATATTTCCTTTTCCAGAAAGTCCAGTCTTGGCTCTGCTGACTTCAAGGACCATTTTTAAGGCTTCTCACCTGCCAGCATCTTCTATGCAGCATTAAGGATCTTCAAGAGGTCACTTTTTTAAATGCTGATAATTGGCAATTTAAAACCTAAATATTTCTATAGAACAAATTGGTCATTGTTTCACCACTGAGTTGTTATTTAAGCAGGCAAGGTTTGGAGCTCACAGAAGGCACCCGGAGCAGCCAGACTTTGCTGGCTGCTGTGTGTTCAGATGAACTGGGTGTATGACATGCCCTGGTCCCTTGACCAGTGCTGGGTATGTTGGTTTTTTTCCACCTTAGCTCCAATCAATCCGAGGCTGGCGGCTTTTCATTAGCTGCTCCTGCTCCCACGGTAATGTTGGGATTGCAGAGCCTGCTGGCAGTCTGTAACTTCCCCAGGTGCCCCGGAGCTCAGCAGCCTAAGCTGATTGACTCAGTTAGGGCCCCAGTCCCTAACAGCAAATGCAATCAATAAATCTTTGTTGGTAAATAATTGCTATCGAACAGAGTTTTAATATAAATTTATGAGTGGTGTTTTATCACAGCTTGAGGCTACAGCGAGCCACTGAGTGATGGATTTCAGATCACACTTGCATTCATTACATTAACTTTGTAAGTTATTTAAAGCTTGTACACTTAACATTGCTTTTGGCTTGCAATGACCTCCTGGGAGTAGACGTAGCACACACATTACTAACGGAGAGCTGGCGGTACCTGCGGGCGGCCGCTCCGTTCGCTCCGTGCATCCTCCAGCAAAAGCCAGGCAGTGGGGGCCGTGCACTCCACTCAGAGCCTTTTTCCTCCAGCTCCTTGAAACCACAAGCTTGGAGAAACCGCTCCTCCCTTAAACACAGAATTGCAGTTTTAGAGGGAAGGTGGTTAAAAAAAAAAAAAAAAAAGTGATTTGAGGTGTGAAGTTCTTCTCGGTTTGTGTGGATATCAGAGGTGTTAAATTCTTAGTGTTGAGGCCAGAGGCTTTGGGTCAGCTGCACCCAACTGCCAATGGAGGGCTGTAAGAAATTAAAGATTGCATGCAACTTAGGGGAAAATAGCATTGTCCAATTAATGATAATTTGAGACAGGAATTATTTAGACCAAAAAAATTGGTATTTGGAGGAGAAGATTGACTTAATCTCCTACTGCATAGCTTGGGGACTCAGTGGGATTTTTCAAGTGTGTTGTGTGTACACAGGGACCTGTTTGGCAGTGACTGGGGAGGTGCCCAAGCTGCCTCTGAATTGCCTTGGAGGTACCAGGGGTCAGCAGGAACCCCTGGATCTCATTTCCTAGGCACAGTATCTGATGTGACTCAAATGTAGCCATAATGTGACTGAAGCAAGGGCCTTCTTTTTTTTTTTTTTTTTCTGTTAAGTAACATTTCTTGTCATATGTGGGCCATTTATTTTTTTTAAGTGTAGCTAATGTTAAAGTGCATTTATAACTGATCTAAACTCTGAGTCTAAGATCACTTCTCCAGACCATTCTGTAAAATTACCACAAAGTGGTGGCCTTGGGGATAAAAACTGTGGTTTATATGGGCTGCATTGCTTTATAGCACATTAAGTCATCTCCTTGTATGCAGAGCAGTTTCCTCTCCAGGTACTTCAAGATACTTTTAATTATCACATAATGTGAAAATGATTCTGTTTGCCAAAGGAATGCTGGAAGAAAATGGATTGGGAAGTCTGGTTTGTTCGTTAGGCACAAATAGGTCCATCATCCATATTCAGTTCTGAGCTGGGTGGGTTTGGTTTTGTTTGGTTTTTTTACATCAAGGCACAGACTTTTGCTTTAAAAACATGGTGAAATCTCATTTTGAATAATTTTCTTCATTTAGATTCAAAACTAGAATGTCATAATTCATAATCGTATAGTAGCAAAACTTTAAGTAGTAACAATTATGACTCTGGTAGATTTTTCCTCTTTATTGAGATTATGATTGTCATGAATTGAAAATTATGTAAGTAATGCCATGTTTTCTGTATAGCAAAGGTACAGTTAAAAGGTTATGAAATATATACATTTTACTGGTTCAAAACTTGAAAAAAAAGACAGAGGGGGAAAGAAAATGTCACCACGGTGATCCTTACTGCTTTTTCCCCATTAGAAGGTCTGAAGAACAAACCAGTGCAGGGAAACAGTAATTTTTGATCCCCACGGCACAGCACTAACTAGAATTGGGTCCCCCTAAACGCCAGCGCCGTGCTGCAGGTGAGGTATGAAAGATGGGAAAGGTGAAGAGACAGATCACCTCCTATAGACAAACAGGAGAGTCAAAGGCAGAAATAAGCTTTCATTTTTTAATAGAAGAAAACAACGTCTCCAAGCCTTGGCAGGCGGTAATTGGGATGAGCCGCTCACGCTCGCAGGAGCTTTTGTGAGGAGGCGTTTTCAGAAACCCCGTTCTCCTTGAAAAAGTTTGAGTTCTAGCAAGGAACAGCACAAAAAACCCAGACATGTGACCCCCAGAGAGGCAGAAAGTTGGGAGTTTGTATCGCTGTGTAATTCAGGTGTCCAGCACGAGCTTTTCTTCACTATCTCATCCGTGGACTGTGTTGGATTTGGGAGGGGTTCTTCTCTGAAGTTCTATTCCAGCTGTGTGGCCAGGAGCAGGACTTCTATTTGAGTAGAGCTGGTCCGTGTCCCCTCCTGGCTTTGGGGCTGGGTCTGCAGAGGCATCACTTCATAAAGCTGCAGGTTTAATGGGAAAACAAACAGTGGAACTCGTTTTCAAGGTGTAAACCACCTTTAACAAGAACACCTCCATGGGAGTTGGAAGCACTGTGCTTGGTAGGACATCTCTCTGTGTTCTGTTTTCCCTTTATTTTAATTGCCTTGTAAAATGAGAAGGGAAAAAATTGTTTTATAGGGATTAGGGAACTGAAGTTTGTGTTGGGTGGATTCCTGGTTTTGATTTAATGAAATTGATATTAGTGTCCACTTTGATGAGAGCTTGATCTGTGACACCAGTACGTCCCTGTGGTAGGTGCTGACCACAGGGTCTCCACTGGACATTCTAGTAGAACTTTGCACAACCAATGTACTGTCTGGATTCATTAGGATCTGCCTTCTGGCTTGGGTTTGGAAATTAAAATTTTCTAAGGAAGTGCATTCTTGATTTACTACCTTGAGTGTACTACAGCAAGTGATACTTTATTTTTTGGAGTTTCTGTTTTGCATCCGAGAACAGGTCAATGTACAGTAGCATTTGTCTGCTGGAACACAATGATCACTTGTAATCTTAGCTGTTGATAAGAAGTTATCACTGCCCCATCCCTGGAAGTGTTCCAGGCCAGGCTCAACAGGGCTTGGAGGAACCTGGTCCAGTGGAAGGTGTCCCTGTCCATGGCAGGGGGTTGGAACTGGATGCATTTTAATGTCCCTTCCAACCTGAACTGTTCTGGAATTCTGTGGTCATTGGTATTCATCACTGATGTTTACACTGAATATGGTGTGGGGAAAGGGGATTCACTTTGCCCACCTCCTTTCCTCTCCACCCACACCTCTGTCATTTAAATTATCCAGGATTTACTGGAAAAGCTTTGTATTTGCTCTGGTTTTGCTACTCTTGCCTGGGATTGGGGTCTCTTTTCGTGGAGTGAGTAGCCAGGAGGGGTTTCCATGGTGGTGTCACCTTTCTGCAGAGGGAATGAGGACACAGATGTGTGTTCTTCTGTGGGCAAGGAATCCCCAGGAACGTGCTGAAGGGAGGCCACACAGCAAGATCCTCCCTCAACCTGGGGCTCATAATTTATTTTAGAGGGTAAGGGAATGCAGAGCATGGTGTCTTGATCACCTAGGAATCCATGTGGGTCACCTTACTCTGTGTCACACTGAAATGTGCTTTCCTGGCATGGAATTCAGTGCAAAAGGGGTTTTTTCTACCCATGGGACAAAGCCAGTGGAGGGAACGTGCACTTGGGGAGAGGCGGAAGAAAGAAACATTCCGGAGAAGCCTATCTGGAAATGTTGGCAATTACACTTCTCTCTGGCCGTGTCTTAAGCAGTTGTGTGTTGTCTGGAGGGCGTTTAACCTGTTCTCTGTCTCTCCCCCCATCAGGGGATGCTGCTGAAGCGGAGTGGCAAGTCCCTGAACAAGGAGTGGAAGAAGAAGTACGTGACACTGTGCGACAACGGCGTGCTGACCTACCATCCCAGCCTGCACGTGAGTACTGCCTGCCCGGGGAATGCTCAGCAGCAGCAGCCCTGTTAAGCAATTCTAAACATGGATTTGGTGAGACCACTTTAGTGCAGGAGCTTCTCTCTCTCTTTTCATTCCCCTCCCTAGCAAAGAATCATCATCTAAAATAAAACTCCCTGCTGCAAGTCTCAGTGCACTCCAGTTCCTTTGAATCCCCTGGGATTGGGACTTCCTTGCATCCCAAGAGGCTGCTGAAACTGTTTCAACCTTTATTTTCTGCTAATTCTTTTATGGACTTGTTGTTGATGCCAGGGTTAAAAAACAGAAGCGTTTTACAAGAAAATATTGCCTAGAGATAGTAAAGAGTGAGGAGAGGTCTTTGTCAGAGTGCAGTGCTTGTGGTTAATTCAGGAGTAATTCTGAGCAGCTTTTTGGAAACAGCATAGCAATTAAAATATGTCCCATACAACTTTTCCATGTTGAGGCATCTATCTTTGTCCAAGGATGTTGTCTGTTCCTCAGAGCGTGTGACACAATCCCTGAGTATGGATTTGCGGGTGGCAGGAACACAATGATCCCATTCAGGACCAGCCCACCCCAAAAATCATGGTGTGACCTTCACCAAGGTTGTATAATATACATGAGATATAGATATATAGATACAGATTTGTGGTTTTATACAATATCTGTTCTTGTATTTTATCATCATCCCACATATGAAAATTGGGGGGTTGCCACTTGTAATGCTTTTAGGGCCAGTTGTTTCTAAACCTGTTGGTGGCATTTTGAGCTCCTGGGCACTTTTACACTGAGGAATGAAAATCAAGGTTTTGATGCATTTTCTGTAAACTCTGAGGTTTATAGACCTGCACCTGGAACTGGCAGGAAACTTCTGCTTTAGATGGGTGCTGTGTGAGAAGCATGGGACTCTAGAATCATTAGGTTGGAAAAGCCCTCTAAGATCATCAAGCCCAGCTATTAACCCAGCACTGCCAAGCCCAGCACTAAACCACATCCCGAAGTGCCACGCCCACGTCTGGCCACACTGATGCTGTGCTGTTCCCTGTCTGTGGGATATTAGTGCTTTTTCTCTGCCTTGACAAAAGATTTTATAGTCTCAGGTCCTGGCATAGTGATGCTTTGCTCTAGTTCCTGATGTGATGTCCATGTCTCTTAAAAATTATGTGGTAAATTAGATGACAAGTAGCTTCAAGGCATTGCTGCTTCCCATCAGAAACCTTGTCCCTCAGCCCCCATGTTCTGGAGCAGGTTTTTCACTGCTCCTTTGTGTGATGTAGTTCATGTCTTTCTGCCCAATTTGGTGACTTTTAGTGCCTCCAGATTTGAGTAATTCTGCTGTGAAGTAGCCCTGAAATACCCAGATTTGTGTATTGATATTGCTCCCAGAAGGGAAGCACGGATACTGCGTCCTCCCCATGGAGCTGCCCCCTGAGCCTGCCTTAGATTGTGTTGGTCATCGGGCAAGGAGGAGGCTGTTGTGTGTGCCCCGGCCCCTTCCTGGCGTGCTGGAAGGGCTCTATTGTTTCTGGCAGGGCCGTGCACGTGTTAGTTTTTCATTGCTCTGGCAGACAATAGAGAAACTTCTCCTCTGCAGGCTCCCCCGGAGCGGCGGCGTCTCCCCCAGAGTAAGAATCCGATGAGGTTACACGTAATTACTTTGAGATTAGAGGTAAATCCATCGGAGATTAGAGAGAATCCATTTAAAGAAGAAGTAATTACCAGCCTGTAATTGTTTCCCTCTATCCCCCACCGTGCCTCCCCCAGCCCAAGAAGAAGGTGCTGGGCTCGGGGTTGCCGTTTGCTCCTTGCGTGGATCGGAGGGGTTTGTAAGGGGACCACAGGTATTTTAAGTCAGTCACACTCCTAGCAGACTTTGCACTAAACTTCGTTGGCAGAATGTTTCCTTTTGTGGATTGCCAGGTGCTTCTTCTCCCAGAGATGATTCTGATAATGTGTTTTGGTTTTGCTGATTTGTGTTTATCAGTAATTTTTTGTTGCTTTTTTTCACAACGAAGTGATGAATTTTTAATGCTGTGCTTGCATTGCTGTTTGGGATAATTTCTTACATTGTTTTAAAAAATCGGGGCCTTGTTCCTACCAAGTTTCCCATTAAACCGCAGTGAAGAAAAGAGCTTTTGTTAGCCATCTAAAGGTTCCTAAACTTGTGTAAAGCCTGGCTCTAATCTGACCAGTTAGATTTGGGTTGTTTCAAACGCGCAGGTCATTTTAGTTAATGAAAATGTTGCCGTTTTAATTCTGGAGTGAATTTTTAATTGCAGCCAAAGGTGGGCTGGCCTCTAGTGGTGGCAGAAGAAGTAAATTTAGGAGACCATTTGGTCTGTCCAGCCTGTGGTTTGAGTCAGAGCACAACACCTTGTGTAGGAAGGACCAATTGCAATGTTTAGTGGCTGATAGTGAGCACTGTACTAAATATTGCTCGAGGTTTGGCCACAAGTGGATCAGTTGTCTCTGCCAGATGCGCTCGGCGGCAGCTCAGACACGGAGCGGTGGTTTTAACGTAGAAAATAGATATTGCAGAAACCAGCCCTGACATCCTCCTTGAAAGCATTGCCTAGAGAATGAAAGGTTTTGGGGTGGGTAGGGAAAAATCAAATTAGGCCTTTTCTTGCAGAGGAGGTGTCCCTGGGAGGGTCAGGCCTGTTTGGCAGGGCAGCGTGTTGAAATGAGTGCGGCATTGTGCCAGCTAAATGAGTGACTCCTGATGCCACCAGGTTGATGTTTGACACAATAGCAAAATCCCTCTCCTTTCTTTTCAAGAAAGTGGGGGGAGAGGAAGATGGGGGAAGAAAAATATGTGTACATAAGCACCCTACTGTTTCCTGACTTGGTCATGTCAGGTTTTTTCAAGAGCCTCAAACCTTCCCATCCCTTGGGATGCCGAGGAGCTCCGCCAATAGAAAATGGTTGGGGATAATGAGAGAGAACTTTGACCCGCAGGCTTCAAAGTTCACCAGAGCTCCCTATTCATCTTGGGCTTCTGGAGCAGAGCCGTGGAGTGGATCACTAAAATTCTGGCCGGCGAATTCCGAGTCAGCCTCCCCAAAGGCCCCCAGGGGAATTTGTCGAGGCATCTCCTGGCTTTTTAATGGCGGGATGCCCTGTGCGGGGGCTCCTGGAATGCTTTCACTGGGATACCTGCTGGGCAGCTCTGCTTTATCTGAGCCTTCTCCCGATGAATAGCCGCTGATGTCTCACCACTGGCTGCCTGCCAGAGGGTCGCCAGCATGCCACAGGTCAGCATGACAAAGCTTTAGCTGTGGATGTCCATTTTCTGCTCTTGTGTCTTCACCATCGCTGCCCCTCGTTTATGAAAAGAAGAAAGTGGGGGAAGAAAGGCTGAAAACAGCTTTTTTTGGTAAGGGCGGTTTTCCACTTTTATGTTTAGTCTGGTCTAGATTTGATTTCAAATAAAAGCACAGTGCTGGGGCTCCTTATGGGGGAAGAAGAGCTTCTTAAATACGTGAGAAGGAAGGTGCGATGCCCATCTAGAACACACCTGGTACACAAGCCCTGTGTATCTGCACAGCAAGGTTGGCGTTTGCTTGCTGCAACCTTTAACTTTCATCCTCACTGGTCTGGTTTGATGACCTGGGGATTGTAACCATGATAAAGGGGGGCATATCTGTCTTTATCGCCTCAAGAGATGTGTGGATTCACCTGGTTTGCTCAATTCATCTGACAGTAGCCACAGTTCCAAATTCTCCCATAGATATAGTTCTGACTGGGTGAGCTGTCCACATGAGCATTAGCAGTGTTGTTCTATCCTCAAATAAATTGGATGTTTTCTTTTTTAAAAAGGCAACATTTCAGCCTGGTAAGGAGCCAAATCCAACACTAGGGTAAACTTGGCACGAGCGCTTCAGCAATGCATTATACAGACATATTCTCTGGGAAGACCCTACAAACCCCAGCCCCTGTAAAATTCCTTAAGACTTGATGTGTCATTTGAGCTTTCTTTGCTTGGCCACTTCCTCCAGAAAAAGCAGATGGTGAGAAGCAGGAGGCTTTTGAGAACATCCTCTGTGTTGGTATCTGGAAGTATTGTAGCTCCATGCATTCTTCTCAGTTTTTCTCAGACCTACAGCTGAAATTTTTGTTATCAGCTCTTGTGCTCTTCCTGAGCTATTTGGAAACAGAAAGCCTGCTCATCAATACAGGATCCCATATCCCCTAATCCTAGAGAGCAGTGTGGTGTCCTGTGTGGCCAGTCAGCACCAAGGGCCTGGTGCTGCTCCAGCCCAGGGAACCATGCTCCCCTTCCCATCAGGAATATCCCCCACAGCCATCGCTGCAGCTCAGCCTTATTTCCAGGGTTGTGTTGCCTTAGGCAGTTCAATAGCTCTGAAGTGTGTTGTTTGTGTTGCTTTAATAGAAATATTCATGCTCATATATTTCTAAAATACCATTGTGTATGTCCATTTTTTCCCCCCTTGTTTTCGTTTCGAAGGAATATAAAGCTGGATATTGGCTGGCTCTGAAGGGCCTTTTAACTGGCATTTCCTATCAACAACTAATCCTCAAATCAGCCTTTGGTAAATACAGACTTGGACTGACAGAAGGACCCTGGAAGTGCTCGAGGCCAGGCTGGATGGGGCTTGGAGCAACCTGGGATAGTGGAAGGTCCCTGTCCATGGCAGGGGTGGAACGGGGTGGGCTTTAAGGTCCCTTCCAACCCAAACCATTCTGTGATCCTGTGTTACTTTTCACATGTGATGAAGCTCTCCCTCATGAGAGAGCAGTGATCAAAACAAATCCTGCAGTTTGACTATTGATGAAGATAAATCTGAAGCCTGAGTAAGCTTTTATTGTAGTTACTGTTACATGCATTAACATGCCTAAAACATTGGTTAGGATAGGAAAAAAATAATGATAGGAACAGTTAAATATGAGTGTAGTAATTTCTGATTTTTATGAAGTGCTGCAGCTGTCCAGATCACTCAAGTCACTTTTGAGCTTCCTGGAAAACTTCTTTATTATCTTAATGTTAAAGATGTAATGGAGTGAAGATAAATTTGGGAGAAAAACGTAAAACTGAAGATCATGGAATTACAGAATATCCTGAGTGGGAAGGGAGCCACAAGGATCTGTCCAGGCCTCTGTGCCCTCCAGGGAGTCAGCACTCACTGGTGTGGCAAACACGACTGCTTTGGCAGAGCTGCACAGACTGGAGCAAAAACACATTTCAGTGTCAAACCTGTCTGCTTTCTCTTCAGAGAAAAGTCAAGGAAAATTCTTAGGATCAGAATGAGTTGCAATTAAAAAGGCAAAAGCCAAGCTATTAATTAATCAGAGGGGTTTATAAAATTAGAGCTTCCTGTCCAGCCGAGCTAACTGCTGTGGGTATAAATGCTTCATAAATTACTCAGGATGGTAAAACTCTGGTTTGTCTTTTACAGCAGCTCTCATTACAAAGGCTGAATGAGAACTGAAGTGCAAGGGGAAGAGTTTTCTTAAAATTTTATGCAAATAAGTGATCCATTTACAAAAAGACCAGCATTTTGTGGCTGTTTTGTTCCAAGTGTTGCCCTGATTTCCTCCCTTGCCCCTGCAACACTGCTGGAGCTGGTTAACACCACTGTATAGATAACAGCCAGTGCTTTTTATTACTGAAATTTAATGTTCTTGATTCCCAATGTGAAGCAAACAGATTCATGATGACCTTCTTTTTGTCAGGACAGAGCGCTTTAGGGTGATCAGTGTTTTCCAGAATGCATTTCCATTGCTCTGTTCTCCTCAGAAAATAACATTTCATGGCTTTTCTTAAGATTAACTATGTATTATGAAGCTGAGTGATATTATGGCTGTATTTATATGCGAGGGAGGCGGGGCACAGCTAATTTCCCAGGACCATTTGATGAATATATTCCACGGTGGCTCATATCCCGACGGTCCATCCACAGCTCGGGCCCTTCCTGGGAAAAGCAGGGAGGGCGAGGAGTTGGGGAGACTTTTTTTTTCGGTTGTTGTTGTTTCTTCTTAGGTGTGCCTGTGGCCCCGCACGGAAACCAATCAAGGAGCGATTTATGTTCATTAAGGGCTTGTCAAAACTGAAAAATTTTCTAATCAACGGCGATGTGGCGGCGGCCCCTCCATGGCTGGGAGTGTCGCCTCGGCGGCAGCGGCTCCGTGCCTGTTACAACTCTAGGCTAGGAATCTGCTGATGATTACATTAGGCTAAGCTGCGAAGTAAATGAACCATGGCTTATTTAGGTGCAACTAGCTCCAGTGTAGTCCTGCCCCGCAGGGCACTTTATAGCGTTTTATGGCTTTAAAATTAGTGTAGCTTCCCATTTGCTGCAGGGTGCTGCATGTTATGCCTTTGAACTCAATAAGCAAAGGGAAGGGGGCCTTTTGTTTTTTTTCTTCTCTCCCCCCCGCCTTCCTTTTCTTCTTTTTGCAGTTTAGCAATTTTGTTTTGCATCTTTTCCAGACGGCGTTTTGCAATAAAAATGTCTGACTGCCACGGAGAGGCACAAAAGTCAGGGCTCCATCCAATTTCCCGGGCTGCTCTGGTTTGGGGGGAAGAGGATTTGGTTGTTGCTGAGGGTGAACAATAGGTTTTGTGGGTCCAATAGGTCAGCTCACAAAATTGGAATTGTCTTTCAAAAAATAACGCTGCACGCGGTCTTTAAAATGTCATCCAGGGGTGCAGCCATAAACTTCCTTTTCCATAATAATTTTTATTACGCCTCAGATCAGGAAACACTATTTCAACCTCAGTAAGTGGAGCCTTAGGAGTGTTCTGTCCGATTGAACAGTGGGGGGAAACTGCCGCAAAATGAAGGTGGTTTTTTCTAGAGTCACAGAATGGTTTGGGTTGGAAGGAACCTGGGAGCTCATCTTGTTCACCCACCTGCCACAGGCAGGGACACCTTCCACTAGACCAGTGCCCCATCCAACCTGGCCCTGGGCACTTCCAGGGATGGGGAAAAAGCTCATCAGAAGCTCAGCGGAAACCAGGCACAGATCTGGGAAGGATTCTTAGCCTGGAGCTGTTCCTAGTGTTGGATAACAGGCTTTTGAGAGATCTGAATAGCTGAAAAGTAAGGAAAAAGTGTGATATTCATACCTGTGTGCCATTACAGCCATGGAAAAGTCACCGCTCTCAGAGAATGTCTCATTTCATATGTGGTGCATTGGAAAAGGGTGGCAGTGGGACAGATGGAAGAACCATGGGGAGACCTCTAGGAAGGAGCAGATATTTTTTTACATTTTAGTATTGTGACACATGGCTTATCCTGAGCTGAGTGGTTTCAGCGTGAGCTTGGAAACCCCTTTACCCAGTGTGAAACTACAAGCTCACTGAAGGGGTTTCTCTCCATCCATCATCTCTTGTATTATTTGAAAACCTTCAAACTCCATGTTTTCTATACCCATGTTTTTGATAACTCATCTGAGCCACGTCTGTAACTTAAGGATGGCTCTAGAGCACAGCCATGCATAAGACAAGAGGAAATGGCTTTAAGAGGAAGGAGAGTGGATTCAGATGGGATATTGGGAAGAAATTCTTCCCTGTGAGGGTGGGGAGACCCTGGCACAGGGTGCCCAGAGAAGCTGTGGCTGCCCCTGGATCCCTGGGAGTGTTCAGGGCCAACTTGGACATCAGCACCGAGCTGGAACCACCACACAGCCTGGGTTCAGCTTGTGTCCCTTGGTGGAGTGTCTTCTCCAGCTTTCAGGACTGTCAGAAATCATCACAAATTTAGCAACTGCTGGCATTCGAAATCAAAAGAAGCCCCCCAAAATAGCAGTGTCTCTTTTTGGTAGGCCTGTTTAGAAAACAGGATCATATCCATTTGCTCAATTTGCATGTCTGAAAGGCTTCTGCTCAGTTAATTGGTTAAATTAATTTCTGCTGTTGTAAACAGAGAGCTGCTGTATTAAGAGCAGAACTAAAGTAATTTTACTTTACATTATTCTGTGTCATGGCACATCGTTCCTTTCTTACTCAAGGCAATTCATTTTGTGGGGCTGTCAAGTAATATTTGGTGTCATCTTCAGTCAATGCAGCTTTTTTGATTTTTCCCCTGATATTTTAACAGTTTATTTAGTCCTGTAGATAATGGTCAATGGCCTTGAGTAGTCAAATTAACACCTCGGCGGCGCCGCATCGGAGCGGTAACCCGGGGACGAAACGGGATGAGAATCGACGCGGGGAGCGCGTTTTGGGGGATTATGGATTGATGGATGCAGAGGCAGCATCGCCCCGCTCTGACTAAGATGGAGCAGCCAGTTAGTGCTGACTGCAGGCATCACCTGCCTGCTGTCTCGGCAGCTCGGAGCCGGGATGGAGACCTCGGGTAGCCCTCAGTTCCCGGGATCAGCAGAACGTTCCCTTCTTCTCCCGCCAGCCCCAGAACTGGAGACGGCGGCGATCGGATCCGGCGCCCGCCCTTGGTTCCTGTGGGGAGCTCTTTGGGACAAGGGAGGCGCTCGGGGCTGGTGTCCCCCCTGCCCTGGGAGGAGGGGGAGCCGTGCTAAGCCGTGCTGCTGCCAGCGAGCTGCGAGCCCCGGGCCCCCGCCACAACTCTCAATCGCTAGCAGGTTTCTCTCACTGCACCTCATTTGCATCTGGGACATCAATTAGCATGTTTGTTGAGGCTAATTGAATGAAACTCAATCATAGCTCTTAATTGCTTGACTATGTGAAAAGAAATCACATTAATGCAGCTAATTAAGTGTATGGCAATAGATGCAACATAATTAGGAGCGAAATGTAAAAAACAAGCCATGGCGGAGGTGCGAGCGCGGGGTGCGGCGGATCGCTGCGCCGGCGTCTCCTCTGCGCCACGTGTTTGGGGAGGGTCCCTCTGCTTTGCTGCTGGCTTTAATTTTTTTTTTTTTTAATTTTTTTTTTAAATTTTTTTCCCCCGCCTTGCTGAATGATGAACGCGGACAAGTTGAGAAGAAAAATGCAAATGGATTCGCAATTACTACTTTTTCAAGCTGTTGAGGGGCAGAAGATGGCACGTCTGGGGTGGCCCACTGTTGAGTGGGCTCTAGGGACTTGTTAAGTGCTGTTTAAAAGTACTTGGCTTTGAATTACCCTCATGCCTTGTTAAAGGGTTTTTTCCCCTTTTTTCTCGGATCAGCATTTTCCACAACCAACATCTCGGGGAGTTATCCCTGTACCATTTGCATATCAAAATCCAGCTTGCTGTCTTCTCTTTAACACAGCATATTCCAGATGACAGCAAGACCCTCATCTGTTCTAATCTGATCAAACCCTCCATTGCGCTTCTGAAACCCTGGCGTCATTTTGTAGTTTGAACTTTCATTCCCCGAGCGGGGATCTGGCGGGGCTGGGAACGTGGTGGTCCTTGCCCTCCCCTCCTCAGGGAGACACGCAGATTATCGCTGTGCATCCTGCACACGATGAAAGGCCCTTTATTATTTACATTTGATATATCCCCATAAATATTTAAGCTGACATTATTACCTACCCGGCATCTGTTGTCAGTCGGGTGCTTCGGTCTCACGGCGGCTGCAATGCGTTGGTTTTGTGTTTGCCAGCGCTCTCTCGCTTCCTCGAGTGGTTTCGTGGCTCACCTAAGCCTGGTTTACACCCAGGTAAAAGGGCTTTAATAACACCCTGCCACATCTCACAAGTTGTGAAATCACACCCACCCTTCACCCGAAGAATTTGGATCCAAAACCCCCTTCTCCAGTTTAAGTGGTTGTACGTTAAATAAAACTATTAGAAAGGAGCATGTGCTGAGGTTTAGTCACTCTCTGATTAAACCTCACTTTAGAGCCCATAAGCGATAAATGCTCAGTTATGTTCTGCTTATTGTATTTTAATTGGTGAAGAAGTGACACCCGAACAAGAAAGTTCTGCCAAATTGATAATTTATGGATGAAAGGCATTTGTTCGTCTCTAACACCTAGTAAAGGAATTTTCCTGAGTGGGTTGCCTTTGTTTCTTCTGGCAGCAGAGCTCTGCGTCCTCTCCCCACGAATTGTTCAAACCCCACCTTTTGCTGTTAATAATTCTCAGACAGCTTGGGAAAAATAAGCTGCTGGGATGGTTTACTTTGAGGGTTTCATCACTGATTTCTATTAACTATGAAGAAATTATTGCTGGTCCAGATTTTGGATGAGTTTTGAGCAGAATATATAATTTGTATTGTAAAAACTGCCAAAGGTGAAAGAATCTTGATGAGGGAGCTGATTGCTCCCTGGGTTGTGGCAGCAGTGATACAGTTTTTGGGTAAATTCAGGAAATTTCTTGTGAAATGGATGTTCTGGAAGTGTCCAGGTGTGTGTGTGCTGCAGGTTGGGAACCAGCCTGGTTAGTGCTGGTAGTCTTTCATCTAAAACCCGTCACCTGGCTAAATCTTGCCCTCATCACTTGGACAATGGGGAGTTACGTTTTTCCTCGTGGAGATGCCCACAGCATCACCAAGGTCTCTGTGAGGTGATCTAGTTCTGTCTGAAAAGGAATTCAGACCTTTAGCCTCCACATAGAAAATCCTTTGGTCTCCAGCTGAACTCAAGAGCTTAAGCCCAGATCTTCTCCCAGTCACCTCAAATTGCTGTTATTCTCTTGGGGTCCCTAAACACAGAGTCCCGGAGTGGTTTGTGTTGGAAAGGACCTTAAATCTCATCTCATTCCACTCCTGCCATGGACAAGGACACCTTCCACTATCCCACGTTACTCCAAGCGCTGTCCAGTCTGGCCTGGGACACTTCCGGGGATCCAGGGGCAGCCACAGCTTCTCTGGGCAGTCCAGAATTTGTTTTGTGCAGTGCTCTTACCCCTTTTCACCCCTGGTTTTACTCTTATGTGCTGCCCCTCTTGCATGTCCTCTAAAAGACAGTCTCTCTTTTGTTGCTTTTCATGTCCTCACAGTTGTTCCCGTTTCATTTATTTTTTCTGGAGTGTGCATGACCACAGCCCTGTGTACCAGGACAGGAGAACTGTGCTGTCTTGTGTGCTGGCTTTAACATTCACCATCTCTCCTGGAAGTATCTCTGCTGGTGTATCTCAGGATCAGTTTGCCCTCTGATAAAAACACCCATGTCCATTTGCTCTTCTGTTTATTTTCCCTTTGTGGGCTTCCCAAGCAAGAATTAGCAAAAACCTTTTCCACTTCTGGCTCCCAGTTTTTAGCGTGTTTGCTCTAATCAGATGCAATTTGCATGATTTTTTCTCCTTTGGTGATTTTTTGTGTGGGTGGAGGAAGGGTCATATTCTAAGGAAACGGAGTTGCTGAAAACTTACCTGCTGGTGCCCTTTTGTAACTTTGGTGCCTGCTGACCCATTCCAGCCAAATTTGAGGGAGAAAGAGATGAGGGCATAAGACACTGGCAGAGAGGAGACACAAGTAAACGTGCTCAGGAGGGACACTCAGCTTTGTCTTCTCCTCGTGTTTGGGACCTTTAGCTGGTGAATTCCCACACATGGCTGTGTTGTGAATCACCTCTTATCCAGCTGGTGGTTGGAGGATCCTTGAGAAAGCTCCAGACTTTTGGGCTTAATTGTTGTGAGAAGCATGGAAGGGATTGTCAAGAACATGGAAGGAAGGGGAAAACCATCTGGTGGGTGCTGGCAGAGGATGGTAGGGCCAAAGTCTTATAAAACCAGGTTTATGAATTCTGTTGAGTACAGAACTCCCTGTTTGATGTTGGTTTGGGGGTTTTTTTCCTCTCTTTCCAGGATTACATGCAGAACGTTCACGGGAAAGAGATCGACTTGCTGAGAACCACTGTGAAGGTCCCCGGGAAGAGGCCCCCCCGAGCCACGTCAGCCTGTGCCCCCATCTCCAGCCCCAAAACCAACGGCCTCTCCAAAGACATGAGCAGTTTACACATCTCGCCAAATTCAGGTAAGAGAAGACCCTGCCAGGGGAAAAAAAATGTGGGGAAGAAACTGCATTTCCAGTGTCTGTGGGGAACTCAACAACTGGGATAGGGATGATATCTCTTAATTGGAAGTGTTTGAGGCCAGGCTGGTGGTGATCAGAGCAACCTGGTCTAGCGGGAGGTGTACCTGCCCATGGCAGGGGGTGGAGTTGGATGAACTTTAGGATCCCTTCCAACCCAAACCATTCTGGGATTTACAAACCCAGTGATGTGGGTGAAGTTTTCAAGCCCTGACTGCTGATCTGTCTCCCAGGAGAGGTTCTGAGTTTCTGAGCAGCCTTCAATGTCTGTCTTGGTGTATTTGTTACCTTGTGCTTGCCAAAGCCCTATATAATTTCACAGTAATTAACATGTGGGAGGAATTTATGGTGTCTTATCTAATAGTTAGGAAAAACAAATGCTGTATGATCTGAAAGGGCTTTTTATGGCTTCCTGGTGAGATCCACAGCCCTTCTTTCTGCTTTTGGAAAGTTCAAAATTACGCATTCTTCTAACAGCAAGCTTCTTCTGCGGAAAGCTGTTTTAATTTATTGATGGAAGTGGTTTATAGCTCCTCCTGAGCTCTAAACAGAGAAGTTTATTGTTTGCTGAAGTGCTTGTCCATACAGCTAAGTGGATTTTAAAAAATTGCATTAAGGGAAAACATTTGAGACAATTTATCTTGTAAAATGCACAGCTTGTACAAAACTCATAATGGTCTAGTGGAAGTTCTGTCAGCATGTTTGGGATGACATCCATAAAGTGCCAAGTGCCTTTTGCATTTATAGTTAACGTAGACACCTCCTGCATGTGCCATCAAAACCCTCCCCACACCCTCCTGTCCCTGTGCAGCACCCACTGGGAGCAGCAACCCTGGGATTCCTGGATATTCACGTGTCTTCTCTTCATAGAGTCTGGTTTGGGTTGGAAGAGACCGTAAAAATCATCTAATTCCAGCCCCAGTCCTTCAAGCCAAGGTGTAATTCCCTGCTTTTTTGTGACATTCCCCCTTACTAAGGGAAAACAGACAAGTTTTTTTCCTTCTAACTGTGAAAGGTACTGGTTGAGATGGATTCTTAAAGTGGTGTCACTGGGCAGACACCCCTGGAGATCTCAGCCTGGGACCTGAGGTGTCTGAAGCCATGATTTTATCAAACCCTTTTTCAGATTGTGACTTGGCACTGGAAGAGTTCATAGGAGAAAATTATTCACGGTTGGGTCAGGTTTTTTCCAGTTTACTATTTAATTTCGATGACTAGGTGTGGGGAGTGCTTGTGTTTTTCAATATACTTGCTAATTTAGGGAAGAAAAGTGCTGGACTGAGTCAATAAACCACAGATGAGATATTTAAATAAAGAGATTTCTGCTCTTAAGACATTTGAACACAGGCAAAAATTACTTGATTGCTTCAGAGAAGCAAGTTTCTGCAAACAAATTCAGAGATATGTAATAATTTAAGGTTTATAGCACGGAATTTACATGTTTTTGGATACTTGGATTGCCAGGTCAGAGGAAAACTTTCCATGGCAGTTTACAGCAGGCAGCTCTCCCTGGCTGGAGTGGGAGCCCTGTGTGTGTGTGTCCTGGCCAGCCTAAGGTTTGATCACACAGAAAGAAGTTAATTATGCCAGAAACTCCAAATGCTGGAAAATTGAGTATATTTCAAATAACGCTGTGGCAATAGTTGGAGCTTCTCCCTCTTGGCTTCTTCATCCTCTTGCTTAGAAATACTGAAAGACTTTGCAGTTGTTGATGTCTGGTCAGCATCTGCTGCTTGTTACTGGATTAAAAGCAAACATAAAAAGGAGCTGCTAATCAGTAAAGAGTGATTAAAAATGAAAAAAGTATTAGGACAGACTGGATGTGGGAAATCACTGCCAGCAGCTCAGCTCTACATCAGCCCATGTGCCACTCGCACTGCTCTGGTGTTCAGGTGAGGCTGGAGGGCTACGTTGCACAGAGGGAATTAAAAATATTCGGGGAATATTAGTGTTGTGAAAAAAGACACTGTCCCAGGCTGTGCCTGCCTTGTCCATCTGAACTCTGATGTGGTCAGGGACAGTGGTCACAGCTCGTGATGGGTGGAGACCTAGAGGTACTCAGGGCTCCGTTCTGGAGTGCCAGGAGGACATCTGGGATATCTGCAGTTACTGCCCTGCAGCTCCAAACCTGCAAATTACCCCTCACAGGCTGTGCTGCTGTCTTAGAGCTTCCCCTCACTTGTTAGTGCTGGGAAAAGTGGTGTCTTGAGCCTGTGTGAGGCTTTAAAATTGATCACAGGGCTGAACTTGTCACTTACTGGTTTGTCACTGGGAGGATCCTGTACATGGATCTGCCACGTGGAGGAGGTTTGAACCAAACAGGAAGAATCAGCACTTGCTATTTTGATTTTTAGGCCTGTAAATTCACTACATTTTCGCTGCTTCACGTTACCTCTTCCCCAAAACTGTCAAATGCTGCTTGTCTTGGATGATGCCTTCATTTGACACTTCAGCACTGCTTGGAAGCTGCCCCTAAAGGATGGATTTCAGTGCCAGTTTTTCCAAGAAATCTATGGATTAAATGCCTATTTGATTGCCTATAACTGATTTTTAAAGTTCATTTTCCAGCAAATAGTTTTCTCCAGCTGTAATTTCTTGTGATTTAGCCACTCTTCTGATCCCACCATGGTCTGAGGCAGCAGAGCAGCTCGAGATCCTCCTTCTCATCCCCTTCCCTGTCTAAAGCCTTTTTGGACCTCAGTGATTGATCAAACACCTGTAATTTCCTCCCACATGGGGAGGTTCTTTCCCAAGGTGCTTCCCATAACGGTGCTGTGAGCAGAATAGAAGGAATGAGGCTGATCAGGGCAGTATTGTGAATTCAGGAGGGACAAACCCAGTTATGGAGCACTACAAGTTATAACAGCCAAGCAGCAAGTGCAGGGTTTCTGTTTGGTTTAACTGACGTAGGTGTCACATGCAGAAGGAAAAGTTCAGGAATGTGTCATTCCTATTACATGGGGTTTTGTCATGCTTTGTGGCACTTCTGAGCCAAACAAGATTTTTTTTTCTGGTTTTAAAGACCTGGACAAACAGACATATGATAACCATCTCTCCATGACTGTGATCCATAAATGTGCTTACAACCCAAACTTCTTGAAGCAGGTATCTCTGGGAAATAATCATCTTAACAACAAAAGCCAAATTCCAGTCCTCAAGAGTTTCCATTTCAGATGTAAAAAAACAAACAAACAAACAAACAAAAAAAAAACCTTTATGAGAGTATATGAATTAAAAAAACTCAGGATGACACTTTCCTGCTGGGTTTTCACTGGCACAAGGGCTGGGAAAAATACTTTTTCCTTGACATCAAGTCATAGTCCTGGTAGGTGGACATTGTCACAGTCAGGGTAGGACAGTGAAGAAACTGGAAGTGAAACAGAAGTAGGAAAAAGGAATCTTTTCTGTGCTCTGTCAGAAAGCAGAGAAAGGAGTAGCAAGTTGGGCTGCTCCTGCTGTTGCAAAGCCAGGCACCTTGCCTGGAAAAAGGTTGACTTTGATTTGAAAAACTGGTCTTTTCTTGGGTTCTTGTAGGTGCAGTTGGGGTTTATTGTGTAAAAACCAGGATTCTGTGTGGCAGCTTCTCCCAGACAATCCAGAGGGACAGAGGTGGTTTTAGTTGTGTTACTTATGTTAGATGGACTTATTTTTGTTAACTGTGGCTTTATGGAAGGTGCTCACATTTTTAAGCTAACTTAGTAGGAAGCTCTGAGTTGGATGTTTACTCCCTTTAGCCTAAAATTATGTCACTTCTGTGGTATCTTAAATCCAAGTTGATGATTGATGCTTAAGTAACTGAAATTTAAATTAAATTTCCATGGCACTGAGCGTCATTCTATTGATGCAGCTCAGTTGGAAGTCTTTCAGAAAAGTATAATTCTTGGACTTGCTCAGTTCCAGCTTTCTCTAATAGCTGGGAGCAGGGCCAGAGTCCTGTCCACCCCACAGTGACCTGTCCATCCCACTGGTCAGTCTCTCTGCCCTTTAGGAGCTGACTCAGCCTGACTTTGGAGCCAGGAGTGGGTCCAGGTTTCATTCACTCCCAAGTTGGGTTGGATTTGAGCTGCTTGACCTGAAGGTGAACTTACTCCTGAAATCTCTCCCAGGAGTCATTTATTTCTTCTCCTCTCCAAACAAGCCAAAGCCTGAGCTGTAGCAAGAGCCACTGATGTAGAAAGTTCACATCTAAAAATAGCTTATGGTGTGGAGATAAATTGTTTCCTGATTAACACTTCATTTAAATAACTTGGTGCTATTAAATTTCCCTAAAATGGTGACTGTACAGTATGTGAAGTATCCTAAGATGTGTTAGTTCCAGGGCCATCATTAAGTGTGCTGGAGGTTGTTATCTGCTAACTGCTTGTGACATTTCAGATGCTGTAGGACCGGCGTCTCCACGTTCTTATCAGTGTGAGGTTCCTGTCTGTTATTAATTGTGATCATCTATCAAATCCTCCATGTTTTTTGTAGATCGTGTAATAATCTTTTTTAATTGGAGGTCACTGTGAGGACTCGTGTGTTAGGATCAGGGTGATGATGAGTAAAAATGTTGATCAAGCCAAGCGCTCACAAGCGTAGGCAGTTTTTTCTAAAGCCTGTGGATCTTGGGTGCCTTTGCAAATCAATGCAGGACTGAACCCTAAACTCTGGAATCTGCTCTGAATTCCCTGCTTGGAGGTGGCTGAGGTTGATCTGCTGTGGTTCCCACAAGGCCAGAGGTTGGGGTTTGGGAGTTACTTTTCACTAATCCTGCAGTCGAACGAGAGCGTGAGGGGACTTCACACGAAACATTTTCTGCGCTTCAGCCTGAGCGTGGGTTTTATGCGTTTGCCACAGATCACAAATGCAAGTTTGTGACTTACTTTTGTCAATAATCACCCGAGTCAGTTTTCCATTTGGGTGGCTTTGCTGTTGGTTCAGTGATACAGAGCTGCAGTGACGGGAAGGAGAAGTTGGCAGTTTGCTGGTTTCAAAGGAAAAAAGCCCAATTTCAAGTGCATCTGAGATTTCCCTTTCATCCCACTAGAGGGGGATCCCTCAAGGTCATTTTCTCCCGTTCCTTTGGACTAGGATTTGCCCTTTCCAGAACTAGAGAAATACAAACTTTCGTTGTTAGTACCCAATATTCCTTAATAGTGGGGGAAAAGGAGCAGGGCACATATTAACCCTAATGAAATAAATATTTGATGAAATAACTACATTTGTTAAATATTGAGAAAAATGAGTTTGCTGAGATTTTTCTCTTCAGGGAAAGAAGGAAAAACGAGCTGTCTGAGGATCCTTTCCAAAGGTGGGCAAACGGTGCCCATCGCTCTTGATGATGAGGTGGATAAAGGGTAGGAATGTGTCGTGGAGCTTCAGGCAGGTGACTGGAGCCCGCAGGCAGTGCCTGTTTCCCTCTGGATGATTTTCATGCCTCCGTGGCGCCGTATCCTGAACAAAATCCCAGACCTGCCTTGTCCGCCCGATGCAATCCCGGTGTCGTGATGGTCACACGGCGTAGCATGTACTGGTTGGATGTTCAGACCTTTGCAGGATCGTTCGTGCTTTTCCCCCCAGTGATTTTAAGATATTAAAGCCATCAGTAGGGTTGAAGCTGATTTACCAAATGGGGGAGGAAAAAAA
>VZTJ01002055.1:85117-120155 GCA_013397795.1 Orthonyx spaldingii | reverse complement strand
TTTTTTTTTTTCCACTCAGCCGGCTCTAAAGATGGACCATAATGAGAGCATTTAAGAGAGAGAGCGCTCTCCGCCGTGACAGGGACCGGGGTAATAAGGAGAGCTTGATTAACGTGGTGCACTTGGGGGAGAGATGAGAAGATTCACGTGGGCCTGTTGTGGGGGAGGCAATGAGGCACCGGCGGCTGTGTTGCTGCTCCCTCAGATTAATGAGGCCTAAGAGTGCATTAGGAACAGTGACAAAGGTTTGATCTAATGGGCTCAGTCATTTTTCCTTTGAGTGACAGACGCACAGAAGTAATTGGCTGTGCAGAATGGCAGCTCATTGGCAGTACTTAAGGATACATTATCCCCGTTGTGTGGCCCGCAGAGGCTGTTTATCAAAACTGCTCACACTGCAGACATGCATTCACTTAGCTGCTGTTACAGTGGCAATAGCTATCAAAAAAAAATAAAAAAATAAAAAAAAGAAAGTCATCTCGCATTCGTATCTATTGTCTCTTTTGCGAAAATAAAGTTTCTTTGTTCCGTTTTCTGAAGAGGCGGTGAGTGCCAGCAGTGGGCCCTGCCCAGCCCCAGGAGGCTCTGTCTGCAGCTCGCAGGGTTTGGGGAGGGCTGTAGCTCGTGGGAAGCTCCCAAAGTTAGCCCAGTTAATCCCAGCAGTGTCGATCCAGCACACAGGTAGGACCCACCAATTCCATTATTAATAATTTCCACAGACAGTCGAAGGGATCAGGAAGCATTTTACATCCTTTGCCTCAGGGCCCTGCACATGCTCTGCTGTACCTACCTCGGAGTGATTTGAATCTCTGCTGTTATTTCTCTCTGAGTCAGGTCCATGGTTCCTATCGGGATTCACAGTCAAGTAAGAGCAACACAAAGCAGAGTTTTTGCCAGTGCAAAACACTCACCTTTGGGTCTTAAAGCTGTGGTCCCTGAACAGATAACCTCAATCAGGACTTGCCCAGAAAGCCAAGCATATCTTATTTATTACTGCTATTTGTTAAAACTACAGAAAAAATAATAATAATATGCCTGCCAGGAAAGGAAAGCAGACTTTGATCCCAGCAGAACAAATAGTCGGGGATCTCGAGCAGAAGCCCGCGGTGAAGATCTTGGGTTTAACTTTCTTTTAGAAGAGATGTCTCCTCTGATGACTTAATTTTCCTCCACACTTGCTGTGTTGCTTTGGCATGCTCTGAGAATAATAGCTTTCCTCGTTATACTCCCAGCACCACGTCCTTCACTGCCAGGATATTTCTTGGCACTGCCTTGTTTGTTCATTAGTCCTGACCCTGCTCGGTTTGTGCGCTGCTAATCGAGCCCAGTTTGGTGGGGATGGAGATGTGAGGGCTTCCTCTAGGAATAGCTGCTTGTCCTTAGGAATTTTTTTCAGTAAGTCAATGCTTCTGGCAGAAAAAAATAAAATCGTAAAACTCACAAGCAAGTTTGCTGCTGCAGTGTTGAAAATTATTGTCAGAGTGTTGAGGGAGAGTTTCAGCACTGGAACCAGGGTGTTTTGGAAAGATTTTTGTCACAGAGTCACAATGGTTTGGGTTGGAAGGGACCTGAAAGATGATGTAGTTCCAACCCTCCCTCTCACTCGTTCTTGTTTTATGTGTGAGTAACCTCAAGTAATTGTAGGTACCTGATAAACCCAGGGCAGAGACCATGTGCTGCATGCATGCTGCTGTTGGAATGAAACAGAATCCATGACAATGCTTGAGGGAATTTTACCCCACTCAAGAACCTGGCTATGGAATTTGGAGCTCTCCGGGTCCCACAGTCTCCTGAGAACATGGCCAGACACCTGGGCAGTGCCTCCCTTCCCAGTGCAGGCTGACTCTCCTCAGTGGGAGAGGCAAGGAGCTGTACGTAGCTGTTTTCCCAGATTTCAGCACAGCACAGCATCTCCAGAGTGGGCACAGAAAGGAGGATGCATCTGGAAAAGATGGATGCCGAGGCAGCAAACTAATGGAACCCAGAAGAGCCATCTCCAAATGTTCCTGGTCCCAAGGTGCATATCCATAGGTGAAGGAGGGGCAGGAAGTGCAGCTGGGGTGGTCAGACACTTCTCAGGAAAGGTTTGTCCACTGTACAGGTTTCTGCACAACTCTGGGAATTAATCCTGGGCGTGATGCAGAACTGAGGATGGGAAGGGAATGCTTCCCATCTTTTCACAGCCAGCAATGGGGCATCTCCCTTTCCCTTTCCACCCTGATGCCTGAAGAGACTCGAGGGAGCGGTGCTGGGCGTGGGTTTGGAACGGGCGTCCAACAGCCAATGTAACCTACTTGACAGTGCCTGGTGCTGAATTAGAGGGCATTTCAAGAATAGGCAGAATTCCTGCAACACAAATTGACCCAACATGATTTGAAACAATTAACCCTCTGATATCAAGAGTCGGGATTTCCTGACCCACAACTCTAATGTATTTTTCATTAGTTCTAACAGCTGGTGAGCGCAGCCCTCTGGCCTTAAGAGGTTTATTTCCTTCTCTTTTTCTTTTTTTTTTTCCTTTTTTTTTTTTGGAAGAGAAACTCATCATGAACATGAGGAGCTTGAGCTTGGCACAAATAAAACCTGGTGAAAGCAGAGCAGTAGGGCTGCAGTTTATCGGATTCAGTCTTTCTGTGCAGCCCCTCTGCGAGTCTCACACGCTGCTGCTTCATGGAAAAATATAGTTCTGCTTCACAACTCCTGCACTGACTGCTCGTCTCATAAATCCAGGAGTATATTAGTTGCACTTGTGAATATAACTTCTGGTAGCTGATTTGTTTGGGGGAAGTCACAGATGTGTCTGCAGCAGGGAATGAAAATCATTTGTGCCCTGTATCGTTTGTGCCACTTGTATCTCACTTCTCAGGGTCTACTTGTGAATTACATTCGTTCTGCATTTGTAATTAGTGGGTGGTGTAGTTGGCAAAGGCTTGAAATGATGTGTCTGTTACACTAACCTGTGGTGATTCACTGGATTATTGAGTTAAAAACCAGTAAAAGAGGGATTGCTGACATGCTGTCCCTTGTACTGTTCCATTACAGGAGCAAACATGACCAAAACGCTGAGAGGTTTCTTTTTTGTTGGACAAGTCACTGCATGCATGTAAGACAGCATTTACATTAACTTTAACTGCATATTTTATTGCAATTTTTACAGTAGACCCTTTACCTTTTGGCTTTTACCAACTAGACACACACTTCACATCTTGTCCAGTCCTGTGTTTGTATGAATCCTGATTACTTGCATATAATTTTTTGGTATTGCATTTCTGGTGTGTTTTGGAAATCCAAAAGGGCTGTGTGTGAAGAGCCAGAGTGAGTCTCTTGTTCTGCCCCCAGTGTGTGTTTCCCTCAGCCTCTCCACACACAGGCAGTGCTCAGCCTAATTCCTCTTGCCTCCACCTGCTCTTTGCAGTGATTTGTACTGAATAAATGGGGATATAAATGGGATTTTGTGTGAGCATGCTCACTTTTCTTAGGGGCTATTCTGCTGAGCAGTGGCCGAACCTGGAAATTACCTTGAATCTTAATTTGGATGGGTTTTGTGGGGCTTAATTGTTTGAACGTTTTGTAAGCGCGGTCGTAACGGGGTGTTTTATAACATCAGAAAAGATAGTTTTAATAAAGCTGTCTAGAGCTAGAAAGAGGAACTCTTCCTTTGATGCTCCTTTGGTAGATGAAAACATTTTTGTTCAATAGGAGACCAGCATCTTTTTTTTTGCTCATTTGAGACAAGTTCTGGCAACATACTGATATTCATTCAAATATAAATGCCATATTCCCTTTGAAATGCAAATTGTTTAAAGAAAAATAGCATATGGTAGAGGTAAGTACCTTTTCAAATCAGCTCCCACACTTTAGGGATGTGAGTGCAGCTAAAATTATTCTTTGGAAAGAATCTGGAGCCTTTGACACATTGAAGCTTGAACTAATCAAGGCTTCCCAGTAAGCATATACACATATCCATATCAAGGAAACAGTGCCGAGAATACATGGATTAGCATAGTAATTTAACTGCCCCCTGCTAATCAACTTCAGCAACCAGCTGATGCATATAGGATGCATTTGAAGAGGCAACTCTTTCACATCTCCAGCTTGGGCCAGGTAGCAGGCCAGGAGCTTGGGGCTGATGTGACGTGGGTATGTGTCTGTGGATGGGGGACAAGAGACGCAGGACGGAAAGGCTTCCTGTGCCTAACCCAACATACAGACTTTGCTTTTCATGGATCAGAGACCCATGGAATGGTTTGGGTCGGCAGGACCCTTAAATCTAATCTGGTCCAACCCCCCTGCCATGGGTAGGGAGATCTTCAGCATTTTCACTGAGTGCTGCTGGCCTCCTCTTTTTCACTGTCTCCTGCTTGTCTGCTGAAAGACTGAGGTGGTTTCTGTTCTTGAGGCTTTATCCATGGGGAAAATTAAAGGACTTTTTCTAGGTTTGGTTTGGGGTTTCCCTGTTGTAGATGGAAAGAGCTGTGGGATTGTGTTGGAGAAGCTTCGTGTAGCACATACAGCATGCAAGGACAGCACTCCCTGTTTTGGGGTGGCAGCATTAGTGCCTAGTGTGGGATATATGTCCTGCAGTTAGACTGAGAAGTGGAAAAATTAGTGATGGATTGGGAAATAATGATTTTTAGACAATGTTCTAAGTAATAAGTCTGTGCTAGAGCTGAACACATCAAGGAGGGGGACAGGAAAAGGCACACTGTTTTCTATAGTCCAGCCCTTCTGATATCTACTTGTGGATTCTGGCTTGATGGTCTGATATGTCACAAAAATACACACCTCAGAGCAGCTGGACAAAGTGGAATTTAATCCTGAATAAATATTATCATAAAGGTTGCAGGATAAAGGTTGCCAGGCTATGGCAGTAGGAAGGAGGGAGCTGGGCTGGGCTCATCACTGAGCTGTAAAGTGTCACATGAATGCACTTGGCACCCGTTCTGTGCTAGCAGCCCATACCTTTCAGAGAGGTGCAGTGGAAGAAAAATTCTTCTTTGATTCCCAGAATAAGTCACTTCTCCACAGGTTCATGTCACAGTGTGGGGTTGGAGTTTCATCAGATGGCATTAAGGTGAGAGTGAAGCTTTTGGTCCTGACGTGACACAGAAATCTTGATATTCTCTTTTCAAAGTTTTGGGTTTGCATCATGGTTAGAAGGTGATTGGACACTTGTGTTCAGAAACTTGTGGACTCGGTGGAAGATGTCAGCATAAAAATATCACTGCTTATGGTGGCCTAACTAAAGTTTGTAGAATCCATTCGGTCTCAGACTCTTGTCATTCACATCAGCCACTCCCTTTAATTTGGTGAATCTTCAAAATAATTTATTAATGTTCATAGTTTTTCTGGATTGCGAAAACCAGAGGAAAAGGTGATTTCCAAGTGAGCAGCAGCAGCATCACAGAAGATGATTTGGAGGGAGATACTTCTTTTAAGACAGCACAAAGTACAGCTTCTGTGAGCTCATGTTTCCATTTTTTATTGTGGTTTTAAAATACTGAATCCTTTGCTCTGTAGTCTCATGCCTTGGGAAGTCCCAACATGGTTCCAAAACCCACCTTAGACTTTGCATAATTAAAGAAATGAGTTTTTCTGTCTGTATTTCATGTCTGCAAAGCAGAGATTGCTACACAGAAGTTCTTGAGGGCTGAGTACGTCCATTGAAGACACAGAGACTGTGATGGATCTGTGTTAAGGACTAAAGAGGAGATTTTGTCTTGGGAAAGGGGAGGAGAGAAAGGGACAATTATGCCAACTCTAATAAACACAAAGTAGTTCACTAAGCTCTGCTGTCTTCCCAAAGGCTGCTCTGGGAAAAGACATAATGATAGAACTGGGAGTCAGGAGATCTGGGTTTTATTTTCAAGCCTGCCACAATCTTCCTTTGTGGCCCTGGGTCATTTAACCTCTGAAAAATGGGGGAAATGATAGCAGATAATTAACAACCTCACAGGAGCATTGAAAATTAATTCATTAATTTTTCTGAACTCATCAGTAGAAGGTGCAATGGAAATGCAAAGTGTGAGGGTATGTTATAATATTGTGTCTGTTCCTTTCCCTTTGCATGTGTTTTTTAAGAGTATTCTTCAATCCATAGAGGACCTGTGGGGCACCTTTTGAGAGCCTGCCATGAGGAATGAAACTGGCACTGTAAATTCTTTGTGGCTTTATGATATGCAAGACCTGTGCTAGGAATGGCATAAAATGTGCTCAGAACCCAAAACCGTGGAGCAGGTTTTGGCCCATAGCGAGTTGTAAGTAAGATCATCAGAAACCTGGGTTTCTGGAAAGGTTTTAATTGTTTCTACTCTAAAATGTATTCAACCAGATCCCGCTGCTCCTGTTTTATGGTGAGAAACCTGTCCCTGTCACTCCCCCTCACACACAGCTCCCAGCATTTTAATGTCCTAGGCCTCAGTGATCGTGAAAATACAGAAGTGTTTACGGGGTAAAGGCTGTTCTTTGTGTGGCCCGTTTTGTGTCACGTTCCTGGGACGAGACCCAGGAGTGATCCTTGCAGTCAGTCCAACGTGTGCTTTGTGTCACCATGTTGTTTTAAGATTAAATGTCCGAGAAAGTTTTTTTTGCCTTGGTGTCTCAGTGCTGGCAGTCATTTGCTCCCCATCACTGTGTTCCTGGGGGACATACCTGTGCCAGGTATTATTTAGAGGTGGATTGTTTTAAACTCTTGGAGTTGGCTCCGTTGTCTCATCTCGGTTGTGCAAACAGTGGCTTTCAGGAATAAATTGATTTTCTGTGCGCAGTCTAACAAGCAGAGCAGCTACAGAGAGTGTGACTGGTAGAAGAGTGTTTCCCAGAAGGTGAATGAACAGAATGAGGTGGCACTGTGAAAAGTTTGGCTTTTTTGTCTTCTTAGCTGGATTTGAGCTGCTGGAAGCTCTGGTCTCAGGACCATCATCTCCATGGCTTCAGGGAGGGTCATTGTGTCGTTGAAGTAACTCGTTTCTGCTCTTGTTCAGATACCCCCCATCCATCCTGATGCAAAATCCCTGCTGTGCTCTCTATTGACACGATTTGTTTTCCGTTTGTGCCTAGGGAACGTGACTACTAGCACATCTGTGTCTCAGATGGCCAGTGGGATCAGTCTGGTGTCCTTCAACAGCCGCCCGGACGGTATGCACCAGCGCTCCTACTCGGTCTCCAGTGCAGATCAGTGGAGCGAGGCCACAGTCATTGCCAACTCTGGCATTAGCAGTGGTAAGAAACCTGGAGCTCGGGGGGGTCACGTGCTTTGGGGTGAAGGGGGAGTTCCGTGCTTTTTATCCAAAGGGAAAAATGAAATTATGCCGCCCCAGCGTGCTGGTGGGTGCTAAACTTGCAGTGTCTGAGAGGAAAAATGGAATTAGATAAAAAGGAGTGGATTGATAGAATACTTTTTTATGAGGGCCCGAAGTGACAGGACACAGGGAATGGCTCTAAACTGACAGAGAGTAGGTTTAGATGGGATATTGGGAAGAAATCCCTCCCTGTGAGGGTGGTGAGGCCCTGGCACAGGGTGCCAAGAGAAGTTGTGGCTGCCCCTGGATCCCTGGCAGTGTCCAAGGCCAGGCTAGATGGGACTTGGAGCAGCCTGAGAGAATTCTGTGATTCTTTTTTCAATGTGAAGAGCTCATGTAGTTACAATACTGCTTAATTTTAATTTCAGGTACATAATCATAGGATCCCAGAACGGTTTGGGTTGGGAAGGACATTAAAGTTCATCCCATTTCACCCCCTGCCATGGGCAGGGACACCTTCCACTATCCCAGGTTGCTCCAAGCCCTGTCCAGCCTGGTCATGGACACTTCCAGGGATGGAGCAGCCACATAATGTAGGTTGTTTGCTTGATACTCAAGATTTCCTTGCCCTGTGAGATGGGTATTAGCAGTAAATGACCCTCCAGATCTTCTCAGCGTGTCCTTTCTCTGCTGTGCTCTTGCTCTTGCTCCTGGCATAGTCTTAGTGTTACCTCTGTGGAACATTTAACAGCATTAAAAGGAGCAGACACTATTCCTGATGGTGTTTTAAAATTACTAGATTGTAGCAGTGAGAGTATGGGTGGCTGTTTTTAAAGGGTAGATGTGATATTTGCTACCAGGCCAGTGTGAATAGGTCAGGAGAAAGGGGAGGAATGCTGATTCTGATGGCTGCCCCTAAAATGGGGGAATATCAGAACTGTTTTACATGTCCCATATATATATGTCTGTGTCTGTATTAGCTCTGAATCTGACCTGAGAGTATCTCTGGCTTTTCCAGCAGCTCTGGACAGGTTTTTAGTGCCACCTTAGAAGAACAGAGCATTTAAAATCATGATCACCTTGTTTCTGAGTGGCATTAAGTGTAAAATTCATGGTTACCAAAGCACAGACAGTTCTGGAGCTGTAAACATGGGGGCAGCACTTTCAGGAGAATTGACATTAAAATGGTCCAGATTTTCACTAAGAATTTTCTGATTGAGCCTTGCAGGAAGGCAGGGATGTTGTGAAGCAGCACAATGAAAGAAATGTTTCAGCCCTGTTCTCTTCTGTGTCCACCCAGCTCACCCACTCCTGGTTAAGCTTTTAGAGGAGACAGCCTTGCCCTGCATGGCTGCTGGGCTGATTTCCTACTTAAAACCATGTATTTTCTGCCTCTTTTTCCTGAGCTGCTTTGTCCTTTTCATCCACCCCAACTCTACCTCGCTTCTAAAGATTAGACCAAAGTTTGGGCTTTTTTGTGCCTTTTATCCTGCAGCTTGCCTAAGGCAGGATGAAGAATGTTGAGTGCTGGCTCCAGGAGGAAAGCAAGAGGTGCAGGCTGCAGTCGTGTGCACCTTGACACACCTGCAGGCAGGTGAGCAGGTGCCACCCCCCTGCCAGCTGCAACAGCTGAGGCTGCAGGCGAGAAAAACCTTCAAAATTCAGTGAATTCCTGCAAGTGGCGTGGAAAGAGAATCTTAAAAAGTAGAAATAGCACCTAAATTCCTGCCTTCTGCCATCCCCTTGACTTCAAAATGCTGGATTTGCTGGACTTGCCCTTTGCTCCTGCTGCTGATCCCGAGCTGGTTCTCAATTCCTGGTGAAGGGAACCTTTTCTCCCACCCCAGCTCTGCACTCCCCCATACGTGCAGTACCTTTTTCTGACTTGACATTCATATGGGATTACTTCTGGCTCAGAAGAGATGACAGCCAGAGTTACCTATGAAATACTTATTTTGAAATTGCAGGTGACTGGTGGGTTCTTGTGAATAAGCCTAACCCGAATAATTTCTTGCAGAGGTTCTAATGTTATAAAAAAAATTTTAAAAGGTTGGGTTTTTATAAATATGGGCGTGAAATTGGGCTAACAACGAATTTTAGGCAACTAAGGGTCAGCAGACTCAGAAGTATTGCAGTAAAACTCCTACAAAACCTCAAGAATAATTGATTGCTCTGAGTGTATCATCTTTGGGCAAGCTCAGAGATGTGTCCTTTATGTTGGCAAGTTGACGCATGAAAAACCCTTTTTAATTTCAGGGGGTTTTTTCTCCATTAAAAGATTTTTGAATTTTAGTCATAAAAAGCTAATACTGTGAAAGCAGCAGGTATGGCAAGAAGCTAAGCATCTTTTGGAATTCAAATGCCAATGTACTGGAGAATATGCCTGCTTATTGTCACATGGTTTTATTGTAGACAAAATAACATATTGGGATTCAATTTTTCTCTGCACCTTTTTTTCACATTAAATTAATACTTTGTGTGGCTCCAGAGAACTTTTCAAAGTCTTCCAAACCAGACCTTTGGTTTCCTGGGGCTTCTGTCTTTCAAGCAGCTGTGAACATCTCCTAATTAGATAAATTACTTTGTAGTGGGCAGAGCCACAAAACAGGAGGTGCTGGTTAAATTAAAGGGGAAAAATAGAAAAATCCATTCTCTGAAATGGAATGCCCCACTGCTTTATGACTATTACTGTTGTAAGGTTTTACATTTAAGTACCTGAGGTTTAAAATTAAATGTCTAATATAATTTGGCGCTGGTAACATGAAGCCGGCGACTGCCCTGGGAGAAAATCTCGACAGCTTAGTTTGGTGTTTCAAATTGCTGCGTGCTGGATAGTGAGCAGCTCGTGCTGCTGGCTCACTATTTAGCTCAGTCCCACCTGCTGTTCAGCATCATTTCCAATGCAGGAACATATTTGCCTTAAAAACTCCCGAAATTTCAAAAGACTGTTCCAGCAGCACATGAAAAATTAATTCTTTTTGCCTTTTTTCCTCCTTTTTTTTTTTTTTTTCCTCTTCTCCTCCGTACTCTTGTAAGTGCTTGACAGAAGTAATTTTAGCAGCAAGGGAGAATAAAAACTGGGGGCAGTAAATCCCTGTCCAGGAACCTCTTGTGTAGATTCTTTATGGACCCAGAATTGATCTGCGTGTCAGATCCTGATGTAGTTTCAACTGTTTATCACCCTAATGGTGGTAGAGAGACCATGAACATCAACTTATAATCCCCCATGAAAGAAATTGGTGTTTGCAGTCAATGAAGGAGCAGCTCAGCTTTATTGATAGATTTGGAACAATTACTGCTACTCCAGCTATTGGCCCAGAGGTTTTCCTGGATCCCACTGGAAGCCTGCGACGGCTTTTTCTCTGATAAATCTTCTCCTTGATGGATTTTTTTTTATTTTGTATCACTCAGAATTATCTGTAGTTGCTCATTGCTGGGGAACGGGAGGGCTTCTGGTCTCAGGGGAGCCATTTGTGACCTGTTTGGGTATTAAAGTTCAGTTCTAGATTGTGCATCCCACAATTTCTCCTCTGCAAATCCAGCTCTTATTTTCATAAAATCGCAAAATATTTACAGTTGGAAAAGCCCTCTAATATCATCAAGTCCAAGCATTAACCCAGCACTGCCAAGCCCAACTCTAATCCCTGTCCCTAAGTGCCTCATCCACATTTTTTGAACACTTCCAGGGATGGTGTCTTCACCACTGCCCTGGGCACCCTGTGCCGGTGCCTGACCACCCTTTCAGTGAGGAAATTTTTGCTATAACCAGTTTGAACCTCCCCTGGCACAACTTGAGGCCACTTTCTCTGTGTATTTTCTTAAGAGAACTGTTCTGAGGCATCAGTGAAAAACTGCCTGGGAGGACTCTTGTGAGGCATCTCCAATTCGAGTTCGAAATGCAGTTTTTTTATGATGGTTAATAATTAGTCCAGAGAAGGACAGCAGAGCTGGGGAAGGGGCTGGAGCCCCAGGAGCGGCTGAGGGAGCTGGGAAAGGGGCTCAGCCTGGAGAAAAGGAGGCTCCGGGGGTCCTTGTGGCTCTGCACAACTCCCTGACAGGGTCGGGCTCTGCTCCCAGGGCACAGGGACAGGAGGAGAGGGAACGGCCTCAGGCTGGGCCAGGGGAGGTTTAGATTGGACATCAGCAGGAATTTCTGCCTGGAAAAGGTGGTCAGGCCTCGGCAGGGGCTGCCAAGGGAGTTTTGGAGTCCCCATCCCTGGAGGTGTCCAAGGAAGGCCTGGATGTGGCACTCAGAGCTCTGGGCTGGGGACAGACACAGGATGGACTCGATGGCCTTGGAGGGCTTTTCTAACGTTTGCAATTCTGTGATTTTAGTGTTGCTGATGCCACAAAGAGATGGGTCTGCCTGTTCTCCAGTCTTCACAATTTGTGCATCTCTGAAGAACCTGACAGGCAGACCCTCAAATTTGCTATCAGAGGTTTTTGTGGTGCCAGGCATTACAGGCAGCTGCCTTGCAAAAGTGAGGTTTGTGAGACATCACTCTGGGAAGACCAAGGATGTAATTTCCTACCTGGGGATCAAGCAGCAGCTTGGTTCATTCTCTTTTTAAATGTCCTGTTTTATAATTTGGCTTCTGTGCCCTGAGACCATCAGAGGGAAGGATTCCTTCCTGAAGCATTCAGCTCTTCTGACAGAGCACTGCAAACAGCAGTTAGCATGGGACAGGGATTTCTCTTCTCTAGACTTGTAAATTGTCATTTGAATTCCAGCATGATGTAAAATTCTGCCATAAATCAAATATCTGTTTAAATATCATCCACTTAGGCTTTATCACTGTACAATTGCTTGTACGGGCCATTTGAGCTCGGCTGTAATTTATGGAAGTTATAATACCTGGTGTCTTCTGAGTTTCTAACAGTTTGGTGTTAGGGTTTATTAATGTAAAATTGAGTTCTCACTGTGCCATGGGGTGTGAGAGGTCGCTGGAGTGTTGATATTAATGCAGACCTTGCAACTTGCCTTACTTGTCTGATCCTAAGTGCTGGGAGTGATTAAATGATGGAACCTTCTGCTCTGCCTTGGAAAAGGAAATGGTTCAACTTGCATCTGACATCAGAAAATGCCATTTAGAGCTGTTGGAATTCCATAGGCAAGTTCTTGACCAGGATCGATTATATAATTTCAAATAGATTTAGAGAGTTTCAGAATTATTTGTGGTCAGTGCATACAGATGGTTTAGCTCGGAAGAGCTTTTTCCTCCTTTTTAAATATGGAAATTGTGACTGAAAAGCAAATATAGATTTATTTCCCCTTTTTTTCCGAGCTGCTTTAGAGCTACTCGGGGGTTTCCTGGAGTTCTTACTACTTAATATAATAAAATTCACCATGTGTAATATGTGCATATAGTTTGTATTATCTTACATAGGAAGGGAAAGGGAACATTCTTCTACTGCTCATACCCTTTTGTGATCCACAAATTGCTTTTGGCAAAATAGTTCCAGAGGGAAACTGTGTCAGTTCAGCAGGGTAAACTCTGCTAACAACAACTTATTATTGCCTTTGCTTTCTCAACATACCTTGAGGAAACTCTGGTTATAAAGCACTACTTTTTAACAATTTCTGCAAAACCATCCCCTTTCAGCATGAGGTTGTGTACTGAGAAACTTCCAGTATTTAAATTTACTTGACATTCTTGACTAGCTCTTACCTGAAATAGTCCAGTCAACCAGAAATGTTAAAAAATTCTGTGTAACAATGAATATGTAATAGGAAACTGGTATTTTTTTGGATTTGCTGATCCTGCAAGGACTTGAGATGTCAAACTGATTTTAACTCAGGCAGGGTACGATGGGGTTTTGCAACCTGTGGTTCTCCAAAGTAATGTAAGGCCTGAAGGGCAATGGTGATAAATAAGTGCTCTGAAAAGGGGTTCAGAGCATTAATCCAAGTGGTGCTCTCTGCCTGGGGTGTTTGGGAATGTGTTAAACTCTGGAAGCAGTAGGACCCAGTGTTATTCTGTTCTGTAGACCATAGGAATCTCAGTTTAATGGGAAACTTTGGAGTCATCATCCCTGGAAGTGTTAAAAAATGTGTGGATGTGGCACTTAGGAACGTGTTTTAGTGCTGGGCTGGGGGTTGGACCCGAGGGTCTCAGAGAGCTTTTCCAGCCTGAATTCTCCTGTGGATCTGTGCCTTTCTCCAGGCCATGCAGGCCGTGGGTGGCAGCTGGGCAAACACCAGACTGCACATGAGCTGTTGCCATCTGCTCCCACCGCGCCTTGCACCCAGCAGAGAAGTGAGGTAAAAGAGTGATGGATCTGGAGGCAGCTCTTTCTTTTCTTTGTGTCTGTGGTGGCACCAAGAACCCTCTGAGGTTTAAACTCTGCCATGGTGTTGGTTTAAGGAGGACTTTGGGTCCATGGGCATTTCTGCACAACTTGGCTGAGTTTCAGCTACTTCTGTATTTATCTGCTGCTGCTGTTTGAATCCTGAGCTACATTTTTGCAATTCTCCATCTGTTTTTCTCCTTGAAGATCCTCTTCTTTCTGCTCTCCCCCCTGCCCCCGATCAAAACACAAAGAATTGTTGCATTCAGCAATTAAATCCTGCTCTTGATTCCAAGAAACGTGAGTTTGCATCCTCAGGTAATTTGACATTGGCAACCTGATGCTCATCTTAGTGTTTTTCACAGCCTGGAGTACCAAATGTCTGTCAGTAAATTGTTAATGGGACTAAATTAACTTTTTGACTGAACTATAAAGCTCTGGGTTTTCCCAACATTTACTTATGGATGCTTAAACACATATTTTGCTTTTAGTTTGGCTTAGGATTTACACTGAGGTAAAAATGCAAGTGGTGTGTTCTTTGTCATAGGGAAACAAGGTGATTTTTTTTCTGGTTACTGATGTTGATTAATCTGATTTGATTGTGTGACAATGTTCAGTAAATCAGTGCTTTGGCTTGGTTGTCACACCTTCTCCGTTATCCCCGCTCAGGAGAAAAAAGAGGACTAAAACCCTCAAGCCAAAGCATTTTATTTTTATTTTTGGAGTTTAAGCTTTAACTTGACAGAATAGTGAGGAGAGGGAATGTTGTCTTCATCAGCTCTTCAAGCTCCTGTCCAGGAGACACTTTCCAAAAGTCAGGACTTCTCAAGGAAGGGAGCTGACTACCCAACTTGGTTCCGTGTAGCTCAGCCATTTGACATTTGACAGATACACTGCTTAGAAACCTGTAAAATATGTTCTCTTCTCTGGTTCTATATTAGAACCATTATTTTGAATAATCACAGAGAAGCCTTTTAACCTAAGATTTAATACTGATGATGATCACACCCCTGGACAAGGGGAATTCGTCATCAGGGAGACCATCCTGTACCCTCATTTGTATTTAAAAGAGTTTAATTTTTAAAGGTATTTCTTTTGGATGTTTGCAGTTTAAGGTTGCTTTAATCTGAAATGTTTGCAGTAATTGCAAGGAATTAAATACATGAGCTGGATTCACACAATATCCTGCAGGAGGTTATGGACTTGGAAAATAAAATTGTGTTTGCAGGGAACGTTGTAAATTGCGAGACACACTCTGCAGTAAACATAGAGGAAAGACATGATACTGCAAGAGCAGAATGTGACAATTTATAAACTCTTTGATTCGAGTAGTGTGCCTTACAAATTTCATAAGCCCAGTGCATTCCGAATTTAAGGAGTTGATAAGGAAAACTTAAAGAGGGAAATAAACAAGCTTCCCAAATCAGCCCACTTTTATTTTTTCTTAATCTTTTAATCTCAGTTTAAATCATCTAAGTTTACATCATAACATAAACTCTAAATTTATTTAAAGTTTAGCAAAGTTTTAAACGCAAAATTCAAAAAGTAAAATGTTAATGTATAGCTGCCATGGGAGCAATTCCTGATCTGAGGATTGCTTCTTTGCCCACCCACACTCCAGAAGTTCCAGTGGATGCTTGCAATAGTTACATTAATGGTACGGTGTGGCCAAGAGTGCAGTGCTTTGTTTGGTAGGGTCTGGAGGAAGGGCGTGCAGGCACCACAACACACCCGGTGCTTTTATTCCTTCTCGGCCTTAATGAAGTTTCTGTTCCAATTAAGAGCAGAGCAGTTGCCTCCTCAAGCGTGGCTCTTGGCGGGCTGGGTTTCTCCCCAGCCCTGGCTCCTCCAGGGATGTTGTGGATTCCTTACCCATGGAACCCAACACTTCAAAGCTGCCTCACAGCACACGTGGCTCAGGGAGTGAAAGAAGCCTCTGTGCCGGGCCCTGGCCACAACCTGGGGATTGTTGGGGGCCAGCTGGAGGGCAGAGCCTGCCCTTCCTGCAGGTGGGAGAGCTTCCCCTTTCAAGTCCCTTCATTTGTCACAGTTGAGCTCATCCCTTCATGCTCGTGCCACCCATGGGCCGGGGTGATGAGGAGTATCCAGTGTACCGGGGGCTCCTCTGATGAGCACAACAAGGGCCCTGCCTTATTTATCCAAGAGCTAGAAAAAGGGCTTGATTAAACTTGAAAATTAAAAAAAAAAGTTTGTCGATGGCAGTTACACCACTTGACACCTCTAAAAGACAAGAGCTTTGTGTTTTAAGAGCTTTGCTTTTCAGCTCTAGGTCTCTGCCATAGGAAAATGTTTGATTTTGCCTTTGATTAAGAGTAGTCTTGGTGTTGCTTCCATTATTTCTTTTCCTTTCTGCTTGTGGCATACATTACCAGGAAAGCCTTCGCTTTTTCCTGCCTAGCATGATGCAATTAACAGCCAATTTGCTATACAGCAATTATTCAGCTTTAATTGGAAAATGTTAATAGTGAAAGTCTCTTGATTTTCTTTTTTTTTCCCCCCTCCAAAACACTGATATTAGGGCTTGTCACTGAAGTCTCGTGGACTGACAGTGGAGAGTTTCCTAACCTCTTCTCAATTACCACAGAGTGGGTTTGAAGCTTGAAGTTATCCACAGGTTATACAGACGGAAGGTTAAAGTACAGGAGTAGAGACGAGACATCTTTCTGGCTCTGAGCATCTCTTTGAAGAGAGTCAGTTCTTCCTCTCTGTCTTACTTTGCCTATCTTGAAACATAAGGTAAATATTTTAGTAGGAAGTGATTCAGTAAGCCATGGATTCATTATTTTCCAAGTGCCTGGTGACCTCCAGGCTCTATTTCAAAGCAAAATGTTGTTAGATGAGGCTTTTTTATGCAATAGGAAGACAATTCTGATGGTTAGATCAGGGTGGAGCTCTGGCCCTCTCTGTGTAATTAAGATGAGTTTATTATGCATCTCATTTTGATCTAAAACAGAATTTGTCACACACTTGTACATCCCTGACCATGGTGGAGCTTGTTCATCTGACATGGATTCTTTTAGTGTGCTCCAAGTGTCTGTTCCCACATCACCATTCCTTGGGATGGTCCGGGTGGATTTGCCACGTCCAGGGTGCTGCAGTTGGCAGCTGTTCTTGAGGTGCCTGATGATCCACCTGGCTTCAGAAGGGGGAGATGGAAACCAGTCACAGCGTGAATCACAGAATCCCAGAATGGTTTGGGTTGGAAGGGCCTTACAGACCCTCCTGTTCCACCCTCCCACCTGTACCAGGTTGCTCCAAGCCCCATCCAAATTGGCCCAGGCAGACCAACACATGACCTGGAATTGAACCAGGAGGTTCTGCCCTGAACTTTATCTTCGAAAGGGCCATCCGTCTCCTTTCTCCCTCGTGGGGAGGGAACAAATTCCCTGAAATGAACAAGTTACCTGCAAGAAACCCCATAATTTCTGCTTTCTGTACTATTTTTCACCTCTCTGTTGCACATCACAGTGGATGGCCAGGGGAAAGGATGCCCACAGCATTGTGCACCCAGCTGGCAGCGATTCAGGGTGACCCCACGTAAGGCTCACAGGGCTGATGCTGCCCAGTGAAAACGTTCTGCCAGAAGAATTAGAGGCTTCCCCTGTACATCTCGACTGTAGGTCTGTTCAGCAGGAGGCATGAAGTTAGTTTGCCTTGGGATGTGGTGACATCCTGCAGCATCCCAGACTTGCAGCTCTCTCCTGCTCTGTTGTCCTTATGTGTTCAAACAACTTGTCAGGCTTGATCTTTCCCACAGGGCACATTCACATCCAGAGCAGAGGAGGGGAGCGCAGAGATGCGTCTGTAAGGGGGGATGAGATAAATTAACAAACGCTGCTCACTCAGGGAGTGCTTTGTATCATCCCTGCCCCTGACCTAAACCTGCTGCAGGCAAGACGTGTGGAGGAAGATTAGGATCTCATTCCCAGTTCGTGTTCTGAGGTTGCAGGTCGTCTAAAACACAGTCTCTGCTTTGCTTGTCACCATCCTGGCAGCATGGGAGAATCGTGTAGGAATAGATGTGTCCTCTCCCTGTGTCAGCTGGTGAATTCCTCCTGGATTCGAGAAACTTCCTTTGAAAGGGAGCTTCTTTTCTTCCCAGCAATCCTGCAAGTTCCAGGGAGCAGGATGCTGTTTTGCCAGCACTGTAACGTGTTGCTCCTTAGGAGGGCAAATGTACTTTTGTGAGGTTTTTTAAAGCACTGTTGTTGCATTTCTGCTCTCACGCTTCCTTTGTGATGGCCCAGCCTTGCACGTTAGTACAGAGTGAACTAGAGGTGACTTGTCTTCCCTTTAGATAAGGGAGATGGTAATGAGGGTCTTCCCAAAATTATTGAAGCCTTCCAATATCTTCGCCTGACCATCCTGAGACTGATTTTTTCTCCCAAGGCTGTGGATGGTGTCCCTTCCTTGTCACAAAGTGGAAGTGATGCTCTCAGGCCCAACGTGCCCTGAGGTCTGGTCGCTTGAGCAAGAGCCAGACCCTTCCAAAGCAGGGAGATCCCTCTTGTTTTGTCAAGAAGGAAGCTTTGTTTTCCTTATTTAATTGAAATTGCTCTTAGAGGAAAGGAATCATTCAGTGGGGCTTCCTGAGGATGACAGGACAGCTTTGAGATTTGCAGGCTCCGGGCACAAGGCTGTAAAAATGGGAGATGCTGTGGAAAGAGAAGATTCCCGAGGCTCTTTGATCTCCATCCCCCAGTTCTGCTCAGAGCTCCCTTTAATTTCCTTCAGTGCAGCAGGTTAATTTAAGCCCTCCATAGCTGGAGTGTCCAAGCTGAGCTCAGCTCGGCGACCAGATGCACCTAATTCCTCCCAAAGGTGTGAGCTCTCTGTACTTGACAAATATTTGCCTTTTTTTTCATCCTGGAGGCTGTAATCTCATGCCACCCCTTGTCCCCCACTCCCAAGTGTTTATTACAAACAGATTTGTGCCAGGCTGCAGTTCTGACAGGATTTTAATGTCAGTCCTGTACATCTGTGCCTGACTTCAGCCTTCTGCAGTCACTGTGCGATTGCAGCGTCCCTTTAACTTCGGTCTGAGGCAGAGGAGGGATAAAGAACTTGATAGAACGTTTATGGTAATAGCTGTAAAGGGAAGCTGGAGAGCAGTGGATTTCACAGCCAGAAAAATCTCAGCTCGGGGAAATGGGTCTGAAATACAAACTGCAGATAGTTATAGTCTCTTGCTTCCCCTGTTTAAATAAAAGGATTGCTTTTCTCACCTTTATTTAAAACACATGTGTGGAAGATGAAAGTGTCCAGCTATTTTTTTTTATTATTCAGTCCACCAGCTACCGACATCTTTGCCTTATTTCATTTCAGCACTAATGGCATAGTGAAAGTTCTGAAACACCCTCTTTGGATTCAGCCTTCCTTGGGTCGCAGCAAAGATTCCTGCTGCAGGCAGAGCTGTTGCTGTTGTTTTCGTCATCAGCGCTTTCTTTCTCCTCTTGAACCTGGTGCTATTAATTGTGTTGCTGCTTCTGCTCTTTAATTGATCCCATTCACCGCTCCCGCTTTTGTAACGTCTGACTTCTTGTCACTTCAGCAAATCAAAAAACCCAAATTAATCAATCTCCAGCCACTTGAGAATAAGGCCGTGTTGGGGAGCTGGGCTTGACAAAAAAGTCTAATTTCACTTTGAAAGCCTGTTGGAAAATTTTAACAAGAAGATGCAAGAAAAATGTAAACCAGATCAAGCTCGACTTTGGTCTGTGGAGAATAGCGTCACCTGTTGAGTTTGTTTCAAGTTTTTGTAAATAGGTGATTTGACAAAAATATGAAATAAATCAAAAGACACGAAGATAGAAGGGGTCAGAATATCCTTGGTTCCGCTGCAGATGGTTACACAGGAGAGAGGGTTGTGTGTGTGAGAGAGAGAATAGGAACCGTGGGCCAACGACGAAGCTCCGCTCTTGGACTTTTGTATCCCAGCCTTTGTGCTGTGCTATTCCCGTACCTCACATGTTGCCTCGTTTCCTGCTTTTTCCACCCCCAGCTCCTTTACCCTGGCCTGGGGTGCTCATACTGCCTTATTTTCCCTCATTCCCTTGGCCACCTTGGTTCCTGTGCTGGCATCTCCTGCAGCTCTGCTGTGATGGGTGCTGCAGGTGCTGAAGGAGTCGCATCTCGGACAGGTTTGGTGCAGGCGCTTGGGAATTTGGGGTGCAAATGAATTGTTTTTCTGTTCTAGGGGCACCAGGAAGGACAGTCTGGGTTTGGATTGAGTTTCAGACAGCTCAGAGTTGGGGGTGTTCACCTGGAGCAGAGGAGGCTCCAGGGAGAGCTCAGAGCCCCTTCCAGGGCCTAAAGGGGCTCCAGGAGAGCTGGAGAGGGACTGGGGACAAGGGCTGGAGGGACAGGACACAGGGAATGGCTTCCACTGCCAGAGGGCAGGGATGGATGGGAGATTGGGAAGGAATTGTTTGCTGTGAGGATGGGGACGCCCTGTCACAGGGTGCCCAGAGAAGCTGTGGCAGCCCCTGGATCCCTGGCAGTGTCCAAGGCCAGGCTGGACACTGGGGCTTGGAGCAGCCTGGGATGGTGGAAGGTGTCCCTCCCATGGCAGGGGTTGGGATGGGATGATCTGTTGGGTCACTTCCAGTTCTGTGATTCAATGATGATTCTGTTAATTTCCTACCCTTTTCAAATCCAGGAGGACACTTAGGGGGCACGAATGGAGTTGTCATTGAGATCCGTTTGTTAAGCACAGGCAGCTTCCAAATAATACAATAATTAAAAAATATAGGAAGTGGGAACTGGATGGAAAGTTACCTTTCAGAAAATATGTGTAACACTGCAAGAGGATATCAGATTGTTTCAAACAGCAAATAAAGCTCAGTACAACAACACGGCCCTTGAGACTCTTCTGAGGATTGGGTTTCATTTCATGTTCTGTCTCTTAACTCCGGGTTGTAGTTGTAGACAAAATATTTCTTCAGTTCCACCCCTTCTTTCTTCTACCACAGTTTGTTACACTTGAAAGGAATTTCTCTCGTGACCATAATTGCCAAATGCATCTTGGAGAGAGGCAGACATGGGACTTGCTTTGTGGAGTAAAAGCTGCATTGGCTTTTTTGTTTTGTTTGGTAAATTCTAGCAAATGGGGGTTGGACTTGCACAAGCAGAAGAATCCCTGTCTTATTCCACGTCTCCTGCACCTGTAGAGAAAAATCACCATGTGAAGAGCAGAGTGGTGGGGTTTTAATGTCCCATCTCTTCTTAATGTGAGGGGTGTTTGGTCACCAGGTGTCACTTGTTATTTTTGGCATGAAGTGAGATATTGCACATACTTCCACAGGGATGCCATGAGCCTGGAAGTGTTCCAGGCCAGGCTGGACAGGGCTTGGAGCAACCTGGGATAGTGGAAGGTGTCCCATGGCAGGAGTTGGGTTTAAGGTCCTTCCGAGCCAACTGATTTTGTGATTCTGCGATGTGGCTGTGTCAGCTCTCCCTTCCAGCCAAAAGAGTCAACAGCTGCTCTGGGGAGGGACGGAGGGCAGGGAGGAAAGCTCCTGGCTGCATGGACATCTCTGCTCACTCCTGTAGGTCACAGGCAGCAGCAGATGTGGGCTGAAACACGAGGATGCTCCGTTTTGGAGAAGACATTTTTCAGTTGCGTTTTGCTGCATGTCACTTCAAAACAGTGGCAAAAACGAGGATGTGCCGGTCAGGACAAGCCCAGCTACGTGGCAAGGGGAGAGTTTTGTCCTTAGTGTCGTGTAATGGAGCTCTGCACCCTGCAAATGATGACCATCATCAAGGGAAGCTGTGCCCGTACAGCCCATCAAGAGCCACAGAGCTAATGATGGGCTGGGCAGATAATCGGGGGAGAGTTAATTGTAAGGTTCGATATGGCATCTTGTCAGCAGAGATAAGTTGTCACGTTTTCCACTTGAGCTGAAACTAAATGATTGTAAAATAAGTTATGAGTGTCCTTGGGCCTGTCTGCCAGAATGATGGCTAAGAATACATTCCTGGCCCATCAGTCTCAAGCAGCCCGCTTGATATTTATGTGAACTGAATGTTATTTTATTCCCCCTCTAGTCATGCTTGTCAGCTTCCCGAGTGAAAAGTGAAACTGCTGCTTTGACTCATACTTCAAGTATTGAAGCTCGGAGAGGCTGCAGATTGTTATTATTATTACCAGTATTATATATTTTTTCGGGTGTGTGTTGAACATTGATGCCCGATTGGGAAGAACTAATGGCTGACATTGAATGTGCGGGATGGCTGGAAAACAGCCCATCCCAGCCCAGTGAAACGCAGCTTATGAGTTCCAGTGCCTCTGTCAGAGCTGGTTGAGATGGGGAGTAATGAGGCGCTTGCTTTTTTAATTTGCCGTGCCTTTTTCCTTGCCTTTTTTTCCCCCCCCTTTTTTTTTTTTTTTTTTTTTGTAAATATGTTTAATAGTGCCGGCAGTGGTCGTCTGTTCTCAGGCGTGGTAATTGATACCAAATAAAATGCATTATTTGTATTCAGTCAGGAGGATGAAATTGCATTCAGCAGGCTGAAGCCTGAACTCATTTACAGTTTCCCGAAGCCCGGGCTTTCAGGAGCCCTCTTTTCAATTTGAAGAATACCTTGTCAGGCAAGAGAAGGAGTGGGAAATGGGAGAGCACAGCGTGGAAGCCCAGCACCGTTTGATTGCTCATATTTTAAACCAGGGGAATGTTAAATAACTCCCATCTTCAAAGGGTGGGCTCGGGAAGCGGGAATCCGGGGCAGGAAACACACCGACGATGTCGGCGCGGCTCCGTTTACGAGGGATCAACGTTTCCTTGCTGGTTGAGGGGGAGGGAGAGCTCCAGGCTCCCACTTCAGAGCAGTTTGACCCAAGGACAGCAGGTTATTACCTGGAAAGGGCTGTGGATGACGAGGATTTACCACGGGAGGTTAATTCTTCAGCTCTCCGACGCCAGGCATCAACTCCGTACGTCCCTCATTTTTCAGAGCTCTCGAGCAGGTTTTGTTGGGGGGATTTACGGCCTCGAAATTAGACAGAGCTGCCACCAGCGTGTGGATCTAGCCTGATGTTTTTTAACAGGATATTTTCTGTGGTGTTGCCTCGGGATTGTGTGGTTTCTTCAGCATTTGGTGGGTGCAGGGCACGGTGGTTGATGCTGCAGGTGCAGGAGGAGATGAACTTGGATGGGTTTAATTGTTTCTAAAGTGAAAGCTGGGAATGAGGGGGAAAAGTGAAGCATTTGGAATCGTAGAATCCCAGAATGGTTTGGATTGGAAGGGACATTGAACACCATCTAGTTCTGACACCACAGGCAGGGACAACTTCCATTATCCCAGTTTGCTCCAAGCCCTGTCCACCCTAGCCTTGGGCACTTCTAGGGGTGGGATGGCCACGGCTTCTCTGGGCAACCTGGGTTTTTTTCCTTCCTTTTAAGTATCAACACAGGAAAGCTCCAGAATCAAGCTGGAGGTCAATATTGGAGACTGGCAGTGACCTCATTGCATCTGTGCTCATGCCTTTGGATTTCTGGCATCCTCCTCTGCATCTCCTTTCTGTGTCGTGGATCCAAAGGGATCCCCTTGGCAAAGAGGATTCTCATCAGGATTCTCACCTGGGTTTGCCTTCCTCCTCTCCTGGAGAGACAGCAAACTCAGCCAGGAGAGGCTCTTGCACCAGTTATGGGTCAAATCCTTGAAATGTCCTACACTGATACAGAGTAAATACATTCCCATGATTCCCTTTCAGGCTTAAATCCTTGGGAACTGGTTTCAAGCTGGTGGATGTAGGGAAGAGAACAGAAATCCTTAATATAAAGATGAATGTTAGATTTAGTCTCTCTTGCCAGGCAATTAGCTACATAATTTATCCCCCACTAATAACTTAGAGCACAACTGTGCTTAGGGGATAATTAGTAAATAAACTTTATTAGGAAGAAAAAGAAACCAAAATAAGCTGGGTTTTATCAAATAGGCAGTTCTGTGGGAATTTGACTATGCAAAAAAAAATCAAAAGCTGTTTTTTTAAATAATCTTTGGTTGGATATTTTTCTGACATTTTAGTTAAACTTTTGTGCACTCCTGTTATTACACTTAAGCTTTATATTAAGGGGTTTTATTCTTTTCCCTGTGTCTGCTATTCTGAAAGCAGTCATCAAGTATTTAACCCCAAAAGGCAATCATGGGAATGTATTTGCTGAATATCTGTCTAGGAAATTTTAAGGATATGGCACATAAATGCAGTCCTGATGCTGCACTAAGGTGCAATATGGTATTTAACTAAGGTTCTGGAAATGGCTTCACTTTCCATAATAGCAAGCACTTCCCTTAAAGTGAAGATTTTATGTAGAATTTTATAATTAAAATCCAAACCAAGCCAGTAATTAAACAAAAATCATATTACCAACCTTGGGGGAAAATCCTGGATTAAGGTTACTGGAGTATTTACTGTGTGGAAGGACCCAGTTCTTAAAATTATTGGAGTTAATAAAGCAGGAAACTGAACAGAGTAAGGTGGAATTATTTATTTTCCTTGGGAGCAGGTAGGAAGTGACCCTTTTTCACACAATTATCACCTGTACCAGGTGTACATTACCTTACCTATTTCCCCACCTCTATTGCCATCACCACCTTTTCAGTGTGTGTCTGTCTGATATTAATGACAGGAGAGAACATCCAGAGGATGTAGGGATATCTCTGTTCTGTTATCTGTTAAAATGTCCAAGTGTTACATGAGTTAATCCGAGGCTAAGGAAGAAGATTTTTTGGAGGAAGGAGCAATTGGAAGCAATAAAGGGCTTTCCCATTGTTTTTGTGTGTTCCAGCTGGCCTGCTCCTAAAATTGATGCTGAGTCCTGTTAATCTAACAGGACTTGAATCAGCACTTCAGCCAGGTTGGGGGGTTTTGTACCTTTTAGAAAAAAATAATGGATATTGTTTGGAGAATCTCCTGAATGAGCTCAAGAATATCTGTGAACAGCCAGCCAGGGGTTGTAGCTTGGATTCTGACAACCCCTCATTTAAATCTCGCAGGATTTTGATTTTTCTTCCCTTTTTTTCCTCCCCACTCAACTGCAGACACCGGCCTGGGAGACTCTGTGTGTTCCAGCCCCAGTATTTCCAGTACCACCAGCCCCAAACTGGACCCCCCTCCTTCCCCCCACGCCAACAGAAAGAAGCACCGCCGGAAGAAAAGCACAAGCAACTTCAAAGCTGATGGGATCTCGGGCACAGCTGAAGGTAGGTTTCAAAAAACTCAAGCCTGAATTTTGAAAATGCCATTCCAAAGAGTGTTGTTAGCTCAGCTCCAGCCTTGGCTTTGAATGCACAAGGGAAAGGGAATTGTGAGAAATTAAAGACTGAGCTTTTAACGATGGAGCTGAATCATCTGAGGCGTCACAGTGGTGAATTCAGCTGCCTGAAATGTGTTTAGAAGAGTCCCCAGGGTAATATGGAGCATCATTAGGTGCTGAGGTAAGGAAGAGGCACACTTGGAAGGTTAACAAGGAGGAGAAATTCAGGTTCACTCCGTAGCCCACAGATCACGTCAGAACTTGTGTGTTTTTTTCAGTATTATTAAATCTTGTGTTATCACATCTCCTTAGGCACATCCTGAGCTCTAGAATGGCCAACACTTCTGATGCCTCTCATTGTTTGAATATTCAGCTGCTCATGGAAAGCTTGTGTTATTTGAGGATAAAAGGGAAAAGGGGAGAGTTTAAATGTTTGGGTTCTTTTTTTTTTTAAGAGCCAGATAGCAAAAGCCAAAAAGAACTTCTTTTTCTCCCTTAGTTTAGCTTACCATTTCCACAGTGCTGTAGCTGTTCAATGCCCTTCTGAAGGGGTAACAATGTGTACAGGAGCCAGATATGATATAAAACATGCTTGCAGCTTTAGAAAAGAAGAAAAGAAACATGCTAGGATTCAACCAAAAGAGCTCCAGAAAAAAAAGAGGAACAAGGGTGGTTGGAAGGCTCAGAAACTGGGGAGTCAACACATAAGGAGAGATGAAAAAGGGAGACAATGGAATAACATTGTGGGGAAAGGGGAGTGTTGAGTAAGAAAAAGATGTAGTTGTAAGCATGGGAGAGTAAAAAACAGCTAATTCAGTATCAAAGAGTGTTGGAACAAGTTCTGAAAAAAGGATGACAATTGCAGACAGCTGAAGAGACATTAAAAATAGATGTGATAATAGTATACAACTGAGAAGGGGCATGTTAACTACTACTTAGTCATCCTTATTTTCCATTTATTTAATTTCTCAATTGCACTTCTGTCACATCCGGAATTTATTTCCCCAGCTATCTATACAAATCCTTTTTTAAAAAGCCATCAGCTTTTTTTTTGTAACAGCTCCTGTTGTGTTCTCTTTCCAGTCATTTAACTATCTTTGCTGTTAGTTTCCCCCTAGTTTATGGCCCAAAGCCAAATTTTAGTTCATCCTTTCATTTTTAATTTATCCTTAAAAAAAAAAAAAAAAAGAAGAAGAAGCCCTTTTACACCACTTATTTTCATACCTCAATGGCAAATTACAGAGGGGATTTTTCAGAGCCTTCACCATTGGGCCAAGAATATTTTGTTGAAGTCAATATGAATCAAGACCAGCTGGATATCGAGAGCCTTTGAAAAATCTCTTTCTGAGCAGTTAATAGGTGTATGTTTTCTTTCTCCTGGGGAGATTATTTTCACAAGGCACTGGAGCTGGAGCCTGTGTGGTCCTGGGCTGCAGGCACAGCCCCAGAGGGAGCAGTGGGGGGTTTGCAGTTGGGTCTCTTGTCCCTGATGTCCCTGTTCTATTTGCAGAGTCCATCCTTCATCCTCCTCTGTTTTCTCTTCCTCTTCTCCTCACCTTCCAGCATCACACGGTGTTACCTGAAATCCTCTTGCAATAGTGCAACACAGTTGTCCCCTCTCACAGAAATGGGATAAATGTGCTTCCAGAAAGGCAAGAAGTTGTTGGCAAGCAGCAACTCAGTAACACCCAGGGAGCCTTAAAGGGAGCAGAATTATGGTGGCAAAGCCCCCTGAGGTCATTGAGTCCCAAGCAGTCCCCCAGCACTGCCAAGCTCACCACTAACCCCGGTCCCCAAGTGCCACATCTGCACATCTTCTAAATCCCTCCTGGGATGGTGACACCGCCACTGCCCTGGGCAGCTGTGCCAGGGCTGGACAACCATTTCTGTGAAGAAATTTTCCCTAATATCCAATCTAAACCTCCCCTGGCCCACCTGAGGCCGTTCCCTCTCCTCCTGTCCCTGTGCCCTGGGAGCAGAGCCCGACCCCCCCGGCTGCCCCCTCCTGTCAGGGAGTTGTGCAGAGCCACAAGGGCCCCCTGAGCCTCCTTTTCTCCAGGCTGAGCCCCTTTCCCAGCTCCCTCAGCCTCTCCTGGGGCTCCAGCCCCTTCTCCAGCTCTGTTTTCTCCTCTGGACATGCTGCAGCAGTGCCAATACCTCCCTTTACAGCATTTGTACCTCTGCGTGAGCCCATCAGCTTCCTCTTCCCACATGTCCTCTAAGGTGAGCACTCTGTTCTGTTTGGGACTTGCACTTGTGTCTTGGGAGGTCCCCAGTGGTTGTTAAACTCTTCCATTTTGCAACATCTCATTCCAAGCACAAGCCGGTGAAAAGCAGCGGTTTGGCCACAAGAGCAGAATCAGGAGTTTCCACACAGGGCTCTGGGCATCCCAGAGCTCTGGGCATCCTTCAGCAGACAGCTAATCTGGCTGGGCCTTGAATCCCTGGCAGGGCTGGGAGGGGATGGCTGACAGCGAGGACAGGCAGCCTCGTCTGTCAGCGGGAGCTGAAGGAGAAGGCAATGAGGCGTGCTCGAGCTCCCTGTCCTTTTAGGAGAAGGGCGTCTCACAAAGAGTGATAGTGGTTGTAGATTCCCATTAAGGACGTCCTAGCAAGACTCACAAAGGCTGGGGGGGGTTGCTCTTTCCAAATCCTGGCGGCCTTTGGATTTTCTGGTACAGAACCACCAAATCGTTGAGTTTGGAAAAGACCTCCAAGATCCTTGAGTCCAGCCAGATTCAGGCTGTTATGGGTTTTTCCTTCAAGTAGCTGAATGTCAGAGGAGTTTAGGTTGGATATCAGGGAAAGGTTCTTCCCCCAGAGGGTGCTGGGCACTGCCCAGGCTCCCCAGGGAATGGGCACGGCCCCGAGGCTGACAGAGCCCAAAGGAGCATTTGGACAACGCTGTCAGGGATGCACAGGGTGGGATTGTTGGGGTGTCTGTGCAGGGACAGGGGTTGGACTGGGTGATCCTGGGGGTCTTTTCCAACTCAGGATATACCATGATTCTGTGATTGCCACATCTGTCTTGCACTTCAAAGCAGTTTTCAGTTCAGCCTTTCCTCAGGGAAAGGCTTATTTCCTTGTTCTCCAGCGCTTGGCTGCAAATCTGTCCAGTGACCTAAAAGATTCCCTTGGGGATTTTTCTTCCCCCACCATAACGTAGATTTAAACCCTCAGAGGATTACTGCGCTTTCAAAGACCACAAATCCAAATTAGGCACTCAAAGAAGATGTTCTGGGAGAGGCACCTTTGATTAAGTGTTCGAGATGCAGCAGGTGACTTGCTGCAAATGGGCCACAGAAGCCTGTGGTGATAATTGTGGGAGAACCATGTCTTCCTTCCTTCTGGAAATCCAGAGCTCCATGTGCAAAGGAGAAGGAGGAGGATCCTCCTGCAGTCGCTGTTCTCAGGCAGGTACAATGGATCACAGTTAAATGGTGTGGGTAATTCTAGATTTTGTGTCGCCTTCCTTTGGCTCCTGGCACGTTTCAAGTGTCAGCTTTCAAACAGGAATTCTGGGTTCCTTCATTTTTGTCTGCACCAAAGCTGAGGTGTTCAGTGAGGTTTAAATCTGGTCTTCAGCAAACTCGAGCATTTTTACTGCACTTTGCAGGGCTTTTTTTCCCTCCTTGAACGTGCCTGCTTTGATCATTGACCTCTGCCCAAGTATTCAGATATCACGATGATGGACACTGAGCTCAGGGTGGTTCACCAATTCCAAGGAGTGATGCTCGTCCCTTTTATGCCCTTCCATAAAGGTCATGCTGATTCTTCTCTCTCCACACTATCTGCACATGCACAGCCCTCTCTTTCTGGGATGGGTTCTTTCATCTCCCTTGGTTTATCTTTCTGCAGGTTTTCTGAGACAATGCTCACAGCAACCAAAATACTAAAACACCTGTGCTGCGCTTGGATGAAAATTAAAATTCCATTCCTATTTCGGAAAATCAGATTCTTGTGAAATCTTTTTTTCCAGCACATTGAAACCCAGGGAGAAGTTTTTTAGTTCTCTGTACAGAACTTGTCACTGAAAAAAAAATCCCTCAGTGTTTTTGAGGGTAACAGCAGGAATGCTTACATTAGGCAAGGTGCCAGCAACCAGCAGTTTTTTTCCCACCATGCTGCCTGAAGTAGCTCGGAGCAGGATTAGACAGAGCTGTGTTTCAAAGAGGAATGGCTGCTCAGAGCCTCATCTGTTTGGGTCCCCTTGTGCTGCTGCACTTACTGGAACAGCCAGGGATAATAGGAAGGCTTTTCAGCTGCAAAACAAGCAGAAAAATTAAAAAGCTTTCTTGGAACTGTTCTTCACAGGAAGATCTTTCCCAGTGTTTATTTTTCTTACTCTTGTTAGTTTTGAATTTCCGTGGCTGTGCCAGCTTGAACCTGCCTTCCCTCCATCCATTATAGGGATTTTAGGAAAGCCCCAGGCTGTCCTTTGGCACTGGGATCATCCCTGCTCTCCAAGGTTTTCATTAACAGGAGATCCAGCCAGTGGGGCAGCACTGCTGTCTGCTGTAGGGCCAGCCCAGCCACATCCCAGTGGGATGGGTACATCCACTCCCTCCCTCAGGGACGCCATAGAATCATGGAATGGTTTGGGTTGGAAGGGACATTAAAGTCCATCCATTCCACCCCCTGCCACGGTCAGGGACATCTCCCACTGTTCCAGGCTGCTCCAAGCCCCAGTGTCCAACCTGGCCTTGGACACTGCCAGGGATCCAGGGGCAGCCACAGCTTCTCTGGGCACCCTGTGCCAGGGCCTGCCCACCCTCCCAGGGAAGAGAATTTCTCTCCTTTCTCAGCACCCTGGGGCAAAACCCTCCCAGCTCCGCATTCCGGGCGCGCAGGTGGAGCTGGGAAACAGCGCTTGAGGAGCAGGAAATGTGATCAGCAAGTTTGGTAGACTTTCCAAACTCTCTGAAATCCATGTTCTTCTTCATCATTTGTTTCTAAAGAAGTTTTGAAGGACAAAGAAGGACCTTTTATGTTTCTTCTCAGAACTGTTTTCTTAACACAAAGGTATTTGTTCTCTGCCCCTTGTGCAGTAATTGCTTTTCCTGGTGCTTTGCTGCTCTGTGCAGTCTAGACCCAACTCCAGGTTTACACTTTCTGGCTTTTAGCTAAAGGATGAACCCCAGTTTACTGAGAAATCCTATTTCTTTATTATTTTCCTGAGGTAAATTGGTAGAGGTATTTTAAAAACCCTTATTTTTGAAAAGCACACGTGTTTTGTATCACTGAGTCTTGAAAATGAGCTCTAGTTAAGTGGGAAATTAAAATACATTTGTTTGTTTTCTGTGCATGGAAGAATAAGGTTTACTGAGGCTTCTCAGTTGTTCTTTTAGCAATGAGCAAAACCATCACTGCTTTCATCTGGTTTCTCCCTGTGTCCCTTCCAGCCACCCCAAAACCAGAAAGATGAGGTGAATTAGAGAAATGCAGTTCTCGGTATAAAACCTGAAATTTTGCTATTTTAAAGAAGTAAATCAGAAGCAATACAGAGTGTCACTGAAATGCATGGAAAAACCTGTGTGCGTTTTCCCTGCAGCCTCCCACCCTAAGCTTTCCTGAGCATCCTGGTGATTTACCTGCTGGCTTCGTCCCCTGAAGTGATTTAACATCCTTGGCACCACATCGTGGTGTCCTCCACACAATTTTAACATACATTTCCTTGGGTGCAGACTTGAGTAAGTGTGGTGGCCACACTGAATTTTAAAAAGTCCGTTTCTTTAAGCATGTTTAAAAAAATTGTCATTTGGGATTTTTGGAAATTTAGTGGAAATACCTCAAGGAGCCAAAGTGGGAGAGCAGCTTCTTCCTTTGACAGATGGACTTGACATTGTTAATGCTAATACTTATTAATAATACACTGAATTAAGCACCCTGATGAAGGATGGTATTTTTACTTGCTCCTCTTAGATATATATTTAATTTTTTTTTTGGCTTTTTATGGTCTGGAATAAACCTTCTGACATTGTCAGAGGACAGCATGTTCACAAACCTTTCCAGCACAAAAAGCCACAGCGTCGTCACTGCCTTTTCTCTGCAAGGAAGATGTGAAATGTAATATCTTGACCTGCAGCTGCAGCAAGGGCAAAACCACTCACCTATTAAAGAGTTTGTAACCTTTGGAATCGAATCCAGTGGATGTGAAGGTCCTTGGATGGATTGTGCTGCTTGAAGTAATGCTCAGAACTAAGCTGCCACCAAAACTTCTTCAAGTAAAAGGTGTTTGCAGTCCATTAGAGGATAATTCAGTGTACACCAAACAGGTGTTGCCCATGTAGGAATGCCACAAAAGTTATTCCTGGTGATCTTGCCATCCTAATTATTTTAGCTGGTCCCTATGGTTACAGCAATTACAGCCTGCTGTGTAATGGTATTGGGGTACAGCAGCAACACAAATTCTGAAATTCTGGGGATGAATCAGAAGGGGAAAACAGTAATTCCATAATAATTTCCTGCTCTTTTTTTTTTTTTGCAGTTATGCTCTCCTTAAAATGATAAGAGGTATCTTAAGTTTTCCCCTCTAAAAAAATCAATACATAAATATAAAACTTAAAATCCCAAATGCAGACCCAAATCATACAGAAGAGGAGTACTTATGTGCATCTTCTGATAGAGGGTTTAGTGACAGCAGGTTTTGTTTCTATTTCCAGTCTCTTTAAGTGCCTGAAGTTTTAGGAAGTAAATGTTCGTAGTTCTGAAAAATATTCAGTGCTTACAGAGAGATGCATACAAAAGTGGCATTTTGACTGCAATGCTGAATGAAGCAAAGCAGCATTAGTTTGGAACTGGAGGGGTTGGCAGGATAAGCAGATTATTAGGAAGGTTGGGGGGTTTTAAATGGGCTTGTAATTAATTTAGGGTTACTGCTGAATTCTCTTCATCTCCAATTCATTGGTCGTCGTGTCATTTGTGTGGTCCTCCTGTACATGAAACATTCCAGGAATTGCAACAAATAACATTTTGCTGAATTTCATACTGGGCACAAAAAAACCCCTCTTCCTAAGCCTGGAGTTTAATGAGTTTGCTCTCAGTGAGATTTTAGGAGTGTGCTTAGATAAGTATTTGCATCCTTACTTTGGAGATTATCTCGGAAGAGTCGTAAGCCTTCCCTGATCAACTATTCTCTGCTCTAGCTGCTTTTTAGGAAAATTCCTTTAAATACCTCCCAAAACAAAGCAGGTCTTAGGGTTTAGTTGGCATTTAAAATGAGCAAAATATCTGGCTGTGTTTTTCCTGCCAGCAAGAGAACTTTAAAAACAAAACTTAGCAGTGTGTGCCCATATTTGTTGTCCATAATGCCAGCCGCTTGTTTGAGCATCGGTGAGTTCATCACCTATCCTGGGCTGTAATTCCACTGATCAGCTGTGACTTCATCCGCAGGAATCTCAGTCCTGGCCGAGGGTTGTGCACCCGGGAGGCAGGGGGGCAGAAATTAATAAAAACCAGCCCGAATCTTCAGAGCCTGACTTTCAACCAAGGCAGAAAGGTCACTTGTTGGGAATCCTTGAGCCTCGGCTGCCACAGCCTCCCTGACATGAAAGGGTTGCTGCTGAAAGGCACTTATGTTGATGCTGAGGAGTGAAAGACAAGGGAGGTGAAGCTCATCTATTGTTTTAACCCACTTCATTGCAGGCTAAACAAGTTGAAAGATTCCTGCTTCCCTTCTGAAGTGCCGTCAGCCCGGGGTCCGGAGAGGCGGCCGGTTCCGCCCACCTGGTTGAAAGGAAAAGTGTCGCAGTGGTGGTCAGCAGGAAAAGGGGATGCTGGAAGGGATGAGGCCTGGGATGAATTGGTGCTGGTTGCACACACTGGCACATCTGGAGAGTGAGAGAGAGACAGCACTTTTTTTTTAATTATGGTTTTCTACATTTCCCTAAAAATTAGTCCCACTTTGAGCAGTGTGACAGCAGAAGGGCTCACTGTGTATCCAGTGCCACGCTGGGATTTGGCCTGGTTTTTTGGGGGGAAGGAAGAAGTTTTAAGTAGCTTTGTAATTGAATGAAAACAAGTGACACCTTAGCATTTCACTGGCTTTGGGTAATCAGTGTCACCTTGACACAGAGACCTTGGTTGTGAAAACGATTCCTGATGTCCACAAGGTGATGATTGCAAGCTAGCAAGAAATGTTTGTAAAATATTCATCCTGCTAGAGAAGTTGGTAGTTCTGTTCCTTAAATAAAAATGTCTATTCTTCAAGTGCCTTCCAATTTTTCCAGAGTGTAGGGCAATTTCATTTCATTATGAACTTACATACCTAAATTAAAATACCATAAAATGAGATGATTACATATTATAAAGCTACAGCCAGTGGAAAGGCTGAAATAAGGTAATTGTGCTCAGTATAACTTTGTCCTCCTGTTCACCACCTAACTGACCTCTTGAGGCAAAGTGTCACAATTTCAATAAACAAGAGTATTTTAGTGTGGAAGGAAGATTTAGTTTTTGAGGGATGCCTGTGCACTTGGACTCATCAGCTTGTTGGAACTCAGCTACAGAGCTACAGTGGGAAGCAGCTTCCTTTAAAGAGTGGAAGTCCTAAATAATTCCCTTAAGAAGCCCAGGTTGTGGAAGTTTGCCATGGATAGCTCAGTCCAGGAATTCAAGGGGGAATGTGTCAGGTCTGATCTATCCAAGGGTTATTAAACATTCTCTTGGCTGATAAGAACTCATAATCAAGAGGTGCACAGAGAGCAGAATGAAGAAATGACAAGTTGGTAATTCCTTTTTAGTTGCAAACCCCTACATTTTAGTCAATTATGGATTTAATAACAACCTATAGACCAAGAAATATTTGTGTTCTTTATTGTTTTGATTCTTTGTCAAAATGTTTGTGAAATCTTTTAAAAAACATGTCCAAAACTGAGGAGACTGGTAATATATATGAACAGTTTTACTAAATATGTGGCTGAATATGCATATATTGGCTCCAAACTGAAAGAGTAAGTTTAGGTCAGATGTTGGGAAGAAATCCTTCTCTGTGAGGGTGGTGAGGCCCTGGCACAGGGTGCCCAGAGAAGCTGTGGGTGCCCCTGGATCCCTGGAAGTGTCCAAGGCCAGGTTGGACGGGGCTTGGAGCAACCTGGGACAGTGGAAGGCGTCCCTGCCCATGGCAGGGGAGTGGGATTGGATGTGCTTAAAAGTCCCTTCCAACCTCAAACCATTCTGGGATTCTGTGAAAACTGAGTCTTTTCTTTGCAGGCAATGATGATTTTTCAAGGTAGGTTTGAGAAGGAGTCTCCCAGTGGAATGTGTTTGAAAGGGAACCAATCCGAGAGGATGGGACTCTAGACAGGGAACATCACGTGGAGAATGCTGTGGTACAGGATTTAATCTGCTGGAGATGATGGGAGGTGCTAGGCCTGGAGGAGGTGCTGGAGGTGGGAGTTGCTGGAGATGTGGACAGGGTGGACTTTCCCTTCCCCATAAGCAGTTGTCCCATCATTGGAGCCTTCTCCAGCTGAAAACCACAAGTGGAGCCATTCAGTTCCCATGCTCTGTGGTATTGATGTCATCCCTGCAGCAGTAATGCAGAGCCCTTTTTATTTCCAGCTCCTGGCCAGTCAGTCATTTCAAACCCGTGTTGTTTTGTCAAGTTTGTAAGCCTTACATCAGCTGAAGGCCCCACTGCAGATCCACGTGCCCTGTGTGAGGTTTCAGTGCCGAGCTTGCTGTTGTGTTTATTTTATACCCTGTGCTTTAATCTCCTGTTTTCTGTCCCTCCACCTTTCTCTTTACAGACCAGTTACTTGTGATAGATGTTATGCATCATATGTGGTGTGCAACTCCAGGAAGCAGTAGGTAAAAAGGGAAACTTGAACAGGCCTCATCATTGACATTTTCCACCAATTCCCCCCCGATTCTAAAAAAGAAAAAAAAAAAAAAAATTAATAAAGGTTTCTTTTGTGAGCGTGAGCTGGAGAAAATTGGCCATTTGTCTGTGAGGTAATAGGCTTTGCGATAATATGAAAATCTATCAAATGATTAAATTCAATGACATTAAATCACAATTCATGAAAGGAGAATACTGCACAGTTTAATTCTATTTAATTTTTGAGGGGGGAAAAAAAAAGCCCTTTAAAAAAAAAAAATTTGTTTGAGTTTCTCTTAAGCTGATTTCTCTGTGCTCTTTCTTAAAAGTGCCTTTCTAGTTGCCACACAGTGATGTGATCATTATCTGTCACCTCGTCGCCTTGCTGCCTCAACACGCAGTAAAATACA
>VZTJ01002055.1:46328-85076 GCA_013397795.1 Orthonyx spaldingii | reverse complement strand
GAGAGAGAAGGGGGGGAAATAAAAAAAAAAGGAAGACCAGAGGAGCTTGTGAAGTATGACTTCCTATCCCAAGACTCATTGCCTGCGATTCGTAGCGCTTGACAGTAATGATCTTATTACAGTACTCTGGACCTTGAAGAGATTTCATGAGGAGAGCGGGAGGACGAGGCTCCGTGTAATCAAGTGGCGCTGAATATTCCACGCGGTTTTGATCACACACTGATTGGGCACAGTTTTAGCCCATCTTCCAGTCAATTATGCATGGCCCCTCGTGCTCCTGTGATAGTCAGAAACATTGATGGCTGTTGTCTGGGGGGGTGCTGGCAGCCAGCCAGGGGTTTGAAGTGCAGTCATTCCGGGAGAAGTGCTTTTTAGTTGGAATTGATTACCTTTCTTTAGGTTTTTGCTTAATGGCAAAACTGTATTGGAGAGGGCTTCAGGTGAAAAATGGCCGTATTAGCCATTTAGAGTAGCTGAACTCCTAGTCAATTTTTAGCTTTCCCCTGTTTCCATCTAATTTATATTTAATGATGTACCGTTTGATAATATTTAAGATATTTCATTTCCAGTTGCTGCTGAGCACACATGTTGAGCGCGTGTAAAATGACAGCAGATCAGCATTCAGCTTTTAGGAATTAATCCAGTTTAACCTCCAGGCTGCCAGACCACGTCTATTTTGGCACCTGTGCCAGGAAGCATCGGGTTTGTCTGCGAGAGGTCCGAAGCTGATGTTCCCAAGGCTGTTTTTATTCTGTAATGAGGATAAATCCGTGTGCTTTAGAAGAGGCAAAGGGTCGGTAGCTGGGTCCTTCATTTAGATTCTCATGTCTCAGAGGCTGATTAGGCTGCTGTTTATTTCTCCCCTATAAAAATGTCACATCTTCCTTCATTCAGACCCCTTCCAATGAAAATAAAATCATTAAAGCTGTGCCTATCGAACTCCAGGCGCCAGAGAAGGAAATACTTAATTGTAAGTGATGCTTCTTGTTCACTGCCACCACTCTGGTTTCCCACTTTCGAATATCCTACAGTTCCTAATTTTTGGATGCATATGTGGTTCAAAGAGATGGATGTAGGACTGTCTAGTAAGCTGGAGTACAATGCTGTATTATCCATGCATCAGATGAAAAGCTTATGTTTGGAATGTGCTGTGATAGGGGGTGAAAAAACGCAATCAAAATGCTCTGGTATTACCCCAAATTTTTATTTCCATTAATCAGTATAATTTTTCTCCACCTGCCTGAAATTTTTGCAGTCCTGGAGGCTCCCAGCCTTTCCAGAATGTGTTTCTCCCTCATGGTACTGCCCCTCTTCTACTGCTTCCCTTTTATTTGGGTTGTGGGTGATTTTTCCCTAACTCTAAGCCTAAATTGGCCAGTCCCACCCCTAAAAAAGCTGCTTTAATTTTTTTAAAATTTTTTTGTCTTCTTTGAATCAGTTCTCACTTCCCATATAGAGACCAGACCAGAATTCAGAGCAAAAAAAAAATAGTCATCTTGGTGGATTTTTCCTCTTTGAAACAGAGCTGTTGGGTTTTGTTCCAATGAACTGGGGTTCAGCTATTGCCTGAAGTTCCAGATACTAGTTTGGGGGAGATTTATGTCTATTTTGTAGTAACATTTTACTACTTCCAGGGAGCCCACAGGAGCTATGAGGATCTTTTTTTCCCCTTCCTTTGGAAGAGGAGCTCCTCTGGGTCTGTATTTGCTGAGCTGTGTGTGCCAGCAGCCAGGGTTGCTCCTCATCCCTGTGAGGGGAGGTTTGAGTCTGGGGCCTCTTGGTGCATCTTTGGGAGGTTTGGAACCAAACCTTTGGTGCCCATGTTGTAATAAAGCAGAGGGCAGTTCTGAATTTTCCATATTGGTCTCCATCAGGGAGGTAAAATCCTTGGAAAAGGTAGAGTTTTAAAGGGGAGAAATTCTCCGTCATTGGTTCTGTTGCTTTCTTCGAGTTTGGATTCTGTTGTTTGAACCTGCTGCCAATGCTGCCTGTGGGAATACATGGTTTTCCCAAAGGATTCCTCACCCGAGGGCTGGAAGAGGCAACCATGGAACACATCTGTAATAACACCTGTGTGTAACAGCTTTGTGTGTGCAGTGACATCGCCAACTCCGTGAGGCTCCGTGAATCCCAGCAGATCCCCCTTTGGAGTGGAATGCTGGAATGTGGGGAACATCTGTGGGCTTTTTTTAAAATATTGTGGTTTTTAGGGTCTGATTGTCACCCGGGAGGCTGCAGTGTGCAGGGTTGATCCAGGGAGAGGTGGTGTGGCCCTTGCTGGCCCTCGCGTCCTCTTTGGGTCTCCAGGCCGACCGCATTGACGTGACTTTGGCTCCCTCCCCGCTGCTCTGAATCCGTCTCCTTGATCTGGGGAGGACGAGCTGCACTCTCTGGTGATGGATGACAAAGCCAGGCTGGAGTGTTTCTGCCTCTGCTTCATTTGACAAGGAATTGGCAGCTCCAAGACTGTTTCAGCTCCCTCTTATTTCTCCTTCCCCCAGCTCTTCCCTTTGGGACTTTCAGTGGCTGCGTGCAGTGTGCAGTGGTCCTGCAAGCTTTTTGAAGGAAAAATATTTTTTAAAAAGGATATTTTACTATTTAAATCCTCATTTGAAAATTGTTGGCGATGGTGGCTAGTTTGTGACGATCATAAACACGGGATCTTTTCAACCAGGGTGATGCTTTGTAGTGGTAAACAAAACACCAAAGGGATCCAGCCCCATTTCCAGACAACTTGAATGCTTTAACCAACATATTTATACATAAAAGTGCAGTTTATGGTTTACTTAACCTTAAAATTGGAAGCAATATTGTTACTTTGGGCTAAGCATCAGCATTGTCACACACATAATCACTTTTTGGTTGGGTGGCCACCATTCAGTGCATGGCTTTGAATGGTCAGTCAGAAATAACTGCTTGCTTTTTTTATTGTAAATAAACACAGTTTTATGGTGAGATCTGGTGTTTATCACACAGGAATGACCCAGCAATCTGAGCCTGGGAAGGTGGATGTAGGGAAGGAAGTCTGGCAATACTTACCCAGTGACTAATGTGCATTTTCATCCTAAAACTAAGCTCTCATCCATGGTAATAGTTCCCATTTGGAGATCTCTAAAATACCACCAAGGATTCCTGAAAAATTATTTTCAGAAAGTCCCCACTTTGCAGGCAACATACCTGAGTTTCATAGAATACTTAAGAGGCCTCAGTGTTTAATTAAATTAGAACAAACCTAATTGTAATAAATCACAGATTAACATGTGCTTAGTGTTTTTAATAATAAGGTAAAATGTAAGTTAATGCTCGCCAGATTACCTAAAGACTCTGGTGTGAGGATCCATAGTGGTTATAAGGAGAATGTGAAAATTGATTAATTTTCAGTGATTTGTCAACTGTAATCTTTGTCTCTCAGTCTCTCTGTGTACAATTAGACACCAGTTTGTCTAGGCAAACTCATTAATAATTAGGTCACCACTGCTTATGGTTAAACTTTGGACCCCAGGTGTGAAGTGAGAAGCTGGGCTTTGGTAACCCATGGAGGAATGGGATGTACTGGAATGATGGGGAAGCTTCCCTCTGTGGGAGAGGAGACCTGGGCTTCAATTTATGGTGTGATCTTAGACACAATTGTATTTTATTTTTAAGTGTGGACTAACAGAGCAGGTCTATGTAGAATCCCAGAGTCACAGAACATCAAGATCTGCTCCTAAAAAATTCCAGTATACACAAGGTTTTAAGTGCAGTAGTGTCATTTATTACTAACTAAAAAGTACAAAACAAGCCCAGAGCTGTTGTGAAATGAAAAAATAACTGTGGAGGAGGTTGGAAATAGGGTTTTGCTTTTCTCTTAAACATAGTGATGATTACCTGCTGCCTTTAGTATTAAAAATACCAATATAGCTCATCATTCTAACTTGTGGATATTATTGAAAAGCTGTTCCCAGGGGAACAGCTGACAACACTTAGGAAACACTTGTAAATAATCCATTAATAATGAACTCCTGAATCATGAATAATCCATCCATAATGAACCTTGCTGCTTCCCCACATGCCAGATATCCCAACAGCTTCTTCCCCAGCTCTTTGGCATCACAGCTGAGAAGGGCAGAGACAGGTAGACTCCAGCAGAAACACTGATTTCATACAGATGATTTCCAGAGTGAAGAACGATAGCTAAGAAGGACAGAAAATACTATGTAAAGGTAATTTGACTTCTGAACAGGATGATTTTCAAAGCTTTTCATGTGTTGTCTGTTGTAGCTCCACAGAACAGCCATGCAAGGAAACTCCTTCATGGTTAATTGCAGTATTAACCATCTGCAATTCCTTACACTAATGAAGAGGGAAAAGTACCTCTTTTCTTTTTTTTTTTCCTTGCCAGGAATATTTCTTTCAGTCTTTTTATTTCCTCCACAGCCTCTGAGTGGAGGAGATGTTCCTGTTACATATCATCAGGCCCCATAATTTGTCATAATGCTACTCAGTGGCTCAGCTAAAAAATGTGAAGGGATGCTGTCAGGGTTGTTAGGCACAAAGTTTAACCTGCAACACTTGTAGAAAAAAAAAGAAGAAAAGATTGACATAAACTGTCCCCCAGAGCCAGAATAAAATCCAAAACGGTTTTCTGAGCAGCAAAGGAGCCAGCACATTGAATCTCTTTGAGTCTCTGCTTGTCAGAATTGTGCTGGGCTTTGGTCCTGCTTGGAGGAGGATGTTGAATATACAAGAATCATTAAGAGGATTCTTGTTCATTCCAGTTATCCTTCCAGAGAGAAGTAGATCATGGAGACCTTGTGAAATACAAAGGGTTTTTGTCATTTCAAGGCAATGCCACATTCATACATTTAGGAATTGTCACCTCCTAGCTCTTAGTACCTACTGGGTGCTCATTTTTTTGTGGGTCTGTCCTAGCACATCAACTCCAGTTTGATGAACTCCACAGTTTGATGGACAAATGCAAAATGAATATATATATATATTATCATCTCCTTTTTTTTTCCCTTCCTGAAAAGCTTTGTGGAAGGAGGTGATGGAGATTTTTATCTGCAAGTAAAAGGTACTGCCAGACACCTCCATAATGGTAATTTTAGTCAGAAGTCCAGCCACTTTTGCAAAGGAGTGGGAGGGATGGACTAGGCTAAAATGGGAACTGTGGGAATGCTGAGAGATGAAGTAGAAGAAATTCCCTCCAAGTGCCTGTTTCTATCCCAGCTATATGTCTCTGGGGATTTCCCCTCCATTTTTTGGGTGGGACGGTTTCCCTGTGCCTCATCAATGAGTAAGGTGAGGTTCTCCTCATTAGTACCTGAGAGCATAAATTGATTACTCATGATTTTTCAGCACATCCAGCTTATTCCCATTCCAAGAAGGAGATGCTGACTGTATTTGGCACAGCATTTGTAAGGGGTTTGTATCCTCTCAGTGACATTACAGCTCACCTGAGGACAAAGGTCTGTCATCTGGGGGAACCCAGTGTCTGGCTGATAGTTCTGATTTTCTCACGAGCTTTTGATTGCACCTTGTTCTGCCTGGTTTTTCATGCTTAGTTTCTTTACCAAACCAATTTGTTCTTGCCCACCAAGCAATCCAGACATGCCCACTAAAGGAAATAATCTGTATCAACCTTTATTATATTTGATTGCACAGTGTTTTGGCAGTAGTTTTGTATCAGTGTGTTGTGGAGGGGATTTTGTGCCAGTTTTGTACCTACAAGTTAACTCCACGTGGAAAGGTGATATCATTTTGAAGGGATCTTGTAGCAGTGGGAATGTTGCAGAGAACTGGAAAAAATCAAAAAAGGATATTATGCTTGTAGCTGAAAAGAGGGAAGGGATCTTGAAGAATCTGTGTGTTATTTGACCTCATACTGATCTAGTGTGAAATCCTGGGGAGGCTGGTATGTGTTATGGTTAGAAGGTAATTTCCATTGGCAAAGTAACAGAGTTGTCCAAATCCCTTACAGGAGATTGTCAGGGGATAAAAAGCTGAGCAATTTTTAATGCCACATTATCACAAGTATCTTTCAAGAGCAAATACACTGAGTTAGACCTGAGATCACAGGAAGCAGCTGTGAATGGTTTTTTTTTTCCCGTTGCTTCCCATGATATCAGTCATCTTCATACTCCATCTGCATTTCTCCTGCTACTGGGAGTGCAGCCTGTAGGATTTTTACCACTCCAGAGATCTTTTAGGCCTTCTGAAGAAAAATCTTCTTGCTGCTTCTGCTTTATCAGGTCCTCTTATCCCCCTCTCCTCTCAATGTTCTCCTGTGTGCAAACTGAGCTCTTGTCTTTCTGTGGCCAACCCAGAGATTCAGCTGCTGGGGCTTTGTGTTCTCTGTGTTCAGGTTTAGATCAGCTATTGGGAAGAAATCCTTCCCTGTGAGGGTGGGAAGGTCCTGGCACAGGTTGTCCAGAGAAAATGTGGCTGTCCCATCCCTGAAAGTGTCCAAGGCCAGGTTGGACAGGGCTTGGAGCACCCTGGGATAGTGGGAGGTGTCCCTGCCCATGGCAGGGGGTGGTATGATTTTTAGAAGTGGAATTTATTTTTTTTTTTTTTTTTGGAATGAGAAAAATGGCAGATTTTGGGTGCAAAGCTGAAAAGTAACCCGAGAATAATATAGACTTGTGGAAGCTCAGCACTCCGAGGGGTTTGCTGCTTTTGAAGGAGTGGCTTGGTAAAATAGGTTTGACTAGTGTAGGGAGCAGGATGCTACTGATAGGACCAATGACATAAAGCTGCTGTTGATGTGTTGTTTTTAAATTTAAAACTCCATTTATTCCTCGGGGGGGAAAATCCTGGCTTATTCTGCCTCAAAAGCAGCCCCATCCCTCTCTCCCAGCTGAGGGCAGGGTGGGATTTGCAGTGCACAGTGATACTACACTGCAGCATAACAGTCTTGACAACTGTGGATGATGCTGCAGTTCAGCTTTGGCCATCAGGAAAAATCCATAAAGGATCTGGAGCTTTCTGGAGTCATTAATGCCTCACTGGTATTGATGGTTTCGTCTCTGTGCTGGAGGAGCAGGGCCGATCTCCCGAGCTGCAGCTTCCTGCTTTTATCAGGATTCTCCTCTTCCCAGCCATGCTCCCCCTGCCCCCACCAGCACCGAAAAATAAAATCCATTGGGTAAATTGATTTGGGGCTCAGCCTTGATAAAACACCAGCATTCAGCCCCTCACGCCCACGTGGCCGCGTTGTTGGCGGCTCCTGATTATTTGGATGCTCCGGCAGGAGCTGCCACATCCGAGTTGGAAGTGTGTGGAGATTAACTGGTGTCTGTCCAACCATTTGTCATACAAATAACAGTGCCAGTAGAGTGAAATACTATAAATCATTTTTTCCCAGGATTGAAACCTTTTATCAGTTGTGTCACTTCCATTATTCAGTAAGCGATTAGTAACAGGCGTTGTGGTTGAGCCAGTTAGTGGTTAACAACTCGGAGCTGTGGCCTGTAAGGGAGCCTGTGACACCAGCAGCTGATGTAAATTCAGGATTTAATATTTATCCTTGCAGGCCAAATGCAGTTGTTACTCAGGGTTTTGCTGGAAGGTGAAAGGCAGCACAATTTTGGTGTAAATCTCTTAATTCATGGCTTGGTCCCTCAGCCACGTGGGGTTTGTGTGTGCCCTGCCTAACGTGTTCAAAATATGCAAACAGCAAATCCCATCCTCCTTTTCCTGACTTCATTCCAGAGCTAACCACAGCAGCTCCCCAGGGATTTCCACCAACCACAGCTTTTGAAGAAAAAGTCAAATTACAAAAGTCAAATTACAGGGATGACAACCATTGTGTAAGAGCAGTCACAACCCTGAGCTGGTTGGATTTGTGCAGAGATCTGGGCAGATGCTGGGTAACAGCAAATCACAAACACCTTCAGCTTAACGATTTTTACATTTTTCACTGGTATTGTGCAAATTAACCACTCACAGTAAATCTGAAGGAGCCCCACCCGACACAGCCATAGGTAACAGCAGCTTCGTGTGGGGGAAGCCCTTGGAAATGCAATCTATGGAGAGGAGACAACATTGGAAAGAATTTTTCTGTTCCCACTGGATGTCTTGGTACTTACTTTCTCCCAAAGGAGAGAGCTGGGTTAACACTCCCTCCCCAAAGAGATTGAGACCTGTGCAGTAACCGTTGCTTGAGCAGTGAGTTTGGGAAGATAAATTGGGAAGTTTGTAAACTCCATGTGAAAATTCTGTGCTGCTTTGTCCCATTGCCGGCTTTGAGGTAACTGTTTAATTATGCAGGCTTTGAGAAGTCTGAAAATGCAAACTAATAGATTTATCCCAAAATAGTTTGGTTTGAAGAGGCCTTAAAGCCCATCCCATTCCACCCCCTGCCATGGTTAGGGACACCTTCCACTGTCCCAGGCTGCTCCAAGCCCCAATGTCCAACCTGGCCTGGAACACTCCCAGGGATCCAGAGGCAGCCACAGCTTCTCTGGGCACCCTGTGCCAGGGCCGCCCCACCCTCACAGGGAACAATTCCTTTCCAGTATCCCAATTTTCCTCTATCAGTAGGAAGCCATTCCTCCTTGTGCTGTCCTATTTCCTGCTAACACAGCTAAGTGCAAGTGTTGTGGGTGCACTACTGGGTAGGAACAAACTTCTTCAAACTCAGAGTTCCAGTGAACCCTCCGTGCTCAGGTTATCCTCCTTGTACTGAAGGACCCAACAGTTGCAGGTCTGTGTTTTTCAATTTAGCCCAGGAGAGGAACTGGAAGTCTCGTTCTCTTGTCAGTGCAGGATGAGGCAGAAGCTCAGGCAAAAAGATGGCCTTAGAGGCCTTTTCCAGCCTAAATGATTCCGTGGTGACCTTCCTGGCTTAGCACAAGCCTTCAGGTTTGTAGTGAAATAATCATCACAGGTGGCTGAGTACGTTGTAGGGAAAGGCCTTGACACAATAAATCTCCAACCAGAATTTTTCCAGCAAGGAATTCCTGCTCTAACATGAGAAGTTGCATCACAAGCAGAGTCACATGCTGAACTATTGACACCTAACACTGGCAGGCTGGCTCCTGCTTATTTTTACCAGTGATGAAAATTCACAAATAATTCATGTTTTATGTTTTTATATTTATATATACACACACATGTGGGGTCTGTATGTTCTTGTGTGCCTCAGTTTTTATTTGCCTGGTGTGAAATTACCTTTTGCAGTAGGGTGGATGGTATGGATTAAATAGGTGAGCAGAATGGGAGGTGGTAATAGTAATCCTGATTTCTGTTCAGTAGTTTACGTTTCACATTAAGTCAAAGCTGGAATATCAAAGTGACACTGATACCTAATTTGGGCATTTGGAAAATCAAACTATTCCTCACCTGTGTCTACAAAAAATCTCCAGGAAATGAGAGCTGTAAGAATTATGTAAATATTGGTGCTCCCTTGTCCTGGCTCAGTCTTGACTTGTTTCCTGTAGGATACCTCGGCAGGAATTCCCTGCATTCTTCCCCCAAATTCTGATTCCTCTTCAGCTGCCCCACACGATGCTTTTTTCCTGATCTCCTTCCAAATGCACGGAGTGGGGTTTAGTGAAGGTGCATTTTCTGTTCCATAGCTGTTCTTGCAGGGAGGTTGGACCGGGTGACCTCCAAAAGGCCTTTTCCACCCCGAGCTGTTCCATGACAACGGCAGCTTTGCCAGTGAGGCTCTCAGAGCCCGGGCGGTTTTGGTGTCCCATCAAGCAGGGTTTGTTGTCACAGGTGCCACCCCCACCAGGTGTAGTGTCCCTGGGTGTCCCCTTTGATCCTGGAGTCACTCCTGGAGTGCAGAGCTGGGAGGGGTGGCTCCCTCACCGTGGCTGCTGTCCAGTGCCACCCCAGGTGCTGGTGTCACCTCAGCTCCGATGGTCCTGATGACGAGCATGAGACTGATCCCAGGATCAAGGTAATTGGCTAGAAATGAGAATGTCTTTGAAATTCCAGAGGGTCCAATATCTTGGATCAGAGGGAAGAGGCTGCCCAGGGAAGTGGTGGAGTCACCATCCCTGGAAGTGGTCAAAAAATGAGTTCGTGGCACTTTGCTGTTGGGCTTTGTGGGATTTGGTCAAACGTTGGACTTGATGATCCTGGAGGCCTTTTCCAACCTTAATGGTTCTGTGAGTCTGTGAAATCTAATTGTGTAGCCAAAAAAAAAAAGGGAATTTAGTACAACAGAAGAAATACAATAGAAGTTCATATTTAGGGTTTGAGTCTCAGATGTAATGACACAAACTGCTCTGTTAGAAACCAAAAATAAGCCAAGGTGCACTGTACATTCCTGGGTAGCTCTGGTAATTAATGCCTGATGATTACAGGTTATTCCTGTCCTATTTGCAGTTGTAAAAGACATGAGAAAATCCATAGAATGGAGCTAGAAGCTCTGCTTGCTCACTGCTTCACTCACTTGGAGCAAATGAAGAAAGATTTATTTTAACAGAAATACTAAAATGCATTTAAGACAAATACAGAATTTTCAAAATCACATTTTGGGGGGGTGTTTTACATTTGAATCACTAGAGCCAGGCAGCTGGGGTTTACAGAAAACTGTCAGGCAGCATTAAAAGTGAAAAAAATCAATGGTGATCTTGACAAATCCCATTTTGTCAGGGAACTATTTTTCGTTCCCTCTGCAGGAAAACCTCTTAATGGTTGTTTTGTGGGTTTTTTCAGTCCAGATGTGCACAAAAAGGCAGTGGCAGGGTGACAAAGTGATTCCCTTAATTCCATAACAGCTCAGCTGGCCTGGTGAAGTCAACCAAAATTGGAGGAGCTAACCTTAGGAATGGGTGGATGGAATGCTCCCAGCCAAGGGTTTGTTTTCCAGAGCTGGAGCCGTGGGTCTGGTGATCACAGCCAAGCCATTACAGCCCTGTTAGATAGCAGGAGTCAGAGTCATTAAATAATTATACCTTTGATTAGCTGCTTTAACTGTTCGTTGCCTTTGAAATATGATAGTATAATTTAAAGCTTTTATTAAAAGACAATTTTTCTAGGTGGTTGAAAAGGATTTTTTTGTGTGTGTAGAAAAGAGCCATAATTTTCTGCTTCAGATAATGAAAAACTGAGAAAAATGTTTCCAATTACCATTTCCTTTTTGTCGATTGGAATCTTGTATGTTTATAGTGTATTGGAAAGGCACTGAAATCGTTTAGTGGCTCCTTTACCTCCTGCAGAAGTTTTGATGGAGAAATATTGCAGAGGGGGGGAAAAAAAGAGGATAGAATGAAAAACATTTTTTAGAAATGTTTAATTAAAGTAACTTTTTTCCCCTGTCACGAGCAGAAGTATGAATGTGTTTTCATTTTTTTCCCCTTCATTTGAAATGTTCAAAGCTGAAGAGAAGCCAAACGTAATTAACTATTAATATGATTTGAAGTATTACTTTTAGAGTGTTTTCTGGGTTTAAAATAGAGCATGGGAAAAGATTTCAGTTGCAGAGGAAAGGGTTTTTGGTTGGTTTGTTTTTGGGGTTTTTTTGTGCCAGACATACAGTTTTAGTTGTGTTTAGGGAAATTTCTTTAACCCAGCACTTTTATTAATTTACTTTACACCAGATTGTTTTTTCTGAGTGTTCTGGAGTCCAAGAGGGGCATATTAAGGACTGTTGCCATATGAAATATCTTTTGTCTCCCATTTTTTTGATCTTTTGGGACATGTGTCCTGATAATCCATCCTGCTCCAAACAGAACTGTTTGGAAGCTTCAGAGTCACGATCAGGTGTTTAAAGATGGTTCACTGTGGAAACCTCGTTTAATAAACAGAAATATAGTGAACTTCCATATCATCCCTTGCCATGGCAAGGGGTTGGAACCAGATGGTCTTTAAGGTCCCTTCCAACCCAAACCATTTTATGAGTCTGTGTTTTATATAAGATCCACACACTTTGTGGCATTTTTTAATTTCTAAATTTAGTGTTGGACAGATCTGGAAATGCAATGTATCCAGTTCATTTTACATAGATAGGTCTGTGTTAGATATGCCTGGGATTTATTTTGGGGTTTTTTAACCCTTTTGGAGGAATTTGTGTCACTGCTGCTTTCACGTAGGGTAAAACAACATCCAGCCCCGTCACAGTCGCAGAGACAAATCTGCAAGATCTGAGAAACTCCCGAGTTGCATCTTAAGGAAATCATTTCAGTCCTCTGACCAAAGAGTGGGGTCTTGTTGGACAAGTTGCTGCCCAAGAAGAAAGGAAAATCCCCAGCCTGCCCCTGATGTAACCACACGTGGTGCAGGAAAACGCGAGGAAGAGCAGGGGGACGGCTGAAGTTTATCCTTAAATATTCAGCTCTGCCTTCCGTCCGCACCTCATAAATCACTTCTCCTGGGTGGATGTTACACAGGTATCACCTGGAAAAGCTCCCCTGGCCTGTGCCGTGGGAGGAGGCTTTCCCTCAGCCACCTCCTCGGTGTTTAATTGCTGCACACCCAGAACAGAGCAGCGTTCCTGGGGTGCCTGGCCGCTGTTATTTATGTCCCAGGGACGCTGGGAAGATGTTCTGGGAAGCACATGACATGCCAGCCCCAGCCCCCTTCCCCCAGCCGAGGTGCAGAGATCCTATTATTTCTGATAATTGATGCTGAGGGCTGTGGCGTGCCTCATTTAATCAGCACTGCTCAGCACACTCCAGGGATGTAATTCATGCACACTTCCACCTCCAACATGGCTGGCGAGCCTGGGACACACAACCGAGTGGCCACAGCATTTTTTAATCAGCTATCTGAGGACTATTTATCTAATCAGCAAAGAACTCTGTCACAGCCAGCCCTGAGGTGACACTAGCACATCTGGAATTCCTCGGTGCAGCACTGGAGGGAGGTTTTCAGGGTGAGGCTGTGTGTGTGTGAACGCTCTCCCAGGAATAAAAGCGTATTTCTGCTTGTCAAAATGTAAAAAGAACTGAAGGGGAGCAGGTTGAAAAGGGTTAATGTGGTGGGGTTTTGAGTATAATATCCTGAGCATCCTTAGAGAACTTTCCAGGTAACAAACAGATGTGTCCTCAGATCACACATGGGTTGAAATCCCTTCTACAGACCCCTCCTGCTTTTAGAAATAATGGTACGTGATCATAGTGGCAGTAAACATATTTACTACAGAACCAGACTAATCAAAACCAGGCAGGACAAGCAGATTCATTAAGAGAGAATAAATAGCAGCCCTATTAAAGAAAGCAAACACAGAAATTCTGTCTGCGAGGGGCTGGTCACAGCTGTAAAGTTATTGCCTGAGCAAATACAAAGAGAGGTGGTAATTGGGAGTGATTAAGTTTAATTGATTCCCAGTTCCTCCATATCTTAACAAAAGGCTGTCCTGAAGCCTTGTTTCCTCCTTCCTAGCCCAACATACCTCTTCTCACTCCGAGATGTGCAGGTGTAACAGCTAATTTTACACAAATGGGGATAGTTCAGCTCACAGGGAGCACCCAAAAGCACCAGCACAGGGCTGAGCTGTGTCCCCAGATGCAGCTGGATCCTGCCAGCACTGCAGCTGCTGCCACCAGCCCCTTGTCAGGGACACAGACCCAACATGGCATCGTGGAAACCGAAAAGCTGCAGGTCAGGCCCTAGAAAGCTGCAACCAGGGAGTGGGATTGCCTCTGGAAAAGCACAGTGAGCCCAGTCAGGGCTCACCAAGTCACACCTTCATGCCTCCCAGGCTCTGTGTGCTCTGCAGCATTTCTTCACCTCACCAGTGTCCTGTCCTGTCTGATTTAAGCAGTTCAAGGTTCTTCATAGGGAAAAACCCCAGTAGTAAACACTTTTGAGCCTTGCAGATTTGTATTGGCTGTTTCAGGAGAGATTGTAAGTGAAAATTTCTCCACTGAAGGAGTGGTTGGGCATCAGAACAGGCTGCCCAGGGCAGTGCTGGAGTCACCATCCTGGAGGTGTTCAGAGTCCAAGTAAATGTGGCACTTTGTGCTGTGGCTTAGTGGCCATGGTGGGATTTTTTTCTTGATCTTGATGGTGCAGCCACAGCTTCCCTGGATCCTCAGTATTCCAGGACCAATACTGTTTGCCACTTCAGTAAAAGTTAGGTTAAATACTGGGAAATAGGTAACTTCATTCCAGAGGTTTGAGAAGGTTTGTGTGGTCTTTTTTCCTGTAGTATTTAGTTAGAGACACTTCTTGGTGGTTTCTTTGGAAGAAAACACACTTCCAGAAATTACTTCAAAATCAATCTGCATTAATGGTCTTTGTTATTAGGGAGTGTTGGTGTTAGATAATGAAGTATTGCTTACAGCATTTTATTGGTGACCAGTTGGGGTTTATTTGATTAAGTGTGTATATGATGCAGATAATAGATGCAGATAGATATAGATACATAGGTATAGATAAATATAGATATCAATATAGATAGATATCTCTGGAGCTGGCAGCAAGAGCTTTTGTTGAGTTAACTTTGGGACCAGCAAGTGAACCCAGACCAGACAAACTGAATATCCTGGGAAATATTCAAAGACAAAACAGGCAAATAACGACCTGCAGTGCCTGTTGCAGCCTGGCTGTAGGTAACCAGAGTGTGTCATTCCAGAGGCAGGCAGGGTAGGATGGCTGTGCTGGGCCCTAGCACATCAATCAGCCTGCAGAGGCTGTGCTTGGCAGTGTCCAAACCCTTATTGAATCCTCCAAGGCAGGAGAGCACCTGGAGGAAGCAGGCAGGGGCCTAATCGATGCCAAAGGACACACGTGGATGGATCAGGACCTCGGCATCTCTGTGGGAAAAGTCCATTTGTTTCAAGGGAAGGGAAAGGCCTGACACCTCACGCATTAAAATGGATTATTTCATCAATAGGTTAATAGAAAACCGGGCTGTGGGTTCGCTCCTGCTCGCACAAACGTGCCATTAACATGTGAAAAATGGGAAAGGCACTGGGAAGGGGGCTCTGTGCACTGGAGACCATCTTCCCTTTCAGAGGGGTGCCAAACCTCGATTTTGCCTATTTATATGTAAATGGTTCAGAGGAAAAACAAGGTTTCTGCTGGGCAATTGTGCCTCTCGAGTGCAGAGACTTCTTAAACAGGTCTTAAAATAAAAGGGGTTTTTCAGCTTGAAGGATGGGCCCAATGAAAATACTTTTAGATTTGATGATGTCACTCAGAATCCAGGCCTCCTTTTCAGTATGGAGCATTAAAGCCTGCAGATGGCTTTATTAAAATCATACCTAGCTTAACATTCAGGGGGGTTCAGGCAGTGCTCTTCCAGATTTAATTCTTCAGCTGAAAATGGAGCTTTTTGTTACAGCATGGAATGGCTTCACATCACTGTTCCTTTTCCCTGGATGCAGCTGTTTGGTCTGAGTTTTGTGAGGCGTTACAGAAGTTCCCTCATAAATATTGAAAGAAATTTTTTTAATTATTGTATCCTGGTACTGGCTGTGTTGTGGGGTGTTGATGTCGTCCTAAAGAGTGAGGGACATCTGTGGTGGGAGGGAGAAGGGTCTGAGGTCCTTTAGAAGACTTCTGAGATTAACTCCAACCATCAGCTCAGCCACCACCATGTTCAGCACCGAGCCCTGTCACACATCCACCTGCCATTTACACACTCCCAGAGATGATGATTCCACCAGTTCCTGTTATTCCGCTCGCTGTCGGGTGTCCTGGTGTCCTCAGATGTTTCATCTGGTTCCTGTGTGATGAAACCCAGCCTAAACAAAGTGTTTTAAAGATTCTAAAGAAGGTGAAAACGAGCTCTCCCCTAATGAGCCTGGGAAGAGAGTGCTTTTGAGCAATGTTTTCTGCTGATTGTGAAGCAGCAGCTCAGCGGATCTCAAAGTTTGGGTCAATTCTAATAAAACGAGGGTGTTGCTAGTCTGTGTAAAGGATGGACTCTTTTTTTTTTTTTTTCCCCTTTCCAAATAAACTCTTTGATTTTGCAGTGGAGGAGGAATTTTGGAGCAGCCTGGTTTGGTGGAAGGTGTCCCTGCCCATGGCAGGAGTGGAACAAGATGGGCTTTAAGGTCCCTTCTATCCCAGGCCGCTCTGGGATTTTATGATTCTACTTCCTCTGAGCTCAGTGCTACAAACAACATTTGTTGGTACGAGGATTTCTGGTCATTACATCATCACCTCAATTTCTAAAGGTGATGATGTAAAAAGGAGGTTTAAGGGTGAACTCCAGGCACCAAGTGATCCCCACAGGCTTTTGGAGGAAAAGGAGATCTTGTCTGGCTGTGTTTTGTCACGAATGAAATCGCATTTTATTTTACAGTAGCTATTTCATCCAGTCCTGTATCTTCTGCAAAAATACTTCCTGACTTTTTTTTTTTTTTTTTTTTTTACTTCTACTGATCTGTTTTTGTCTATTCCAATAGCAGATCCATTTAATCTTGTCAAATCGTGTCATGTGGTGACTGAAAGAAAAATCACTCTCAATACGAGGTTTTCCACATCAGCCGTGGATTGCAGGGGCTGAGTGGTCCTGTGTGCATTTTCTGTGTGTAGCTCTTCACGTGTGAACAGGCTTGTGCTTGTATTTTACTTCACATGCTTTTTGATGTTTCTTTTCTCCCCTTTTTCATTGAAAAAAAATTTTTTTTCCTCCCCCCTCTTTTTTCTTTATTTTTATTCTCTTTTTTTGTTTTTCTCTTCCCCTCCTGCTCTCTGGACGCAGCCAAACGCAAAGCTTGGAAACTAAACCGTGTTGGTAGCCTGCGAAATATTTACAGCAGCAGCAGCACCAACACCGAAGGTAACAAACCCACCCGTCCCAGACGAACACCTCCTCTCTCTCCCCCCCCTTTTTTTAACTCACTTCTCCGAAATTTCGCCCTCCTTGCCTCTGTCTCTCCCTTTCCCCCTGGAAATGAGATTTGCCCCAAGCATGCGTGTTCGTTTCCACCCCGTGTTTGCAGAGTCATTCCACTTGGTCTTTTCATCTTTCTGTTTGTGCCTTTTATTTTGCCATTCATGTTCCTTTCAGCTTACTTAAATTTTGACCTTTCCCTCTAGTCGTGGAGTGGTGATGTTTAAATTACTTCAGGAACCCATTTTCTCCTTTTATTTTTTTTTTTTTTTTTTTTAAGAGATACATATATATATATATTTTCCCTTTCTCCATGTGTGCACTCAATGTAATATTTCCCAAGTTATTACGGTTTTTAAAAGTGTTAGTATCAGGTGTAATGATCTGTAGCCAAATACAATAGTGTGCCGTGACATTTAAGTAACAATCTTAATTTGTTTTGTGCAAGCCTTCTCCATAATGCTCTTTGCAGCTCTAATCCAGAGGCGAGACAGTGCCGGGTCATTTGCATGTGCTACTCTTGCTTGTAAATTCTGGATATTGTTGTATTTCTAAAGGTCACTCGATGCCAAAGTTCACAAATTGACTTACATTGCTTTTTTTTCCCACCCAAGACAGCCATCATGCCTTTTGTATAATAGCACATGGAATTTTATGTATTTATTTCCACTCCCCTCCCCTCTCCACCTTCATTTGGACAACACAATTACACACTTTCTTTTTTTTTTTTTTAATATATATATTTTTATTATTATGATTACTACAAATGTCAAAGGTCAGAATGACTTGGAAACCAAGCAAGGAGGAGAGGGGGGAAAAAAAAAACCCTCCACCACCACCTCCAGCAGCATGGAAGAGGGATGGTGTAAGGAATAGGGAATGCGAGATAGGTCACAACTCAGTAATCTCGCTGTAAGGGAGGGGGATTTTTTTTTCTCTTCACTTAAGTGCAAACCAAATGGGTCAAGTAATCGCGAGCGCATGCCCTAACACTAATTGACTTATTTTGGAATGATTATAACTGTAATATTTTTCTTAATGTCACTGTTTTCTGGGCTGTTGATTTTAGTGATTGCCAAGCGGTGGCATTAAATCTCTTGTAAATTTTAAATTGCATGCTATTTCTGTAAACAAGTCCCTCTGTTCATATCCTGATCATTAACCTTTGGTGATTTATATCACCGTCCTTTTTTTGCACAATTACAGCCCAGGCTGCTGGCGGGGGCCTGGCTCTCCCTGCCAAACAAAGTGTGCACAGGAAACAAAAGTGGGGCTTTATTCCAGCTTGTTAAGGCAGCTTTTTTTTTTTTAAGTATAATTTTATTTCATTTCTCAGTCTAAGTGTAAAATTATTACCTTTCAGAGCTGCTAAACTGGCTGGTTTGATCCTTTTGTTGTCTTTTCAAATATGAAGTGCAAAATATGAAAGGACAGAAAGTGATTGTCAGACACTCATAAGTTTTGGGGTTGTCTTTTTTCCACAAAGACACTTTAATAATTGTTAATTTTCTATTTGCTGTTTATACCTCCCAGTCCAGTTTTTCCTCTGATCAGGTATATTTGTTGTTACAAGTTTAGTGCTTGAGAAGCTTGTGATTTTACATCTACCTCTTAGTAAACTGCAGCAGGGGAACAAATATATGGAATTCCCTTGTGTTTTATGGATCAAAATTTTTTTAGGGCCTGTCTAATTTGAGGAATCTTTGATCTTACTCATCAAACTAAGTACTGAAGGCACCTTGGTATGGGGACATGGTCCTGCTGGCCATGGCCCAAAAAGTTTTGAGACACAACATCAAAATGAAATTCTAAAATTGGGCAAACGTATCATTTTTTGGATGTTCTATCCCCCCCGAAAGTTCAATGTTCTCCCTAGCTTTGGGCTGGTACCGCGAGCCTTAGTGTGAGAGCTGGAATGGTGAGACATGCAAATGTGGAGTTAATGAGCATTGTAAGTATTAAAAACCACATGTTTAGATAATTATGCCTTCAGAAAAGAGAACGATGATGGGAGATGACAGTCCAGAATAACAAATCTGCTTTGGTCCTTAGCACACGCTTGCTCAGTCACACTTACACCTGTTTACACACCAAAGACATCTCTGTCAGGTTCAGCCCTGGTTTGAAAAGCTCTCCAATAATTTTGAACACCCTCCTGTTGTTTTTAGGTGTTCTGCGAGTGTTTCCAGGCAGGCAGGTCTCAGTGGAGCTGAGGAATGTGCACCCAGGTGCTGTGGGTGTGTGAGGGGACTCTGTGCCTGAGTGTCCCCATCAGAGGGGCTGCTCTGTCCTGGCTGTTTGACAGCAAAAATAATGTTATGGGTGAGATTTTCACAAGGTGTGGGATCCCAGCTGAAGCACTCAACCTTTTGAGGGCATTACAGAATCCTTGAGGTTGGAAAAGCCCTCCCAAGCCATCAAGTCCAACCTGTGGCTGGTCCTGACCTTGTCACCAGCCCAGAGCACTGAGTGCCACGTCCAGGCCTTGCTTGGACACCTCCAGGCATGGGAACTCCACACCAATGCCTGAACACCCTTGCCAGGAAGAAATTCCTCCTGATGTCCAACCTGAATGTTCCCTGGCACAACTTGAGGCTGTTTTTTCTTGTCCTGTCCATTGTTCCCTGGGAGCAGACCCCGATCCCCACCTTGCCACAAAATTCCAGAGTTATCTCCTCCATCAGTTTTGTATCATTACAAGAAATCTTACATTCATTGATTTTAGAGTTTGCCTAAACTCCTTAGTTTTCAAATTTTGGTGCTTTTCTGTAGGGAGCCACTGACAAATGAGCAAGTCCCACGGGCTCCCTATTGCAGGCAGCCAGGCTTTAAGCAATTCTTGGGTACTTTAGGGGGAAAAATATGTAATAGCAGTGAGTTTTGCTTAAACCAAACTCCTCTCTGCTTTTAAGAATACCTTCTACCTGCTATCATAGCAATTTTACTAAAATACAGAATTATTTCTGCTATACCAGATTTGAGGCCGGGTTGGACAGGGCTTGGAGCAACCTGGGATAGTGAAAGGTGTCCGTGGCAGGGGGTGGAACTGGATGGCCTCTAAGTTCCCTTCCAACCCAAACCATTCTGTGATTCTATGATTTTACAGCACAGCAGAAAGGATTATCTTTAAAGAATTAAGTGCCTGTGCTCTGCATGCATGAAGATACTAAATCCTGATTTTTCCCCTCCTCACGGTTATTTGTGTGATTTTAAACAGTGCTGGGCTGGATTTGCTGGGCACTGATGGAAAACTTTTTTGTTTGGATACTTGTGAAATCCCAGGCTACCTCTGGTTTCAAAGTGGTGCTGTTGCTGCCATGGTGCTGTGCCTGTGCAGGAAGTTAATCCTGTCTAAACTGATTTTTTTAAAATCTTTTTCAAACTGTGTTGTCTTGGCATCCAAATAAAATATCAAGTCCATGTGGCAGAGGGCTTCAGTGCCTTTCACTACCACTCATATAAATATGATCTAAAACAGGATAAAACTCTTCCAGTGGAACACAACCTTTACCAAGAGCTGTGGGCAAGCGATAGCAGAGCTCCATTGTCCTGATAGGGTTGATTTTCAAAACTAATTAGATTTAGACACTGGGTTTGGAAAGGGGAGAGAAGTATTAGCATAGCCATGCCCAGTGGGACATGGCACAAATATTTCCTTAATTGAGGCTGCTAATAAACATACTTATCTGCCAAGTGACGGGGGTAATTTACACCGAGTGGCAAAAGGTAACGAGACCTCACATTACATGGGACGTCAGTAACAGGTTGTAAACAAATTGTGTGCTGTAAACATCTCCTGTTGCTTCCCAGGGCACCCCAGCTGCTCTTCCTTCTCCTCCTTTTGAAAGGATGAAGGGTTACGGTGCTTGAGCAGAAGAGATTTTCAGGAGAGGGAGGAGGAGGCAATGGAAAAGGAGCTTAAATAGGTCTTGGTGTTACTTGAGGCAGGCTTGGCTGGGATTCAGGCTGTAACCTCAGCTCTTGAAGGTGCTTCAGGAGCATTTGAAACACGCCCTCGAGGGTGTTTTGGTGCTGCACTTGACTTCTTGTTCCTGGGAAGTGGTTCCTGTGTGAGTGGCACCACCCAGCAGATGTGCGTGGTGAGTTACTGTTCAGCAGCAGCAGCACCAGCGGCCTCTGATGACAGCAGTGTTGGGCAGAGATGCAAATGCACAGCCTGGTTGGCCTGCAGGCCAGAAGATCCAGACTTGTTCCTGGTTCTGGCAAAATATTCATGAATACCTTGTATGAAATACCTTAATATTTATTTGTTTAAAACCCAGCTTTTAGGGTGGGTGTAATTTCTGCATGGCAGAAAGGAGCCCTTGCCTCCCGTTGACTTTCTGTGCTGAAAGGTTGGACCAGGTGATCCTTGAGGTCCCTCCCAGCCTGATCTTTTAGGATTTTGTGGCTTTGATCTGTGCTTGTGGTTGCCCATCACTGGTGCAAGGTGCCAGTGGTTATTTATGCAATTATTATTGAGAGTAAAACAGGTGGGGAGTGGAAATTGGGACCAAGCTGCTTTGTGTGCATTATTTAGGACCACTCTTAAGGGATACCAAGTGGTGTGACTGCTTCTGGACATGTTTTCCCTACATTTCAGTGGACTTAATTGAGTTCTCTGGAAGAAGTTATGGACTAATTGTATCCTGTGGTAATTTTCAGCGTGGTTTTCTAAACCTGATCTCAGTCCCACATCTCAAACGTGTTGGTAGGGGAAGGCAGCGAGGCCATGCCTGAATGTTTGTTTTTTCTTCAACAATCCATTGCTCCTCAGAAATTTTCTCTCTCTGTTTTTCAGAAGTGGGTGGGCTGTGGCAGTGTCTGGCTTTTGGCAGAGCAAAATAAATTTGAGCTCAGGTTAAATGCAGTTGACTATGAAAGGATGATGGTGAAAGGAGTGTCCATGGAGTCCCAGAATGTTTTGGGCTGGAAGGGACCTTAAAGCTCATCCCATACCACCCCCTGCTGTGGGCAGGGACACCTTCTGCTATCCCAGGGTGCTCCAAGCCCCATTGTCCAACCTGGCCTGGAACACTTCCAGGGTTCCAGGGGCAGCCACAGCTTCTCTGGGCACCCTAAAATTCACTGATTCCATGCCCGCTTCCACTAAAAGAAAAAAACCTCTTGTGCTTTACCTTCCATGTCATCACAATCTCACAGTTTTGGCTCATTTCCCATCCCAGCCACCCCTTCCCTCTTCAAAAAAAACAAAAGAAAAAGGCAAAACAAACAACAACAACATTTTAGACATCTCCTGTTGATAATAACTTCCAAATGGAAGTTGGTGGCAGCTGGTTCTTCACACTTTAACCCTTCCTCTGCTGCCCTTCCAGGAAATAATTGATGACTGATTGGCCCATTAACCTTTTTTTCTTAAAAAAAAAAAAAAAAAAAAAAGTTTGACAGCCTGGACTTGTGTAATGAGGAGGGATTCCTGGTGAAATCAGGCTGATGGCTGAGTTGCTTGCCCCTGAGGATGCAAAATTAGCCCCGTGGGACCTCGTCTGCATAGAAACTGGACACAATTAGTGTAATATCCGGTGTTATTAATGTAGTTTGGAGTAATTGGGCAGGTTGATTTCGACAGGTTGATGGTGCTAAAATACTATTATAGTGGACCTTTCCATGAATAACTGTTAAACATGGAAAACTGTTTAATAAAATTTTGTGATTGGGCTCACAGGGATTTAAATAGCACAACCTGTAATTTTACTGAAGAGTAAAAGTGAACAATTTCATCCTCTCGCCTGGATTTTCCTGTTCCTGCGTGCTGTGCTTAAGGACGTACAGGAACAGGTTTGTTCCTTGTCTTCTGAAGGAATTGCCCTGGGGGTGACGGGGAGCAGGCACTGCTGCTTTGTTTCACAGCTGAGCCTGGGGAAAAAAAAATATTGGTGTGTTTAAGCAGAAAATGTTAGGAAAGATGTTTTCAACCAGCACAGCTTTTTGGGGAGTAAATCTGAGGCTTCAGTGGATGTGGAATCATGGAATTACTAAGGTTGGAAAAGATCTCCAAGATGGTTGAGTCCAACCGTTCATGCAGCACTGCCGTGTCCACCACACACCCCGGTCCCCAGGTGCCACATTTACAAATCTTTTAAAGCCCTCCAGGCATGGGGCTCCACCACCTCCCTGGGCAACCCCTTCCAAGGCCTGACCACCCTTTCCATGGAGAAATTCCTGCTGATGTCCAACCTGAGCCTCCCCTGGCCCAGCCTGAGGCCGTTCCCTCTGCTCCTGTCCCTGTGCCCTGGGAGCAGAGCCCGACCCCCCCGGCTGCCCCCTCCTGTCAGGGACTTGTGCAGAGCCACAAGGGCCCCCTGAGCCTCCTTTTCTCCAGGCTGAGCCCCCACACCTTCCTCAGCCTTTCCTGATGCTCCAGCCCCTTCCCCAGCTCTGTTTTCTTCTCTGGACTTCAAAATGTCCTTCCAGCCCCTCCAGAAAACGTGCTGCAGCTCTCCTGGGCTTATTTCTCCTGGGCAAACCAGCTCCATGTGTGTGTGATCAGCATTATTAAAGAGGAGATCAGAGGGTTCAGTGGTGCTGCAGAGACCTCAACTGTGTTGTCCTGCAGGAGATGATGCACAGGACTGAATGTAACTTCATTTATTGTGGAGTGGTTCCTCTTAGATCTTCCTCATAAAACCCTGAAAGCTCTGCTTGATAAACGAGGCTTTTTCCATGATTTATTCATGGCATTTTGGGTGATGCTTCTACCTGTTTGTTTGGAACACGACATTGCTAAAATGGAACAGTTGTAGCTGTGCAGTTGCATCATTTATCTTTGACCCAAGTGGATGCCATGGAACTGTGTCAGGAGAGGTCTAGGTCTGATATCAGGGAAAGGTTCTTCCCCCAGAGGGTGCTGGGCACTGCCCAGGCTCCCCAGGGAATGGGCACGGCCCCGAGGCTGACAGAGCCCAAGGAGCATTTGGACAACACTCACAGGGTGGGATTGTTGGGGAGTCTGTGCAGGGCCTTTGATCCTTGTGGATCCCTTCCAACTCTGGATATTCCATGATTTCTTTTCCCACTTACCCCATGCACTATTTTTTAGTAAAATTGCTGCTTCAGCTGCCTCCCTGCACCTGACAATAACCTTCAGCTCTGTGTTTATCCCCACCTCAAGCTGCCACCTCCTGCCGTTTCTGCGGCACTGTTACAGCAGTGCAGGCGTTGGCCTTGCTGCCATGGAGCTGATCCAAGAAAAGCCCTTGTCCCACAGCTTGGGACACAACTGCCGGTGGGCAGCAGTGCTGTCTTTAAATCTGCTGCTGGATCTGTCCCTGCTCTTTGCATGTTTATGGATGATGAGGGAACACAGGAGTGTCATGGCTCTGAATATATAATAAGTCATTATCGGACAAAATGCTCTTTCTGAAGCTCATTATGGCTGATGCTCACCAGAATTTTGTACTCTACTATTCTTTCCCTTTCATGCTTCGTGCCAGCCTTTCCCAATTGCACTTGCTCTGTTTCAGCTTCCTTGATTTTTTTAATTTGGCGTTGGTGTCCCATGTGTAGGTGGGGTGTGTGTCCATTTATTTCAGGTCTGCTGGTATTTCCATGTGCTGCTGCTCTGGCCTGAATACTTGTCCTTATCCTCCAGTAGCCCTAAGGATATTTCACTGACCCTCTCTCCTGGCTTCTCAGATCATTTTCTCATCTCCCATGTCGGACGTGGATGTTGAATAGGTTGAACTGATTTTAATCCTGTATTATAGCCCAGTAATTATTATTATTATTATCATCCCAGTATTTATGTTGGAGAGGAGAAAATCTACACATCTGCTTTAATATATCTGTGCTTGTAAAAACTGCTTGAAAGAAGAGGGTAAATTGTTACATTTTCTGTATTGTCAGCTCTTTATGGTCCATTCATCTTTCATTTTGTGGCACCCTTTGATTTTTACATTATGTAGCTTTTAGCACCTCAGGTTTAAATCTAAATTATGCTTGTTGGCCATTTTATGTTTGATTAAGGTACAGACTCGATTCCAAAGTCACAAACACAGGAACTGAGTATTTACCCAAACCAGTGCTTTACCTGCATAGCATTTGGAGAGAAAAAGCAGTGGATCCTGGTTGTTTCCTGCTACACTGTGCAGGGCAGTATCCAGCCTCAACCTTGTGTCCAGACCTGCATTTACAGGATTTGCGCAATCCCAGAATGGTTCGGATTGGAAGGGACCTTGAAGATCATCCAGTGCCACCCTCCTGCCATGGGCAGGACACCTTCCACTGTCCCAGGCTGCTCCAAGCCCTGCCCAGCCTGGCCTTGGACACTTCCAGGGATGCAGGGGCAGCCACAGCTTCTCTGGGCACCCTGTACCAGGGCCTCCCCACCCTCACAGGGAAGAATTTCTCCCCAATATCTCATCTAAATCTACCCTCCTTCAGCTTAAAGCCATTGTGTTACAGAGCTTCTCATCAACTAAGGTTGTTTCAGCTATTTTTCAATATCCTTAACTTAATCTTTTCTTCCTATTGCATTTCTTTTTCCAGAACAAGAAGAAAACTTCGAGTTTATCATCGTTTCCCTCACGGGCCAGACCTGGCACTTCGAAGCAACCACCTACGAGGAGAGGGATGCGTGGGTCCAAGCCATAGAGAGCCAGATCCTGGCCAGTTTACAGTCCTGTGAGAGCAGCAAGAACAAGGTATGGGACACAGAGTAATGCTGACAACAAGCAGTGGGTTAGGTGATCATTAAAGTGACAGCAAATTTTGGATTTCAAGCCTGTACTCCTCAAGATATGTGTGTGTTACAGCTGAGCAGAGTTGGAGCTTTCTGAGGGAAGAAATTGGCCTAGGAGGAGCAGCTCTCCACCTTGGAATGGTTTCATATGATGACAGAAGGAATTTGCTCGCCTTTCCTGTCAAAATAAATGTTTAAAATCTGATGTGTCTTCAGCCAATGCTCATTTTTGGGAGAGCAGGAGAACTTCTGTGTCTTGAGTGCAAGTGTCTGTAAACACTTCACAGGAGAGAGCAAGGTGCTGAGTGGTGATTGAGGGAGAGAAATGGCCAATAATTGTCCAGAACTGTAGATCCTTTAATATTACTCACCTAACAGTTGTCTTTCATAGTTTTATATTGTGAGGAAGAGACTCATATTTTTAAATGAATGCCTGCTTTCATTGCCCTGATGTGCCAGGGTAGGTCAAACACCAGTAATTACCATCATCGTAATATAATTTACTTCCCATTTTGTGTTAAAAAATGGGTTTATTTCCAACATATATTTCTGAGATGGAGGAAAATCACAGCTTACATGTTTGTTGCTTTGTGTGGGTTCATTGTGATATGTGTGTGTTAACAGAGCACAGAAGGGGAAGTTTGTACATTAACACCTACATAAAAATATTAAAGCAAAAGGATAAAGAGTGGCTGGGCAGTGGCTCAGAGAGGTTTTTCTCTCTGGGTTCCCTAAACATGTCAGATCTGGCTGGAACAGCAAAGGGCAGGTGGCTGGACAGGTTTAGCAGGCATCCCATGGAAGTTGTGTCTCCATGTGGATATCCACAAATCCTGCTTAAATCACTTCTCCATCACTTGGGGGAACAGTTTGCTCCTCAGGGAGCCCTCGGGGCAGTTTAGTTGGGTAGAGCTGAAGTGCCTGTACCTCAGGAGAGTCTCCCCAAGCAGAGGTCATGGGCAGGTCATCATGGAGAGCGTTTAAATGGGAGCCACCGGGTGAAATCTGACCTTTGGATGATAAAAAGGTTCCAGCTGCTTTTGCAAACCATCCCTTAGTCTTCATTAGCACAAGCACACACGTCAATAAAAGAAATTGATCTTGTAAAATAATATTCTCATCTCATTTATCTCAAGAAGCAAACCTACAGTGGGAAGAGCAGGGTTCATTCTCAAGCTCGATTTTCCTCTCTTAGAATCCAGGCTGGAGACCCCAAAAGTCTTGGGAATGCCAAAAGATCTCTGTTCCTTGAGAGGCAAATCAAGACTTGAGGTTCCTTGACCGTATTCATTTGACCTTGGTCTGAGCTTTGGGGTTTGCTGCTCATTCAGCTGACAGCTGTGTCCTTTAGGGTTTTTGGGTTCTTCCTTCTGCTCATTTGTGTCTTTAAATCCCCACAGTCCCGCCTGACGAGCCAGAATGAGGCCATGGCCCTGCAGTCCATCAGGAACATCAGAGGCAATTCCCACTGCGTGGACTGTGAGGCACAGAGTAAGTACAGACACCTGACTTCAGCTCTGACCCCTTCTCCTTGGCCAGGACCTGGGGGAACAGCCCCCTTTGGCCTCCCTGGTGTTACATTCCCTCTATTGTTTGCACATTTCTGCTTCATTAAGGAATTTACTTAACCAGATCTCAATTTATGCTCAATACCTGCCACATCAAGTGCATCTTGATTTTTTCCCCTCATTGTTTCACGTTAAATGTCAGCATTTCTGTACTTTCCTTCAAAGAAAAGGAAAAAAGTTTGCTGTTTGACATCAGTCCCTTCCATTTCCCTCCTGTTTTTCGTGGTGAGGGCACACGTGCCATGGTAATATTCCCAAAGAGGTAGAGCTTGATTGCTGGTTTTTTGCTTTGGTTTTTTAGGCTTACTTGTCAGAAGAAACCAAAGTCATTGCTCATTATATCTGGATATTAGAAAACTGATTTTGGAATTTTTTTTCTTCCCCTTTGTGTTTCTTTCCCCTTTTTTTTTTATTTTTTAAAACATATACTTAGTGTTCAGAAGAGTGTTCTCAGGAATACTTTGAGCTGTGCTTCACCTCACTAACCCTGACTGAGGCCATTATTCTGCTGCTCTTTAGTTCCAGGGGTTTGCAACAAAGCCACAAAAAGGAGTTCTTTTGCTCTAAAGCAATTAGTTGTAGGAGCTGAAGGACTGAGAACTTGTGCATTTTTATTTCTTTGATATTTGGAAGTCAGAACTTTCCTTGCGATTTTTACACGTGCTTAAAATGGAAAAAATATTCATTTATTTTTTCTTCAGGTGCGATTTCTTTTTTTTTTGAAGATCGGCCAGTTAGCATTTTGACTCCTGGTCTAAGCCATTCTGACACCCCAGTGTAAAAAAACATTTGTCCACAAGTGCAGGTGCTTTTGCACCAATCATTTGGTCTCTACCTTCCACTCCGTGTGATTCAGCACGTGCTAAACAAGGGAGAAGGTTGGGCTGGGTGGTATTTTAGCACCTGGAGCCCAAAGCTTATTTATTAGTGTGCTTTCATAGTGACCTGGCAGTCACTGAGATTTCCCCCAAAGCTTTGGTGCAGCTCAGGAGGAGGGCAGGTGGGGTGGTGTGCAGTGCATGAGGGGGAAGGGGTCTGGGGGTAACCTACAGGTGTGTTTGGCTCTTTGGAAGTACTCACTGCAGCCCAGAGTGGTGCCCAGTCCTGCTTCACTCTGTCTGTGCACCTGCGGGTGGCATTTTCCCAGCCTTGCTAACTAGATGTATATTTATAAAATACACAGATACATTATATACATTATATTTTTACATATATATTTATGGGGGTTATAGTATATATGCATATGGTGCAGTCCCTTCAGTGCAGACAGCTTCCACACCCACAACATTCCTCTGACCCATCTCAGCTCTACCCAGACTCCACACTACCCCAAAGGCTTGTGTTTCTCTCCCCAGCCATGCACATATCCCAGGATTTATGCAGCCAGGCTAGATGTTTAATCAGGAAAACAGTTATGCAAGAAAGCAGCATGGGGTTTTTTTTTTTGTTTTTTCCCCCCCAACCAATCTGGTTTTCAGCCAGATTGCTCACGGGTCAAGCTGGCCCCGCGTGCATGGTGCCAGCAGCAGGGAAGTGCCAGGAACATGTTGCTGAGAGAGGGCAGAGTGGGACAGCCCATTTTGGCAACGCTCTGTCGTGTAGCTTTTGAGTGGGGATGATTTTGGAATCTCAGCTGGACTTGTTTGTATTTTCAGAGATGATTTGCACCTTCTTTGGTTCCTTGGTGTTTGACCGTCCTGATTTTAAGGCCACCGTTGTTCCTTTGGAAAAATGTGAAATAATTCTAAAGTGATGGATCTTAAAATGTAAACACACACACATGAGGTGAACCTCAGCCTGCTGCTTTTTCTGCAGGGCTTTGCTTTATTCCCTTGCCTCCCTCCCTGCCTTGCCCTGGCAGGTCCTTACCCCCAGAGCACTTAACATCACAAACTCGTTTGCATCTCCACAGAGCCAGATGTTTGGGAGCACAGGAGTGTGAGAGGTTGCCATCCCTCAGCTCTATTCAAGAGCCATCAATCTTCCACTTCAGAAGTCTCATTCTTCCTCGTTCTGGAGCTCTTTGCCTTTTCAGCACTTGATGCAGCACTTTGTTTCACCGGGGAGTTCTGCCGTGTTGGATGTTAATCCAGCAGCTGTGTGCTGCCAGCAATTCCGGCCCTTTGGCAGCCTCCAACTGAAGATATTCAATGTTCTCCTTTTAGCATTCCCATCCCAGAACAAGAGATGAGGCTAAGTGCTCTTTAGGAGCTGGAGTTTGTGCCCAAGGCCTGATTCCATGTTTCAGAAGGAAATTGGTGTTGCCTTTTCCCAGAGCAGCGGAGTCCCAGTGCCGACTTTGTCTGGAGAAGCCACTGAAGGTGATCCAATTGTTGAGGCAAATCCAGCTGAATTTCTGGATTTTGTCGACAGAGGATAAATATGAGTCACCTCTTTCAAGATATCCAGAGAACATGGAACATCAGGTCTTTGCTCTGGTAGAAGAAAATAGGGAGGGTTTAAAAACGAGGATTCTCACCATGAGTTTTCCAGTCCAGGAGTCTGATCACTTACTCTGGTGTACTTTGTATTTGAGAACCAAACACTGAGGTAATAATTTGGGCAATCCTGTCCTACCCATCACAAAATTCAATTTTTCATGCAGAATAAGAAAAAAAACCTCTCAAAGAATAGGAGTTGCAGACTTTTCTCTCTCTTCTGCTGAAACTTGAGATGCCTTCACCCCTGCATCTTCTTTCCCCGACTCTGCTTCTCCTCCTTCCAGCAATTCCCTCTGCTCAGCCCAGAGATATCTTACACCTGCTGACCTCAGGAGGGTTTGGGCTTTCATCAGCCTCCTTGGATCCAAAGGGATGAAGGAGACAATGGGATGGGGTTATTCTCCTAAGAGAGTTTTCACCTGCAAATGGTGAATCTGATTGAGGTGCAAGTCGGATGGGGAAGAGATTTTCAGGGAAGGAGTGAGCCAGGCATTTTTGAGGATATGGACAGCTGAAAAATATAATCTGGATATATTCAGTGGTGCTAAAAAGCTCATTTTTTGTTTGACCAATTTTAATTAAAGCCCCTCTAGCTGCACTGAGTGGGCTTTTTCTTCCTTTTACCATCAAACCTTGATGTCCATGCCTGCCATGTGCCTGTGAGCATCCTCCAATTCAGAACTACTCTCACCATCAGCTGGAAAAGGGATCTGGATGTGTATCATTTTTTTTAAAGAAAAGCTTGAATAGCTTTCTAACCACGTGTGGTATGAATTGGTGATAACAATTTTCTTTTCTATAATGAGTTCAGCCCTTGCCTTTGCTCATTTGCCACCTTCACACAGCTGTGTGTTGTCAGATGGTTGAAATTGAAAATAATATCTTGGTGAAATTTCATGGAACTTCTTGGTTGTTTTGGGGGATTCCTTCAGTGCTGGCAACTGGAAGGACCTTTCCAACCCAAACCGTTCTGTGATACTCTGAAGCAGGTAAATATTTAAAGAATTTATTCAGTGCAAGATACACTACATGTGCTTTGAGCAGAGAGGAGTTTGGGAGGGAGGTCAGGTCCTTAACACCAGTTCTGTCAGAATAATTGGAATCACGTAAGCTGATATTTCATCCTCTTGCTTCATTCTGAGTTCACGCCTCTTAGAGCTCATTGCACTTTGGATTTTTGTGAGGATAACCCTGGCCTTTGCAGGTCAAGGGTTTCATTCCGAGTCACAGTTTGCAAATTTCAAATGATTACTTGCTGTGTTCAAGTTGATACCAACAAATTCTGTTTTGGGGGGTTTTTTAGTGTGTTTCAGATACACCACTGATTCCCCCACTGGCAAAACAACAGTAGAGGTATCTGAGGAATTATGGAGTTAAAGGAGTTTGTTGTAGTTGTTGTACCAAAGCTTGGAAAGCATGGCAGGAGTTTTGTCTCACCTTATTTTTTGGAGGTCTAAAATGCTGTATATGTATAATGTAGATATTAAATTATGTATAAAATAAGACTTGGTATGGACAGGAAAAAAAGAAGAGTTTTTCTGCAGAAGTGGAGTAAGATGGGGGATTTTTCTTCTTGAGGACATTTTTAGATTTCTGAGGACTGACTGAAAAACATCAATCGATGCCTTCAGTGAAACACAATTAAAATTATCACCTTTCCTTTCCTATTTTTTGTCCAAACATGACATGGCAAAGAACTAGGAAATGTTTTGTTTCCACATATTTTGGCTACCAAAAATAGCTTTTCAGTTGTGGGTTGCACAAAGTCGAGGCAAGTCTTTGGATGAAACTTCCCAGAACAGAAGGAAACACTGGAAATTCATTTTTCTGTCAACTCCAAATTTTATTTAGCTAGGAATCAGAATTGCCTGCCCTCTTAATTATTCCCCATTTTCCTGCTTGGCATTTGGGGTAGTTCTTTGGGATGCGCAGAGCAAGGCATGAAGAAAAGATCTGACAGCAGGGAGGGGAAAAAAAACCAACAAAAATTCCTCTCGTGTCTTTGGTTGCATTTTTAAGGTGTTTGTTGGAGAGAGGGCAGTCCATACAAGTCTAGATTTAAATTACACAGGAGAGTGGCAAAAAAGTTCTGAACCATTGAATTTCCCATCTCATGTCAGGTTTGTCCCAGTCTCACCCTTTGTGGGGTTGTTTTGGGTGGGTGGAATCCTTCTGGCTCGTGCCCTGGAACTGCTCCAAGTGGGACATTTCCATCTTGGTGTTTATCTCCCTGATTTTGGAGATGGAAGAAGAGTCGGATGGAAGGGCCACATGTGGTGTGGGCAGTTATTAAGGGAGTTGATGTAGTTAGCACAAGATACTGTTTCAAGGCTCTATTTCTTTCTCCTTTTCCCTTTCAATGGACTGCGAGCAGCTCTGGATTCCCAAGGAGGTGCTTCCTCCACTGCTTCACCATCCTTTACCCATCACTGTGGTTGTATTTCCTTTGTTCCTCCTTTCCCCTCTAAATCATAGGGGTTTTTTGGCTGGAGGTGGAGTGATAGACATTTTGAGACACCACGTTTTATTTTTCTTTAACTCCTTGGGGGTTTGTCTGAAGGGCTGGCATCTCCACTGACCCTGGAAGATCTCCCAGCTGCGCTTTTGGACAAGACACGCCCGGAACCAAAACCTTCCCGCACAGACACCAACTGGGAAGTTCTGTTGGGTGTTCCCTTGTCCTAATCGCTGTGTCCCTTGTGCTGCAGACCCCGACTGGGCCAGCCTGAACCTGGGAGCCCTCATCTGCATCGAATGCTCAGGGATCCACCGCAACCTCGGCACGCACCTGTCCCGGGTGCGCTCCCTCGACCTGGACGATTGGCCCATCGAGCTCATCAAGGTGATGTCGGCCATCGGCAACGAGCTGGCCAACAGTGTGTGGGAGGAGAACAGCCAAGGCCACGTCAAGCCTTCCTCAGACTCCACAAGGTGGGTTTGTTCACTCTTACCTCACCCAGCGACGCTGCTGCTTTTAAACTCTCCCTTGCGGCATGCCTTGTGAGAAAACCATTGTTTATATCCTCACTGTGTGCCCAGGGAGAACATGTGGCAAAGTGCGGGGTGGCAAAAGTTGAGTGACCTCGTTGCTTTCTCACTCCTATGAAGGTGTCTTCAGCAGCTCTGTCGTTTTGCTGTTCAGTGGGAGATGGAAACCTCCTGCCTGCTTCTTCCTGCATCTAAATTATCCTGTCGTGTGCTCCTTTGTCTCAGTGGGCCACAAAGTTCCTGCCTCTTGGACTATCAGTTTGTCATTAATAATCTCCCTTCAGAGGTTCAGGCTCGCTTGGTGACTTGTACCTGGCTGCCAGGTCTTTGGTTCTGCTCAGGGATGTTCAAAGTCCTGCTCGCCATGGACTTGATTACCTTTTTTGTGTGTGAAACTGTGAGTTGCTGGGGGGGTGTTTCCTTTGAGAGCAGAATTTTCCCTGCCTCTCACAGCTCCACACAGCGAAAATCTTCCTGTGATGTGTTGTCCTGCCTAAAACTGGGGGGTTTTCTGCTTGATTTATCTGATCAGTGTCAAAGACAGACGTTTTGAGAACACTTGTTCCAGGTAGGGATCAGGTGGAAAGATCACTATACCTGGGCCACCTCCTGCAGTGGAGGGGTGGGTTTGTGCTGTTGTGTGGAATAAAGTCAACTGTTTCTTATTGCATTATTTCGTTAGCCCTGAAAAATGAATTTGTGGTGCCACCTTTGGTTCATCTTCGAGAATGAAGCCACTACATTAATCAGGCTACTTAGATGAATGGCTGTGCATGGGAAAGTGCTCAGGGAGACCCAAAGAGAGGTTTTGTTCAGGCAGAAATGGGATGTCTGCTCTAGACCTGTGTATTATTAGACACAATGATTTCATCAGGTAGATTGAAATGAACTTTCAGTCATTACTGTCACTGTAATACAGAGATTTTGTATTCTTGCCCCTCACAAATACGTGTTGCTCCTTACTGCTGAGGTGAGATGGAGCAATGCCCCAGTTCTAAACACCTGAAAGGAAAAGGCTTGCACTCAATTGGAATTCTATTTCAAAAAAGAAAAAACACATTATTTTAGTAGTCATATAAGAAACATCATGATAAATCTGAAATCCATGTGACTGTGATGAAAAGAGCACCATCCATTTCAATTAAATAATTCATTTGGGATTGAATTTTGCTTCTAGAAAATCAACTTTTTTCTCGTAGTATTTCATGCTCAGGGCTCATTTTAATTCTCCCACTTTGTTTCTGTGCATCTTCATGGTTGTATTCAGCTGATTCTGATTGTCATTGAGATCACTGCACTTTCTTTCCTGCACTGCAACATTTTTGGACAAAAAGATTCATTTTATAAATATGATTTTCTACCTCTGTGTCCAGGTTCACGCTTACGTGATAGAAGAGGTGCTAGAAAAAGTAGAATTAGGATGATGTGAAAATTTTCCCACAAAGCAATTGCAATCTTGCTTTGCTGCTTCCATTCCTCTGCTGTTTGCAGCGGGGACTGAAATGCAATTTTTCACGTAAATACCAGAAAGTTCTGCTTTTTCCGAGTGTGTGCCTCCTTTTGTGCTTGTCTTTCATCTCTGCCAGCATCACAATCCTTCTGTCCAAGCTGTGGTGAGAAAATAAATTCAAGTTCTTCCAACAGAGGCTCTGCTTTCCATGTTCTCACTGCTATTTGGAGTTTTGCACGAGAAATTCTATTGGCAGCAGCTAAAATGGACCTGAAAGGAGGGTTAGAAAAACCTCCCTTTTTTTGTTGTTGAGGAACTGAAGGGGAAAGAGGCAACTCCAAGAGAGGTGGAGAGGGACTTTGGACAAGGGTCTGGAGTGCCAGGACACAGGGAATGGCTTCCCACTGCCAGAGGCAGGGATGGATGGGATATTGGGGAGAAATTCTTCCCAGGGAGGGTGGGCAGGCCCTGGCACAGGGTGCCCAGAGAAGCTGTGGCTGCCCCTGGATCTCTGGCAGTGTCCAAGGCCAGGTTGGACATTGGGGCTTGGAGCAGCCTGGAACAGTGGAAGGTGTCCCTGCACACGGTGGAACTGGATGATATTGAAGGTCCCTTCCAACCCAAACCATCCTGGGAACCTGATTCTGTGCTGGGCCCTTAATAAACACTTTTAGAGGGGATCAGGTGGGTTTCACCTTTTCATATGGTGTCTTTCTATTGGAGATTAAGCCATCAGTGGAGACCCACACACTTTGTAGGGGCACAAAAAAAACAAGTTATGAGCTGCTCTACAAATAGTGAATTGTTGGATTGGGAGGCTCAAGGAGTGTTCACAGGCTGAACTAAAAGGAACCTGAAAGTCTTGAGGTGGCTTTCAGAGCAGTCCCTTCAGCTTGGAAGAGGTTGGCACTGACCCCTGTATGATTGCAGTGGCATCCCATGTGTTTCTGTGGAGTAGAGGGAAGGGTGGAGGATCCAGGGAGATGATGTTTTGCAGGAGGAATTTGCAAAAGCTGCTCTAGGTCATGGCATAATTAAGGAGTCTTACCCAGGAAAATATCACCAGTGTTTCTGAAAACAGAGCTATGCCAGGCTGTGAGTACAGCTTCCATTTAGTAATTTTGCACACTCAAAAATAAGGTATTACTAAATTTAAGACCTTATCGTGTCCTGCATCTTCCTCCTGAGGGACAGCTCCGATCTCTGCTCTCTGTGACCAGGGACAGGACCCAGGGAACGGCTGGAGCTGTGCCAGGGGGAGCTCAGGCTGGAGATCAGGGAAAGGTTCTTCCCCCAGAGGGTGCTGGGCACTGCCCAGGCTCCCCAGGGAATGGGCACGGCCCCGAGGCTGCCAGAGCCCAAGGAGCATTTGGACACCACTGCCAGGGATGCACAGGGTGGGGGTGTTGGGGTGTCTGTGCAGGGCCAGGAGTGTTGGACTGGATCCTTCCAACTCAGGAGATTCTATGACTAAACCACACACTGCTGGTCCACTCAAATGCACTTTAGGCCCTTCATCATGCAATTCACTTGGAAAGATAAACCTGGACACTTATTTTGAAGACGAGAAAGGTTCTGAGATTTGGAGGGTATGTAATACTCAAAGCCTGAGAGCTTTTTAGCAAAAGTCATTATTCCTCCTGCATTCATCAGGGATCTATTGCCCTGGTCTATGCTCTAATATTAATACATTCCAGGTCATGTCAGACTGGGGAGTCAAGCAGTGTGCTCTAGTGGAAGATGTCCCATGGCAGGGGGCAGAACAGGATGGACTTCAAGGCCCCTTCCAACCCAAACCATCCTGGGATTCTTTAGGCAGATCTCCAGGTCGTTCGGTGCCCCTGTAAATCAAAAGCAACACCCAGGCTGGCCTCTGGCCCTGAACTGAGAGGTTTTGAGAGCACAGGTGTGATGGGATCCCCGAGGAAGAGGTGCAGGATAAAGCAGTGGCACGAGGCCGAGCTGAGGGCTGAGGGTGCTGCTCTGATTTCGGGGAGGAAGGAGGAGCAAACACGAGCTCCGGTGAGCACGAAAAGTCGGGGAAGCGGCAGAAAAGCCAAGCACAGGCAAGCACTTGAGTGTGAAAGGGAACAGGGACCAGCTGGCCTCTGAGCTGTGGTGTCTGTGGGTCCCTGATTAGGTCAGCTCTGGAAAGCTGGTAATTGGTTCCAGCAATTACCAGCAGCCCCGAGAACGCCGCTCAAACTTCGGGAGGCCTGTGACAAATTGAAGCTGACTGCTGGTGAAGGAGTATCGACTTCCCATTCCTAAACAGGGGGATCATTAGTCAAGAAAAGCATCTTTTAATTACTCACAGGAAGAAAAAAAAGGAAAAGAGGGGAAAAAGGAAAAAGATCTTTCAGTATAGATCCTGCAACAACCACCAGGTTTTTTTTCCAAGTGTATTCAATATTAAATTTATTGTCTTGGAGGGGAGGGGGCGAGCGGGGGGAGCTGGCCTGCGGTCCCTCCTTGGGTAATGCGGGTTTAATTTGGAGTGAGAAGTCAAATTAGAGTAAATCAATGTTGCGACAATTAACTGGGGCTGGGGATGAGATCAGGATTTTCCCTCTAATTGCTATTGATACTGTTCAAGCACACTCTCACTACATTGCCTTGGAGTGGTGCAGCACTGGAGGAGCCCTGTGGGGCTGAGCTGCTCCATGGAGGAATGTTGGAGACGTGGGGAAGCCAGCTTGGGAATTCTTTGCCTTTTGCACTGGTATGTCCATCTCCTACCAGATACTTGACTTCCTTCTGGACACACCTCACGTGTTTTGCTGTCTCCCCATGCCCACATGGCTTCTGGTTTGCAGACTTGTTTGCCACCATTGACTTCCAAAGGTGGTGTTGGCCTTTTCCAAACGAGACAAGCTGCTTCCATCCCTTTGCCCACTCCAGGAGAGGGTTGTCTGCCTCCTCACCCTCTTTCCTTGAGCTCCCAGGCTCTCCAGCTCTGTCTCCCTGGGAGTGCTGGGATGGATGTGCCACCTCCACTGGCTGGAAGCTGCTGGACAAGCTGAGGGAAGGCAGTGTCATAGCCAGGCACCATCCTGGCCACGCTTTTTGTTCTCCTCCTCCAGCCATGCCAAATATCTGCATTAGCTACATACAGACAGGGCTCCACCATTTCAGCATCTTCTTGAGAATATTCATGAACAGGTGAAATGTCCAACTCCATCAAAACTGTGGTTTTGAAGTGAGGGATGAGTGGATTGCAGAAGCTCAGGCACAGTTTTAAGCTCTTTAGCTGGGGCTTTGGAGCATGAGTAGCAGTTTGTGCTCGGGTCTGTTTGCTCAGCAGTCTCCCTGTTTATTCTGGGTGCCAAAGGTCGCAGGAAAATCCAACACTGGCTGAGCAGCCGGGAATTGGGAGCTGGCAGTGCTGGGAATTGACTCCCAGCTTACAAGGGAAGATCCAGTTTGATCCCTGCTCACTAATGAACTCAATTTAGTGGTGTCAGGGACAACATTCTGCAGCTCCACTGTACTGAGCTGAGTTTTACAGCCCTGCACCAAAGCCTGGCTTGTGCTGTTCCGAGGAGAGCGGCCGTGACACCGAGCCGGTCACTGGGGAGTGACTTGGATGAAAAATATTAAACCATGCCTCCCATGAAAATATTAATCCATGGCTCCTTTTCTTTGCAAAAATAATTAATCCTTCATTAAAGGCAGCACAGATAAAGGGCGAGCTCGGGGAAGCGGAATACTTCAGATCCTGCTCTCGCATGCTGGAGCTTGTAGGGCTGCTGTGTTCCAGCTCTCCCTCATTCCCTGCTCCTGTTGGCCGTGGGTTTGTGGTGCTGCTGTGGTGCTGTTGGTCCGGGATTCCTGGCATGAGGAGCAGCGTTAGGAATGTGGCCTGGGGGAGCATGGGTCCCTCTCCATCCACGATTACCAGCTCTGGTTCTTTAGCGGATCTTGGCCTGATGAGGTCAGTGTTTTGTGCCTTTTCAGTGCTCCTCCACGTCTGACACCTTTCTCATTCCAGGGCTGGGGGAAGGGGGTTTTTAAAAATAAATTAAAAAAAGAAAAGAAAAAAAAAAGGTTTTATTGTGAAGGGCTGACCAGAACCCATCTGCAGTTGGGTGGCATCTGCTCCCCACATGTCACTTCCCTCATTAACAAGCAATTGAATTAATTAAATGCTACTCAGAACACGCATAACAAGCTACCGGCAGTGTCCAAATTAGCACTGATAATCAAGGATGATTTCCTTTATTATCCTGCTAAGTGGTGTGCAGGCTCTGATCTCCCTGTCTGCCCTCATCTATTTACATACCCCCAGCTTCTGCCTTTAGAAGCTGAGGTTATCTTACCTAGTTAATTTGCCACGTTCACCAAGCATGGCGGATTGATATTCCTGCCTCTGCTGAAGCAAACCCCCTCCTTTCTCCCCCTTTTCCTTCCTCCCCAAGCCTGGTCCTTTGTATCTCAAGCTCACTGATAAATTAAAAGCCACCCCTGTGGTCTCTCAAGTGAGTAATAGAGGCAGAAATTTCATTTTGCAACTGGCTGATTTAATGATCCAAAGGGTAATTAATGGCCTGATTATCTTAATGTTAAATATGTCCGGCAGCAATTACTGTGACCTCCCGCTTGTCAAGGTCCAGGCTATGCTCTTCTTTCAATTAAGTTCTCTGGGGCTTAATGGTATGAATAAACTCCTCTGATTCTATCATTCCGGACTCTGAGATTTAAGCGAGCTGGGGGCTCGTTTGGAGTTTTAATCAGCCCGTCTTCTACTTGAGCGATCAGAGTTAACAATTATAACAAGGACAGTTTAACTTTCTTTCTTTCTCCCTGCCCCCCCCCCTTCCCCTTTCTACTTCTTTATAATTTTTTTTTTTTTTTTTTTTTTTTTTTTTTTT
>VZTJ01002055.1:15443-46301 GCA_013397795.1 Orthonyx spaldingii | reverse complement strand
TTTTTCTGAAGTGCTCGGAGGGGATTTTGTTGGCGGCAGCGGCGGCTTTGCCAGGCCAGTCTCTCCTGATATAAATTATCATGTGAATGCCGCTGTTTTTCCATTTGACAGGCTTAATTAATTGGCAGGAGCGCCCGAAAATGACAGTGCCACTAATTGCAACTCCAAGCCCATCTCTGTCACGGCAGCACGCTTGTCAGCGGGCATGCCCCGCTCCTCGCCGCGGCCGGACTCTGTTGACGTTTCCCATTCCGGTTTTCACATCTCGTCGGGGAACGTGATGGGATGTGATAGCCCAAGATGTGCCTTTGGGTTTTCCAGGCAGGCAGCTCCTGTGCAAGAATGACATTTGCTGCCAATAAAGTTTAGACAGCTGGGCTGCTGCCGGCCCAGCAGCTGCTCGGGGTCCGCAGCTTTGACTAAAGGTTTGGCTTAAGGTTTCCAGCTTGGACTTTGGGAAGGGATCAGTAAAAACTCGCTCCTGCTCTTCCTGGTGGCTGAACTCCACTGAGCAGCACGACTCCCAGCGAGCTGGAGTTCTGTTAGCTCTGGTTTGGACAGCAGATATTTCATGAAGATAATGAGGAAAATGGATAAGTTATTAGTTGCGGCGGCATGGCGTTCTCAAACGCGGACATAAATAAAGAGACTGATTCGCTGCTGCCAGTAAACTCCAGGGTACAGGTGTAGCAGTGCACCCTTCGTGGGCTTCCACATTGGGCTGGCTTGCAATTAAATTCAAACAAAAAAAATAAAATTGTCACTCGCCAGTCGCTTCCAGGAAATGCATCTGACAGGAATAACCGAGGCAAGTGGAACATTGGCTTGCGTGGCTGCTGGTCAGGCTTCAGCCTTTTGGAGACCTTGGAAGCTCAAATGCAATACTCCAAAGATGAAGGGTGGTAGCAGTATTCTGTTTTATTGTCCTTGCAGCTGCTTGGCAGCCCTTGTCACCCAGGAGCTGATCCGGTAAAACACCGGTGCCTGTACGGCAGCCTGGGAGATGCCTGGATGATTAAAAATCAAAACAAAACAACCACAACACCCTCGACCCCGCTTGTCCAAGTTAATGAGTGCTTTAGATGAAATGCTCCCTGGCTCAGCTGCACCTTTCTTGTGTGCAAAGCTGCCTCTGATAAAAGCTCAAACACTTGGTAAACAGGAGGCTGGTTTGCAATAATTATTACAATTGTTATTTTCCTCGGTGGTGGTGAAAGAGAAACCTGCAAAGGAAGTGTTTCTGTCTCCTTCTGCAGATTATTAAAGCCTTTATTAAAAAGCAGAGGTGTGAAAGCCACAAGGGTGTTCTTCTTTTCAATCTAAATAGCATCAGCACTACACTGAATCCCTGGAAGTGTCCAAGGCCAGGCTGGACAGGGCTGGGAGCAGCCTGGGATAGGGGAAGGTGTCCCTGCCCATGGCAGGGGTGGAACCGGATGAGCTTTAAGGTTCCTTCCCACCCAGAGCAATCCATGATTCTGTGATTCTCTCATGAGCCCAGAGGCAATGGTCAAGCTCTGAACACTGGAGTTGAGTAGAAGGGAAAGGTCTTTAAGGAGCTTTGCTTTTGAACAAGAGGAAGAGAAAGGCAACAGTTCCTATTTTAGCATCTTTTTGCCATTTTCTTACAAGTCCAGAGGCATTTGGTGTATTTCTTCCATAACAGCATGTCATCCCCAGGAGTTGTGGAAAATACTGACCCTGTGGTTTTGAAGGAGCTTTCGATGTCAGTGAGAAAAAATGAGAAACTCACTCTGAATGCACCCACAAGACTCCAAGAAAGACATCCTTGAGTGTGTTTGAGAGCTGTCTAAAGACATCCTGCCCCTGGAGGGTTCTGCAGCAGGGCAGGTGATAGAGACTGAAATGTTTTACCTTGGAGGTACAGTCAGCTCCAGGTACCTTTATTCTGGTGAGATTCCTGGCAAATTTGGGTTCTCCTTCTCTGTGGATTTGGCTGCCACGCTGAAAAGCACCAAGTTAAGCTGAAATTCCCTAGAAAAGGAAACTGATGAGCTGTTAAACATTGAGAAATCCAGGATGTGAGTCCAGGACTCAAACAAGGATTTTTTGGGGAAAAGAGTATTCGTAAGTTGATTATCTGCAGTAGAAAAGGTTTTGTTTTGGGTTTGGGTTTTTTGTTTTGGTTTGGGGTTTTTTTGTTTTGATTTTTGGGGTTTGTTTGTTTGCTGGAATAAGAACCGGTCTGGTGGGTGAGTGAGTGCCTGTCCTGAAGATCTCAAAACTGTGTAGGACCTTGACTTCAAACTTAACTTTCAGTTTAGATATGGACTGATCATTTCTCTTTTTGTATTAGTTCTCTCCCAAAAACCTACCAGAGCTAGAGAGATTTGAAGACCAATGTGTTTTCACTGGACTTCACACCTGCTTGTCCCAAAAGCTACTTGAAGAGTTCAACTCAGAGCTCACTAATAGTGAGAGAACCATCACTGTGTTGATTAGAAACTGCTTGGGCCAGTGTGGAACTACAGCAGAGGAATGGAAGGGCTTGATTAGAACAAAATTTTAATTTCAGGTGGGAAAAAAAATTTATAACTTGAGGGGAAACGTGGCTTACATCAGGCCAAAGGCCAGGATCACTGAAAAGGAGTCAGATGGAAACCACTGTGGGTTAATTTTTCCACAGAAAATTCCTTGGTATCATTAACACTGGAATTAAATTGCACACCACATGTGTGCATGCACATCTCTGCTACTCCACAGCACCTGAGGAATAAACACGGAGAGTTTCATCTTAAATATGGCAAGCTAAAAGCAGCTGGAAAATGAAGTTTGCTGTCTAAAGCATTGGGCAGCCTTACCAAGGTGCTCTCTCACCAGTTACTCATCAGTTATTTCCAAAAGGAGAAGCATTGGAAACTTGTTTGTTCTCAAAATTCAGCTGTTTGCAAGGCTGAAACTTGTAATAATAATAAAAAGGCCAAAATAAAGCCATTGAGTTAAAAAATGCCCAGTGCCAAGCATCAGCTATTATGAGGTGCCCGGGTCAGATCCAAAGGCTCATCTGTGAGTATTTTGGGAAGTACTGTGAGTCAGGCACTTGGGGAAACATCCAGCAGATTGAAAAATACCTATTCTGTTAGAAAGAAACCTCATGCAAAATATTTCCTTTTTATTTGCAGCTTTTCTGTGTAGTTGATGTTTAACCTGTTCCTTTCATTCCTCCTGCCCTGAGGTCACGTCTGCCTCTCTGCACACCAGCTCTCCCCCAGGCAGTTTGACCAAACATAATTCAAATTGCTTTCTGGACGTGGATGCAAAACCAGTTTATTCCTGGTTTGTGCTGGGGGAGCTTTGCTGTATGAATTCCTTTTGCTGTTTCTGCATTTTCTGCTGTTAAGAGATACATAAACTGATTGTGGGAGGTGTCCCCAGGATTCCCCTTTCCCTGGGTGGGATGTCACAGGAATTGTGTCCATGGGCCACAAGGCTTTGGCGGTTGCCACCAGCGATGGAGGTTGTGTTCCTTTCTTCTCTCCTCCCGTGTTTCTTGCCCATTTCAGCTGTCTGGGTGGATCTGTTGCAGCTCCTGGCACAGCAGAGCGTGGCTGAAGGCAGTGGTGGGGATGCTTTGAACACAGGCAGTGCCTCTCCGTGCTCGTGGTGGCTTTGCTGGCCAGTGACACGAGGCACAGAGGCAGCAGCATCCCCTCGCTTTGGTCCTGGCTACAGAACCCGCAGGGCTCCCTAACAGTAACTGTGACCAACTTTCTTTTGTGCTTTTTTCCCTTTTTTCCCCCCTTTGTTTAAGACTGAGCTTTGTTTCTGGCTCTGCAGGAAGCTGGTAGCCTATGGCAAGGGACTGGGGAGATAAGACTTCAGTAAGATAACTAAATGAAAAGGGCAGCAGTGAAAAGATGGTGCTGGCTTTTGACTGGACTGAAACTTGATATACACAGCAGCCCAAATGCAGGTTCCCCACAGCTCTCAAATATTCTCTGTTCGTCAGGGCTAATGCTCTTCCAGCTGGATTTTGCCATGTGTGGGTGCTGGAGTGGGGGACAGCAGCAAACCCCCGGCGGAGAATAATGACCGGAGGAAATCAGAGCAGCACTCAAGTCATTAAACAGCAGGGGAAAATGTGCTGAGCGGAGCACAGGTGAGGGGTGGGAGGCAGGAACTGGAGGGAGATGAAATCCCTCCCCATGCCTATTAACCAGGTTGTGCAGACTGAGCAAAGTCCTGGCGCTGAGGCATTTTTTGTGTGAGAATTTGGGAAGTGAGAAGAAGCTGTGTCTTGGTAATTGGTGAGCCTCAAAAGGTGTGCACGGGCTCAGCTTCAAAAAGTCTTCATGCTGAACAGATGATTATGTCATGGCCTAGAAATCTTCCAGCTAACTTTGCTTTTCCTCCAGAAGATTTACATTTCCCTGGTTTCATCCAGGTCAGAATTTCCAAAGGGATGTTTTTATTGCATTTTCACTTGTCTACAGCACAAGCTAGGCTTGCCTAAACTGAGGTGCACACACAATTCAATCACAACCCCAGGAATGCTTGTAAGACTCCTCTGCAAGAATAGGATTGTGCCACTGTGTGCTAAAACTGAAGGATGTCTGATGAAAAATGATATCCAGAAGTTGACTTTTCTATTTTTTCATCTCAAGAAGCCAAAATTTGCAGCTCTAATCCCTTGTTAGTGACATTTGTGTGTGCTGCTGTCTGAGCCTTTCCAGATCAGATCTGCTTTGGCCACTTGTCCTCCCACAGCTCAGACCAGTCATAAATAGATGCTGAGTTTGCTTGGATTCACCTGTTGCACTCAGGCAAAAAGGAGGGAAATAAAACAACAGCTACAGAAAATAACTGGGATTACTTGTTCGGACTTCCGGTCAAGGAGAAAAGTCAAAACATTATTATTTAAAATAATATTATTATTTTAAATAGTGTTTAAAAGAAATGTTATTATTTAAAATGAATGTTATTATTTAAAATACTGCTGCAATTGCAATTTTGAGTGGTGGAACTCCGGTGTGGGTTGGTGCAGGCACAACTTGTTTCATACTTCCAGGAGTTCACCAGCCTCATTGCTGGGCTGCTTGCTCTAGGGCAAGTTAATTAAAGCCAAGAGAGAATTTAAAATTGGGCAAGGGGAACATTTCTTGATTGTTCTATGGAATTTCTAAGCCACATCCTTTGAAACCCCAGGCTTTGTGGAGCCCCTTGCCTGTGGCACATCAGCCCTCAGAGCAATTCAACAGCGTGGAGCTGGCACTAGGGGTTTGCTGGTGCCTCCACAAAATTTATTTGGAGGCTGGATAAACTCAGCAGCCAGAGGATCCTTTGAAATGCAGAGTTTTGTTCGTTTAAAATCAGTCACCAACATTTTGGATGTTTTTTAAGGACGTGGTGTGTTTTACAGGGCAACTTGGGGTGTTTGGAAGGGAGGTGTGAAGGGGCAGACAAGGTTTAGGGATGCGCAGGGTGTGTGATGGGAATTCTGCAAGTGAAATTGGAGATGAGAATGGCTCTTCTGACAAAGTTTTGGGCCTCCTGAAATTAATATATGTCCAAAGCTGACTTTTAGCTGCTGTTTGTTGCCACGTTTGCATTTTTGTGGAGTCAGCTCGTTGGATACCAATGTGTGTGTTAAGATGTGGAATAAGAGACAGAGGAGAACATGGGATGCCTCAGAAGTAGAAGGGAAATACCCTCCACCATCAAATGTGGTATTTTGCAAGAGGAAAGTGCATGTGACGTCCTGGGGGAGAGAGGTTTGGTTTGCAATTTTTACAGCCAGACCATCTCACTGCCGTAATGGGACATTTGCTTACAGGGAAAGCTCTCAGGGCACAGCAAAAAGCTGTGTTGACAGCCAGGAGTAATAAAGTAGCATTAAAAAGGGGCTGGTTTTGTGATTCCCCAGATTTTCAGATAGAAATGGCAAAGCAGAGCAGGACTTGGTGTGTTTGCAGTCAATATTGTGCTGTTGGCTTCTTGTGGAATTGCAATTTTTTTTTTGTCCCAGGGTGCCCTGGTGAGGAGGGTTTGGTGGCCAAGAAGGTGCCAATATCCACATGAATGTTTTGGTCTGGAGCAGGAGAAGGCACAAGTTTGGTTCATGGGATTGTCCTGAACCACACAAAGTGGATTCTCTTTGGAAAAACCCACTGGGAAGCTTCAGGAGCAACCAGTGTGCTCCAAATTCTGCTTGGAACTTCCTGGGTAGTGGGGATTGTTTCATTCCAAGGGTGAGGCTCAGTCAATTAAAGGTGATTCCCCCTGGATAATTAATCCTTGTATCACCTCTCCCAACCTACACACCCATTCCTCTCTTTTCCAGTGCAGGCAGAACCTCAGTTTTCCACCAAAAGCAGTAAATTGAATTATACTGCTTGGCCCAAACCCAGTCATCACCTCTCCATCAAAGATTTTGCTTCCAGGTTTCCTCAGGGTTTGCAGTATAATTTGGGGAATTTTTGCTAGTGTTATATCCAGTTCTTGCTGACCTCAGAGTGTTTGGTTGTGGGTTTTTAATCGAGTCTTGATAAGTGCAGTATTGTCTGAGGTGTGTATATTTAGGAAATGTATTTATCAAGCACATATAATATGGTCAAGCATATATTTTATCAAGCATAATATCCTTGATAAATTCAAGATAATGTATAAAATACACAAAATAAGAAATATTATTTTATATGTCTATATAGTGCACTGTCACTATTCAACACTCAAGAAAACTGGTTTCACTGGTTTAAAAAAATGAAAATTGAATATTTTCTGGATTATGCAGCTTTTAGCAAAGAGTTCATTGGATAGGTGGCAATTTGAGAAGCATGGAAATAAATCTTGGCTCTTTGGGGGATTTGAGGGGGTGCGTTTCAGACCACAGTTTAAAAATCTGAACTTTCTTGAAGCCAGAACCACACCAGCAGTGGAAGAGGGATAAGACAGTAGTCCAATGTGATACAGGATTGAGGTTGGTAGATATCATGACCATAACTTGCCAAAAGAGAGAATTTTGGAGAAGAATGATAAGAAATATTTCAAGTCTTCAGTGAATAGCAGGAGATGCTTAAGGGGGTTAATGAAATCATCATTATTTAGGGGGAATGAGGGGTTTGCAGGCATTTGGAGGTGATCTCCTTGGAAAAAGGGGTTCTTGTATTCAAAAAAGTGCTCCTAGGAGTTAGGAGTAGGGGATGGAGGATGTAGGAATGGGGAGGAGGTGTCTGGACTGGTTATTTCTGAAGCTGTGCAGTCCTTTCCCAGGGAAAGCAGTGGTTCCCAGCACTAGGAAACACAGGGTGTGGAGCAAGGCAAGAAGTGGAGTGATCTCAGTGGCCTTTGCTTTCCAGATTCACCAAAGCTCTGATAGGGGAATCTCACAATGTTCAGATTTGAAAATGCTTCTTCCTGTTTCGTGTTGAGTCCTCTTATCACTCCAGAAAACTGCAGAAATCAGCTGAAATCAAGATCTAATTCCAGGGCTCTTTCCTCCCTGTCCCCTGCTCCCCTCCTGCATCCGCTGGATGTCCATTTCTGTAAGTTTTCCCTTCAGAACAAACCTATCATTTTTCACCACAGGATATTTACAGCTTCAATCAGTGCCAAATTCAATTGGCTTCTGATCTCATCGCTGGAAGTTATAGATGCAGATATTATTTGCACTGTGGTTAATTATGGAGCAATCAAACTTTGGCTTTTCCACTGTAATTTCCTCTGCCAGCTAATTTAATTAATCACCCCCAGCTCAGCTCTTCCAGCTGCGACCGGCAGGGTCATTAATTAGACATGTGGTGGTAGCTCATAGACCAGTTCCTGTTAAGGGGCTGCTGCCCACTTGATCTCTGAGGGAGCAGTAGCTTTTTTTCCAAGCATCCAGGCAGGATTGGAGGTGGCTGACAGGTTATTGTGTCCCTCGGAAGCCATTCCCAAAAGACAGACCGTAAGCAAACAGCAGGATTGCTGGGAATGCTGGCACTCAGCTCACAGGGACTGGGATCAGATGCCCACCAAGATGCAATCTAGGGTCTCACCCAGCAGTTCTCAGTGCTCCATCCATTCTGATCTGATCCAGGATCTAAAAAACAAATACACAGGAACTTGGTAGAACCCCTTCTGACTGTTGGTGGGAGCTGCCTGGTGTTTGTCAGATGGAAAATGTTTTAATTGCCAGATCACATCAATAACAGGATTTATTTTTTTTCACTGTAGAAGCTGTGCTAAATACCCAGCTAAGTCTGTCACATTGTTCAGATCTCAGAATAATCACTAATTCCTATTTCTTCAGGGTGGAAGAATATTTTACAATGGACAAAATGGGTTGATAGAGCTTAAGAGTCTCATCCTAAGCATTATCAGCAGAGGGCATGTGGTTTGGGATATGTGATGGCTCTGGAAAGTCCAAGCATTTTCCGGGAAAGGCAGCAGATCCTTGGTCTTTGCTCTTGCATGGTCTGTTTTGATAGCTGAGAATACACACCCTGCCTTTGGGTTACGCTTTGCATCTAAAATATCATGGATTCGTGGAATGGTTAAAGTTGGAAAAGCCCTCCAAGGTCACTGAGTACAACCCTTGACCCAGCACTGCCAGGTCCCTAAATACTACATCAAAGAATCCTCAAAATCCATCATGTTCTCAGCCTGAGAGTTTTAAGCATCCTTTGTTTTACTACCAGGATCTTCTCTATCCTCCTTGGAGCACCACCAAAGCCACTGGTGTTCCCATGCTGGCTCTTGGAGTCGGAAAAGCTGAAAATCTTCAGGATTCCTGTAGCTCCTGGGCAGCTTTTCCAAGCCCACAAGACAGCCAGGCTAGTTTTACTGCTCTTTGATTTCAAACCTGTTGCAAAGCTGTCGTGTCTAATCAGCGCCTGCGTCTGCCAGCGGTGGATTGCTGATGGATTGGTTGGAGCCTCCCTCACTTCCTTTCACAATAGACAAACTCCGCTCAAGACAACTGTTTTAATCATCCTGGCTCACAAAGCCTCCTTTCAGCCTCTTCTGTCCAAAACATCCATCAACCCCTCCCAGAAATAGTAAACTGAAAATTAAGAAAATCAGTTCTCTTCACCGCTTAACTGCACGTGCCTTCTTTAATAGCAAAACAGCTCCATGGGCTCAAGTGAGCGCCCTTCTCTGAAGGAGAAGGTGCTTCTGATGCAACCCTCCCTTCAAATGCATCTTCACTGGTGGCTTTTTTCCTCCCTTCTATCTCTCAGAAGGTTCCCTCAGTCTGAACTGTTTTGGGGAAGATGCTTTTCATACAAAGTCCCTTGGTGCTTGGGGAGAGCTTTAGGGATTTTCACAAAGACACAGCTCAGCAACTGTTTCAGAGTGGAAGGGTCACATCTGCCTCTGCCAGCACAAGGAAATTGTTGACTTGTTATTGCCGTGGAAGCCCTGAATGAGAGGGATTTGCAATTGAGGGGAAAGCAGTTGATCACTTCAGAGAAGCTCTCTCCACAACTTGCTGTCTAGCACAAAGCAGTACCTGCACCATGCTAGGGATGCTCCTGTGGGAAATGCTCTCGTCTCTCTGGAAAAGCTGCTGCTGGAAGGGAGTGGGGCCCGGGTGATGTGTGTTTATGGATAGAGAGAGAGAGAGAGAATTGTAGGATCATTAAAGTTGGGAAAGACCTCCAAGATCATCAAGTCCAGCCTTATATATAATATATTATAGCTTTATGAGATAGATAGATAGATAGATAGATAGATAGATAGATAGATAGATAGATAGATAGATTATTGTTTTGTCTTGAAAAGGTACTGCTACATAATTTGCCACCCAAAAGCAGAACAACTGCCAGCATTAACTAGAAGATAATCCACCATAAAGACCTGGCTCTGGAACAATCCCACTCCTCACTGAAGAAAGCCAGCATCCAAAATTCCCAAAATAACCACCAGTGTTCCATAGGTAAGCTAGAGAATTAGTTTGGTTTTTTTGCTCTGCAAAAAATTGGAACTGCATTTGGTCTTGATCAGCAGATTGTAATCACCCAGTGCTACTTCACCTACTCGTGTCACTTGGTTTTGTTTTATTTGAGCAGTAAATACCTTAAATCTCCTCAGAGTTATTGCATGTCTTCTGTGGGGACTCATCACAGTCCTGCCAGGCATTCATCAAGGTTCCCAATGAGCCACCACATGAAGTATTCCTCTGCTCCTTATCAATCAGGTTGCTTATAACTTTACTTTTTCCTTCTGAAGTAATCAAAATTTGATATTCTGCAGATTGCAGGAAATTGTCACTGCTGTATTCTGTGCTAATCCATCACGGCAAACAGGCGTAATTTGGGCATCAGAAGAGCATTAAATGTTTAAATAAGCAAGAGAGTCCATTTACCGCTCCAGATGACAGGGCAGAAAAATGTTTGGATCACAGGTACGTTGGGAATCGCAGCGCAGACTTCACGGAGCAATGGGGCATCCACGCTCTGCAGCAGGCACCAGCTTTGCTCTGTTCTTCCTGATATCGCTCAAATAGTCAAAGAAATGCTGAAGCCCAGAGAGTGAAATGATTTTTTCAAGTTTAAGCTTCGTTGTGAAGCTCGTTCAGCTCTTTGTGGAAGATATTCCACATGGTTAAAGGATCCATCACTTTCCTGCAGCCTTGTTTTTCTCTGTACAGACAAGTAACTTCTACTAATGAGGAGAGAGAGGGGAAAATGTCGATTTTATGCTGTAGACTTGAGCAAAACATGTACCTTTGCCAGCTTCAGGTCTTGAAATAACTGCTCTGATGGGAAATGGGATGGGCAGGCCCTGTGTGATGAGGCTGGAGATGTGTGTGAGACGTTCCACGGGACCCTGAGCACCCTGGGATAGTGGAAGGTGTCTCTGCCCATGGCAGGGGGTGGAATGAGATGGTCTTGAAGGTCCCTTCCAACCCAAACCATTCTGTTACTCAAAATGTAGAGGGTGGCTGCTCTTGTTTCTTTATGAAACAGCAATTCCAGTGGACTGGGGAGAAAATTCTCCCCAGAGAGGCAGTGGATGTGGGATTTCTTGTGCCTTTTTTCCATAGCAAGGAGCCAATCCCAAAGTCTCCTTGGTGGAGCAATGAAGGTTTTCTGGCAGGGTTCATGATCCTCTTGTGGTTTGACAGATCCATCAGCGGGGCAGATGTTGAGTCAGGCTGGATCACGGTTTGTGTACTCACAGCCCCTGTTTTTGTGCTCTCCTTTTTGAGTGAGGTTGTGTTTTAACCGAACTTCCCCTTCTGGTAGTAGTTCTGTCTGTCCATTCCTCTTTGCAATGTGCCATAAAGCAACCTCTTGGTTTTCCAGGGGAATAAATGCCCCATGTAATCCACGGAGCCATGAGTGGTGCACCAACCCAGGGGCACATCTTCCCTTCCCAGTGACAAACACCCCATTGTCATTCGAGTGTACACCTTCCTTTGAAAGGGTGACTGGCAAGGGGAAATCACCAGGACTGGAGACAGTCACTATCAGGCAGTGCAAAGAGCAGATTGAGCTGTCCCTGCCAATATCCCAGAGGAAGGTGCCCCAGGAGCCACCTCAGCTCGAGCCCTCGGAGCCACGGAAGGTGCTGATTGTGGTTGTCAGTTTTTCTGTTGTTTCAAGCTCTCCTGCTACAAACACAGCCCAGCCACCCTCGTCTTAAAAGGATCCTTAAACCTTCCTTTTCTCCCCTTCCACCGCTTCAAAAACACAGCGGCTGACAGTCCAAATGTTTGAAATAATTGGATTCTGCATTCTAATTCATCTGTAAAGTATTCGTTGATTAAATTAGCCTAATAGATATTATTTCTTACATGACTGCATAATTTCATCCTGATTGGATCACTATGGCACTAACGAGTCCCCCCATTTACTATTGACTCGAGAATCACAGAAGGCTGGAGATAACTATCATCTTGTTTCCATTTTTTTCCCTTTCCCAGGCTAAAAGTTAAACTGATTTATACTAAAAAGGCACACAGCCAATGCCCAGGTACATCTGTATTTTAGTCTTCTAGACCAGTGTTAGAAAAGGGAAAAAAACGTTGGTTTATATAATCTCGAGCCCTTTTTCTTTACTCAGTGGGTTGTTTTTGAAGCAGAAAGATTAACTGACCATTTAAATTCCTTTAAGGGGGGGCGGATGTGGAGATATTTTTAAATAAAATACATTTTATTATCTCATCAAAACAGATAGACTCATTGCAAATGAACCTCGTAAGGACTACACACACTCAGGGAAATGAAAATTCTCCTCTCAAGATAATGTTCCAACCAAAGTGGTTTTAGCCTCTATTAGTAAGATTTTTTCTGTGAGCTGCAATTTGAGTTCTAACCAAGAGAGAGGAAGAGGAAAACAAAATTGCCTTTAGTTTCATGCTAAATGAAAGATCTTGCATTTTAAGGAAGAGGGAACTACCTTGGAGTCCTGGGGATGACGGGCTCCAGCTCTCCAGGGTTTTGTTGGGAAGGGGTTAACAGCAGCATGGGCTTCTCCCCCTGCCCCAGTGGCTGGAAACAGCTGGTGGGTTTTGTGTTGCGCCGGTGAACTGAGCAGCCCAAAGAAGTTTTTGGCAAACACTCGGCCTGGCCGGGACAAGGAGAGGTGGGTCAGCTCAGGAAGCCGTTTCCATGAGCCAATGGGGGGAACAAAGCCCCGCTCAGCAGGGACAGAAGGGACACCCGCTCCCGCTGAATAGCTCCCCAAAAAAACCCGCCTCAAAAGGAGGAAGGCCCATTCGCTTCTGGGAATCCAATAAATTGTTTCAGGAAGTGAAAGTCTGTCCCGGCTAATGGAGCCGTGATTGACAGGAGGTTCTCATTACGGCGCCCATCAGGGGACAAAGTGAATTCCAATGTTATTTAAGAGGTTAAGTAGAAATAAGATGCAGGTGACAGCCCAAGGCTTGAGGCATCAGGCACTGCTCTTCCTATGTTGTGGTTTTTTTGTGAAGAGACTCCATAAAATTTAAAATTAGTGGGGGCAGGGGCGGTTTAGGAAGTAAAATTTGGTCCTACCATGAAATGAGAGGAGCTTACCTGGCTGGGAAGAAGGGGAAGTGAAGTTTGCTTTGGAAATTCTTGCATTAGGAGGTTTCTATTCCTTAAGTCCATGTAACATGGATGTTACATTTGTAACCCCACCTAGGGCTGGGTCAGGTTGGGTTGGTCATGGCCCCAAGCCTGGAGGAGCTCCAGGAGCATTTGGACAATGCTCTCAGTGGGATTGTTGGGGTGTGTCCCTGCAGGGCCAGGGGTTGGACTCAATGATTCCTGTGGGTCCCTTGCAACTCAGGATATTCTCTGATAGGTTTCTGAGTGCACTTCTCCAGGGTCTGTATCTGGCTTGAGAAGGAAAAGAAAAGGAAAATGCATTCCTAGGGACTCAGGTTCCCCTGTGTTCCTGACCAGGAGGCATCTCTGTGCTGGCATAGGTTACAAAACTGAAACTAAAGGCTGTTTCCGGCCTTGTTCAGCAAAAATGAAGCAAAGCAGAGCATCCAAAATGCAATATTGCTTTCACAGACTAAAAGCTGTGATTTAAACTGTGACCAGAGGTTTACAGCAGATGCTAAACCACACAGAGTATTTATTGCTGCATTTTTCCTCTTGCTGAATTCCCAAGCGAGTAGAGTCGAGTGTCTTGGCACTTGTGGATGTCACGGGGTGGGAAGCTGAGGGAGCTGCTGATTCCTGGTATTGACAGGGCCTTGCATGGTGCGTGGTCAGGTACAAGGATGTAATTTAAGCATGGGGTTCACGGCTGGCTTGCGAATGACGGCGAAACTCCCGCGTGTGACGTGTGTAATAAATCTGGCTCGATGCAGGATTAATGTGGTATTCAAAATGATTATTTACCATCTGAAGTTGAGCCGTGGCTGTGCATGAGGAGCAAATAGCTGTGCACAAGACGTCGGGGAAGGGTGCTCGGAGGGGAGAAGGAAAATACCTGCCTGCATTGTTTCACCAGTGCAGTCCCGGGTAACGCTAATGAAAATTGCACTTGAAATGCAGGATTGATTTGTGATGAGCTCAGCCCTAAAGAGTACATTTGTGGAATGATAACCTGATTGGTGGTGCTGCCTCTTGAAGGGCTGAGGGGGTCTAATTGGCATATAACGCACTATAAATTTATTAGCAGCCTCTGCTTCCCCATTGGTGGGCCTTCTCCTGCTAACCACCAGGAAATTACCAATTTTCAGGAGTTACTCACTCAAGTCGTGCCGTGTCTGGGTTTTACAAAGAAGTCTCCGTGGCTGCTCTCATAAATCCTGGCTTAGAGCTCGTGCAGCTGGAAGGGGTCACTTGTGCAGTGGACAGCTTGGACACCTTGTGTTTGCCACTCAGCTTGGGCCTCCTGCGCTCGTCGCTCCTCACCACAAACCCAAATTGCACAAAGACCATGAGGAGGGAACGAACCCGTTTGGCAACCCCTGGGCTGCAGCTGCCAGGGAGCAGAAATTACAGTTTTGTGGCACTCCAGGTCCAGGGCTTTGATGGCTCTTATTGATACATTCAGCCCCAGGGCGTCTCGGGCAGGAGAGGACATACCCACTGTTCTTTTTTTTTTTTTTTTTTCCAGGAGCACAATAGGAATATTCAGGAGCCAGTGTAATTATTTCAGTGAGTTCGCTTTTAAGGTTGAGTCACAAATTAGAAAATAATATTCACATGTTTCTTCTAATTGGTAACAGATTAGGGATATTTTATCTTTTTTAAATAATTTCCAAATGTGGCCCGAAGAGGGATTTGCAGGGAAGTAGCTGAGAGAGAGAGAGGGCACTTATGCACCAAGAACACTTGGGCAAGAGGCTTTAATTCCTCAATTCTGGCTTTAATTCAGCTTTTAAATCCCTGCACAGCTCTCTCTGAGTTGCTCTCAAAGTGGAACTTGCTGTCACTTTTGGCAGGTGTCTCCAGTGCAGATTTTCTTTGCTGTCAGGTTTTCTGTGGGTTTCCCACTGTTAAACATCCACCTTATGGCTCGTAAATCATAAAAGCCTAAAGGTTTGCAAGTAATTAATAGGCAGAGGTGCATCATTGGAAAAGCCTCAGCAGGACCTGAGCACTTCCATGTCTTCTGAAAGCCAAGTCCATCTCTAATCACACCTTTTTGGGGCACACATGGGCAACCCAATGGGTGTTGTGCATCCCATTGTTGGAAATACACAAACAAACAGAAAAAAAGCATTGAGATTTCAAGTTTTAGGCAAAGGAACCTCATGCATTTCTGTGGGTGTCAACTGCTGAGGATTCTCAAGCCTTTAACTCTTTTTAGTCTTCGGAAATTCTTTATCACCCATTTTGCTTTTCCAGAAACATGAGCAGGTCTACCAACAGTCTTTTTTTAACTGATTTATGGTTTGAGAAGGGCATAAAACACCTGCAACCCACTAAAAGAGAGGTGAAGGGAAGTCCCATCTCTTGCTGAATGGAGGGAATACCTTGGGAGGTCTAACTTGCCAAAAAAGGCATTGCTTTTCCTAAATAAAAATAGCCATTAATAAATGAGACTGACAGAAGAGTCTGATGACATCAGCAATTCCTGTAGAGTCCTTGGCATCAGTGAGATGGTTCAGGTTGGATATTAGGGAAGTTTTTTCACTGAAAGAGTGGTTAAGCCTTGGAAGGAGCTGCACAAGGAGGTGGTGGAGTCACCATCCCTGGAAATGTTCATGGAATGACTGGACATGGAAATTAGTGCCTTGGGCACGATGGTGTTTGGATGAAGGTTGGACGTGATCTTGGACATCTTTTCCAAACTTAAGGATTCTGTGATACTTGAATTGCAAATGAGGAGACATCAGAAGGGGAGGGGAGCAGAACGGAGAGCTCCAAGTCACTTGGGAAGAGTTGGACAGCGGAGAGGTCCCTGCAGCATCTTTAGAACGTGGATCCCAGCAATGCTGCCCATGGAGATGGTCCAGCTGCCTCCCAGCCCTCGGGCCTTCCCCTGCAAACTCGCCTGCCTCCCACTGCTGACTTGTGCAGAGCAAGCAGTTGGTTTTATTTGTTTGCTGCTCCAAATGTGTTTTTCTTCACAGTCTATGCTCAAATACAATGTTTATTACTTGTATTTTCTCTTTTATGTCTTACATAAATTCAGTGTAATGGTTGGAGGGTGCTTTTTTTCCCCAAATACTCCGAAGAGCATCATCTTACTGCTTCTGCTGGAATTAAGATACTATTAAAGCCCCCTGAAAGGACTTTTGTTTTTCCTTGCAAACCAAACTGTAGGAGTTACTGCTAACGAAGTAATTTCTGAAGGTCTTTGTGAGGCATTGCAATTAGACCGTCTTGTTCCAGTTTTTGATCCTCAGGTAAAGACTGGTTTCTCCTGGAGCCCACAAGGTGTGCTTTCCTTTTTGGATCAGTTAGGCTTGATGATCTTAGGAGACTTTTCCAACCTTATTGATTCTACGATGGAGGCCTCAAGCAAGCTCTCATTTGAGCTCTTTCTGCTCTGGAAGTTTGTCAGCCCCCTCAGAGGGGTTTTTTTTTTTTCCCCTCCCTCATTATTTATAAGGCACTCACAGTTCTGCTGCTCCTCCACTTTCCAGCAGGGCGAGCAGAGGAAAAGCTCCATTTCTCTTCCCCGGCGTGTTTGCAATGGGATCCGTTCCAAAGCCGCTCACATCAGCGACTGTTATGGTATCCCTAATGCGCTGTGATGGGTGCAGCACGGGGCCAGCCCAGCCCTGCTCCACGCCACATTGCTCAGGGCTGGGGGCACCTCACGCAGCCACCTCGCTCCGTCTCTCACCTGGCACGCATTATTGAGATTTATGCCTTGGAATATTCGTGTGTCGCTCCCTCCCGCCACCTCTGAAAAGAGAATTTCCATGGTTTTTCCCCCCCTTTCAAGTAATGATTTCCTGAGCTCTGCTTAAAACACTGCTGCGTTAAGCAGGGCCTTGCTATAGGAGAAAATTAGTGTTAACAAATTGGAAATTAATGGAATCTTCTAACCCGAGCGACTGTATATCAAATGGCAAATTGAAATTTTCAGTCTGTGTTTAGGTACTGGCACAATGCAGTTTGATTTATACACTTAAGACATCAGGTTAAGTATGGTTACACACGAGTAATGAAATGCATGAGGTGCATGTTTCCAATTACTATTCCCTGCATAAATATATTTATTACTGAAAACAGGCAAGAAGCAAATATACTCCTTGGTTTTAGCATTTATATGCAGCTGTTCTAGCTCTTGGCTTTTTTTAGGTAATATTTGTGGTGTGCCCAAGTGTTGAGGTTGACTACCCAAGAAATGGAAGCAGTTTGCTTGTGTGTCTAGAACCCCACAGTGATAACTCATTTATCAGCCTTTTTTTTTAGAGGTAGCCAGCACAGTGATATGTGTTTTGGGTTAAATTTTTGCATGGATGTTTACCTAGATACTGATGTGCTAGCATATAAAAGGAATCAGATCCTGAACTCAGGAGTTTTCCTGTTGGTCAGCAGAGGGTGGATGTAAGGGAGCTGTTGTTCCTGGTTTTGGCTTTCCGGACTCTCATAAAGTCTCTCCTTACAAACTGTAGGAGAAATCCGTCTTCGTCCACTCTTCATGGTGGTTTTTTTTTTGTTATCTTCACTGAGATGTGTGTTTAAAATCACAAAATCACAGATGGTTTGGGTTGGAAGGGACCTTAAAGTCCATCCAGTGCCACCCCTGCCATGGCAGGGACACCTTCCACTGTCCCAGGTTGCTCCAAGCCCCAGTGTCCAACCTGGCCTTGGGCACTGCCAGGGATCCAGGGGCAGCCACAGCTTCTCTGGGCACCCTGTGCCAGGGCCTCCCCACCCTCCCAGGGAAGAATTTCTTCTCAGTATCTCATCCAAACCTACTCTCTGTCAGTTTAAACCCGTTCCCCCTTGTCCTGTCACTCCAGACCCTTGTAAGTAGCTCTCCCCATTTGTGTTGTTGACTCCCTTCAGGCACTTGAAGGCCACAATTTGGTCTCCCCTGGGCCTTCTCTTTTCCAGGCTGAACATTCCCAATTCTCTCAGCCTTTCCTCACGGCAGAGGTGCTCCAGCCTCCTCATTGCCTTTGTGATCTCTTCAGGACAGTGGCGAGCTCTAAATCCTACGGGTTCGCCATTGTTAGGGTTTTTCCCTCTGAAATATCACTGGCAATGCTGTTTCAAAAAATTCTGGGGCTTTTGGGGTTAGAGGAAAAGAACAACTTGTGGCATTCTGGAAGCTTTTTATTAAATTTCTAGGGATTGTTTTCATTCCACACAGTTGTACGGAGCAAAGAAAAAAACCTGGGTTTTTATTGAGAAAAGACTTAACCAGCTTGCAGGGCTTAGAGTTGTCACCTTCAGGATCTTTATTCTCAACGTAATAAGCCTTATCTTAGTACTCACAGTATCCCTTGCTGTTGTATGTCACACAGTTTTTGCTTAACTTTCTTAAGAGTAAACCTCAGGTGTGACATATTTTATCAAGTAAACCTTAAAAATTATTAGATGGAGCATTGTGCAATGAAAACAGAAGTCAGCTGCAATTTTATGTGATAAATCAGAGCCCACTATTGCAGGGTATTTATCTGAAAAGCCCGAAGTCAGTAAACCTTGATGTCTCGGCCAGCCTGGTCATTAATGTTGGGCAGTGATAAATCCTGCGAGTGTATTAACGCTTAAAGGAGAGGTGCTGGTTATTCCATGGAGGGGAAACCCAGCAAGTGCAGAAATATCAGCTGGTTTTGGAGCTCTGTGCAGGGGAGTGCTGTCAGGAGAGAGGGAAGAAGGTGGAGAAGCTCCACCGAATCCGAGTAATGATGATACTGGTGAGTGTCATGCAAGATGTGATTAATTTGAGAAGCACATTGAGCTCTGCACAAATGAGTGATCTCTGTCCCTCACGAACAGCAGGGCTTTTTTTTTCCCCTGAAACACACTGCTATGAAAGGAAAACTGGAAAATGGAATAGGAGAGCTAATGGTGGAGTAGGTCCACAGCTGGGGGCTTCAGGAAACGAGTCCCTGACAGTGCGAGGTGCTGCTGGTGGGAAACTGCCTTCATTTCACAGAATTCTGGAATGGTGTGGGTTGGAAAGGACCTTGAAGACCATCTCATTCCAACCCCCTGCCACGGGCAGGGACACCTTCCACTAGACCAGGTTACTCAGAGCCTGGCCTTGAGCACTTCCAAGGATTTCTGCAGTTTGGTTTGGTTTGGCTTGGTTTGGTTTGGTTTGGTTTGGTTTGGTTTGGTTTGGTTGAAAAGGACCAAGAGTAGGAGAAGTAACCTGGATTTGGCATGGTTTTGCAGCACTGAATTGTCTATCTCTTGGACAAAATTTTTGAAGAGTGGCTTGAACACAGCCCTCAGCCAGATAAGTTCCCCATCAGATAGCAATGAAATCATTTCCAGGCTGGGATGCCACACTGCTCACTGGAGACGGCCCTGGACCAGAGTCCAAGGCGAGACACGGGCTGGCTGATCCGTGGCTTTCCTGTGGGGCTGGCCTTCGTCCGTCAGGGATGTTTAACTTGTAAGAAGTAATAAGCTTAATAGGTTGACTTTATTTAATTATTAATGATCCCTTTCTGTCCTTACAGCTCATAAAACACCCTGTAGGTTGGCAAAACACTCATAATATTGATCAGGAGCCAGAGAGATATTTATTTCCTCTTTGCCCCGGTGCGCATAAATCGTGCTCCGTTCCCTCGGCAGGCGGGATTTACAGTGGGCCTGTTTCTTCAAAGCTTTCCGTAATTAAGGAATAAATACCCATCGGTCTTTGTTTGCTGTCTGGAGCCCTCTTGTTTGCCAGGGACCTGGATATTCCCGGTGGGCTTGTGCCTTCCCCCTTAGCAACGCGGCCGGGCGGAGCAGGCATGCGGGCGCGGAGCCGCTCAGCTGCTCAGCGCTGCCTTTGCAATGCGGCGGAGGGGTCTTCTCCTGCAGAGAGAGAGGAAGCCCCTGTGTTTTCTCAGCATATTGTTCCCAGCTCCTCTTCCATGCCTCTCCTCCCAGTTCCTGCTTTGCTCAGGGCAGGAAGGCACTTTGGAAATTCCTTGCTGCTAGCCCCTTTCTTCTCGCCCTCTCTTCTTCTCCCCGCTTCTGCTGTTGCAATTAAAAGCATAGTGAACCTTTCCCCGATGTTTCAATCCCGTTCCCCCTTCCCCGATGTTTTCCTTTTACCCATCCCATCACCAGCTCCAATCCAAAGCGGTGCCATTTATTGGGATCATCACAGAGGGGGTTGTTTAATCGGGAAGCCCCGGCACATGCAGCTGCCCAGCGCCAGCCATTAGGTGATGTGTGCTCCTCGCATGCTGGCCCACAAAGCTAATGACACATCCTGGGGCTCTTCCAGGAGTTTGGGAGGGACAGTGGGTTAGATTTACTTCATTTTCTTGGAAGAGACACATTAACCTTGTCAGCTGGCCAACAGGAGAGGAAATTTGGCAGAGCTCTTGCTGAGCTGGCCAGGTTACCACGGCGTTAAAGGGTTGTACTTCAGTGAGCAACCAGAAATGGCAACACACGGGCGCAGCACCTGCACAGCAACCGTGGAGACACCGCTGAGAGGCCTCCTCTCTCACAGAATTAGTTGCTTTAGCAAGAGAGAAGAAAAGATAAAAAAATTTCAGGAGCTTTTCTGTGTTGTCAGAGATGTGGAGGATAAAAATTCACTTCAAAATGCCTGTAAGGAGCCTGCTCTTGTTCCTGGTGGTGGGAAATCAATGCTGCGCCATGGTAAATACCTGCTGTCCACTGTCTTTCTAATTCAGCCTTCAAAATGTGATCCAACTTTTTAAAAAGTGATGAGTAACTCCGAATAACGAGTGAGTGACACGACATTTTAGTCATCCTTTTAGTCACGCTTTGGTGAGAGCAAGGCTGCTCTTGCTCCAAAGCTGTGGAATCCTGATGGCAAGTTCCCAGGCTCTCCAGCCACGTGCTGTTGCCTACTCAGGCAGTTCTGGGGCACTGCATGAACACGACTTTTTTTCCCACCCTGCACATCCCCTTCGTGAATGGGAGCGAGGAGGAGTTGGAATGGAGAGTGGATAGCAACAGGATGAGGCTTCTGATGGGATTTGTAGGGTAGAAAACCCAGTGCACTACACGATGGGGCTGAGCTGTGTAGGGTGTGGGCTCCTCACGGAGCATCTCCAGTGCAAGCCCTCAAGTGGAGAACACAGAGCAGCTCCTGGAGCGAGCTGGAAGCAAATCTGCTTTTTCTCTTCTCTCATGCTCCCGGGTTACCCTCCCCCCTTCCAGTGCCCAGTATTTATGTTTCCACATAATAATGATGTGATGTGGCTGGCAGAGTAATTTAAATAATTGGACATTATCTTGAGAAGCAAGCACCTAATTAGATCAAAATAAACTGAGAACTGAAATTTTCATCTGTTTCTAATAACCTTTTACCTATGTACAGTATTGCTGCTGCAGTAGGGATTTCGTTATTCACACCACTGTGTGTTCTTGGGGTTCACTAGTGGTGGAGGCTCCTGCAAGAACAGAGCTTGGTGGCACTTTTTGGACAAGATTAGTGACTCATTCCTGGTTCTGTGGAGTGTTTTGCAGTGATCCTCTGTTGTATTTGCCCCCTGTGTAACCAGCGAGGTTTGGAGGCTGTATCAGCAGTCGGGGTTTGAACGCAAATGTTCAGAGAGAAAAGGCTCAAAGAAAGTCTGACCTTAGAGCTCCATTGTTCATTTCTCTAAGTTTGTCTAGGAGTTTGTAATCTATTCATTTTAATGCATATGAGGAAGAGGCAGCTCACACCTCCTCTGGTGTTTGGTGTCATTGGGACCATCTGAGCACTGGAAGATCTTGCTTTAATTTGGTCCTGAGACTTCCACTGTAGAAAGTTCACTGAAAGGGTCTTGGTTTGGCTTTGACAACTACAGCTGGAAGTGTCTGGTATGGAGAGGGTCATTTAGAATTGCCAGGATTACAATTAAGGGAGGAAGAGAGGGAAGTATTTACTAGCCTTTATTTTAGGGACTGGTTCAGTGTCTTTCTCGTGATGAGTTGCTCTTCCTCACACTTCCTCGTACTCTTGTTCATTTGATTTATTTAAAGGTATGTCAGTGCTGGCTGAAATGAAACACTGTGCCTCCTCTTCCTGCTTATTGCTGACCGCTCCAATAATTCATTTTTTAGCTCATTAACTAACAGGGGATGTGAGCAGTGGTCCTCCGGGGAACTGCAATGAGGTTAAGTGATCTACTGCTGACAACTCTGCTCTTGGACTGGCCTTCCTTGGGGGAAATGAAACCTCAACCAAGACAAGCTGTGGATCCCAGAAGTGAAATTGGGGAATCAGAGCAACAATTACAGTATTTATGTCTTGTTGTCAGGGTTTCTGAGATGAATGCGAGCGGTGGAGCTGCAGCTGTCTCCCAGGAAAGTCCCCAGGACTTCCCATCCAGATTAAATGGTTTGTGCCAGAGATGTAGGAAAGATGTTTGTGGACATTGGCTTTCTAGGTGCTCACTGAAAATCAGTCCCTCTGTGTTGTGGCTGTCCATGAGCTGTAGTCGAGTGTGCTTTTCCTCCTACCTCTGATAAGGTTTTGTTTTCTACCCTAAAATGCAAATCTTTGTTGTGCCTAGTTTGTACCATTGAAAAAAACCTAAATCTCACTCAGCACTGATGTCAGTGACGTGCTGCCCCAATTGTCTGAGGCCTCTGAAACACCTTTATTCTGATTTGCAGTGTTCCCACCACAACCCTTGGTGTGACTCCAAAGGTGGAACTGGGCCTTAGTGAGTGAAGTCATTTGATGTCCAGCACTGAGGCAGATGGCAGCACATTCCCCTTCCTGTGACATTGACTTTTAAAGGGTTTCCTGTTCTTTCCCAGCCTTTTGAGGGAGTAGGATAAACCTGAGCAGAACTGGGACATCCCCATCCCTTTTCCTGCCTCCGTCCAGGAGCATCAGGATTGCCCATGTGACACACAGCAAATGTGAAATTCGTGCTGATGGATTTGTAAACCAGCAGCCTCAAGCTTTGAGAGCCTCTGCCTGAACTAAGCAGTTATTCTCTGTGTTTAGCATCACTGTTACAGTTTAAGCTGAATGGTGATTGGAAATGGGAGCCTTGTGTCAAACAGTTTTTTTCCAAATAGAAAGGGACTTTTTCTTGAGCCACAGTGATCACAGCAACCAGTGCTCTGACAGGAGCCAAAAGTTTCTTTCGCTCAAAAGATGGTCTGGGGGAGAGGGAGCTTCATTTGCTGATCTTTGATTAAGCTAAAAAAAATTATTACTGACATATCTGAGGAATATTTTGCCTTTAGGATTTATTGACATATGAGAAATAAATTCCCAGAGCCCTGGGGTGTGTTACTGTGGGTGAACAGCACAGGTTGAATCACTTCATTTTCCAGTCTGGCACGTTTTAAACTTGTAGTGGATGTGTTGGTTATACTCTCCATACCTCTATGTGTGTTAAAAAATCATGTGAGGTCTTTTGCTAAACATCCTTGAAGATAATCTGGATGGATACTGGAAGTGGAACTGTTGTGAGAATGTCCATTTTATTGTAGATAGTTGCATGTTACTTTATCCCTTTCCTGGCACTGGTCCTAGTTTGCCTTTTTACCTTAAAAAAAAAATGTAATTAGAAAAAGCATGAATTAAAGATTCTGATAACAGAACTCCTTTTCTTCCTCCTCTCCATCTGGAAAACCTGCAGTGATACTCCATTTATCAGATCCTGCCATCAAAGGTTAATTTGCAACTGCCCAAATGGGTTGTGGAGGGTTTTGTTTTTTGGTGTGTCTTTTAGCTTGCAGGAGTCATTCAGAGGTTTGAGGTAAAAGAAGCACTCAGTGCGTTAATTTTCTGTTTGCACTTTTGCTCTGAAGAAAAGCCCTGGCCCTGTTTGTGGGGTAAACTGTGGCTGGGGCAGGGAAGCTGTGCCTGCTTTGGGAAGCTGTGCCTGAAAGCATCCAGGCAGGTCAAAGCAAGGTCACTCCACATGTCCCAGGAAATGATGCAAAACTAATCCAGATTTGCTGGTGGAAGGAGATGTTTACATAAGTATTTAAAAACAGATTAGGGCTAACCTGACACTAGATTACTGGGAGCAGTGTAAACACGGCTGAAAGGCGTAAACAGAGCTTGGCCTTTTGTACTCCAGGGGAGAGAAGCTGTCACCAGGACCCAGTTGCCTGGCTCAGGTGATGTATGTGGTTTTCACAGGCTGAGCAGATTACCTGAGGGACCTCTAAATGGGACTTTGTCTGGGGCTGGTGCTCTCAGATCATGTAATTGTATGGTAATTTTTTAAATGGCGAGTGGAGGGCCTTGTTTGTAGTCCTTGTTCTGCTGTAACCTGATAGCACCCAGAAAGCCTCTGCTGGTTCTTTGATACATCAGGAGGAAAAGGTGCTTCAAAGCATTAGTTTGAATTTTGGAAAAACAGAGGGACCATCCTTATGCCTCTGGGAACATTACTCAACTTGGAGAGGGACAAAGCACCCCTGTTTGGTTACTTCTGGTCTGGCATACAGAAAATGGGTGCATTTTTTTGCGGTGTATTTTCCAGTCCAACCTCAAGGTGGAACCTGGCTGCCTGTTGTGTCTTTGGTCTTCGTGGCAGCAAGGGCTCTTGCAGTGACCTCTTGCTGGCCCAGGGTTTTTCAACACCTTCCGGCTGTTGTGATCCTATAGCATCCACCAGGGAGGATCTCGAGCATTGGCTCAGGAGCAGTAAGGTGGACAACACAAATATTGCAAAAAGTACAAGGTTTGGGTGAACTGTTCCTGGGGTTTTGGGTGAACTGTTTCTAAGAGGGCTTCCTTGACATAAATTTGGAAGGGGAAGTCACTTCCTTGTTGGCTGAGACACCAAGTGAGAGTGACCTGTCCCCTCTGGCTTCCCTAGGGAAGAAAAGGAGCTCTGGATACGTGCGAAATACGAGCAGAAGCTCTTCCTGGCCCCACTGCAGTGCCTGGAGCTGTCTCTGGGCCAGCATCTCCTGAGGGCCACAGCCGAGGAGGACTTGCGGGCGGTGATCCTGCTGCTGGCCCACGGCACTCGGGAGGAGGTGAACGAGACCTGCGGAGACGGGGACGGGCGCACGGCCCTGCACTTGGCCTGCCGGAAAGGGAACGTGGTGTTAGTGCAGCTCCTCATCTGGGTAAGGACTCGGTGCCCAGGGCAGGGCTTGGCTGGGAGGGCTGGGCTGTGTCCCTCAGCAGGACATCCCAGACCTGCTCCCGGAGGGCTTCACAGGTACCATGTCCTGAGGCTGGGTGTTCTTCATGGCACGCTCTCCAGAGGTGGCGTCGTGGTAGAAAAGCATGTTTCTGCCTCTCTGCTGCTTGATGGAAAGTGAAGGAAGCACAGGAGATGAGGAAGGAGAGATTCCCTTAGCTTGGAATGCCACTGGGATGGAATCTGACTCACACGGGACTCCCTCCCTCGAGAAACATTTTTTTCCATACGTGGCTCAGTGCTGCCGTGCTCCTGTTGTCAGGCTGGTCTCCTGCCCTCTCCGTCCTCTCCCTCTCCTCATCCTCCCTTAAATCCACCCCACTCCACCCCTCATCCATCCACTCCCTCAATTTTAACACCACGGCCTCCAGCAGTGCTCCTCTTCTTCCCCCGCAGTACGGCGTGGATGTGATGGCGCGCGACGCCCACGGGAACACGGCGCTGGCCTACGCCCGCCAGGCTTCCAGCCAGGAGTGCATCGACGTCCTGCTGCAGTACGGCTGCCCCGACGAGCGCTTCGCCCTCATGGCCACTCCAAACCTGTCCAGGAAGAACAACAACCGCAACAACAGCGGCGGCAGGATGCCCACCATCATCTGAGGGGAGCTCGCTCGCGTTACTCGCTGACCCGAGTCACATCCGCAGCCTCACATTCCTCCATCCCCATCACAGCTCTGCTCTGTGAGTCTGGTAACTCTCCTTCTCCCTTTTCCCGTCGGTACATCCCCGAGTCCACCCGGAGTGCGGAGAGCGCGCGGGGACGAGGAGGAGCGCGGGGGCTGCCGAGCAGGCCGTTGTTTGGGCGCGGGGCCGCCGCGGAGGGGACACGCGCAGGGGACACGCGGCACCCCCGGAGCGCGCGGGGAAGGGCGGGGGAGAGGCGAGCCGGAGGAGAAGGAAGGAGAGACGGTGACTTTCCCTAACTGACAGTGAAGCACATCAGTACATTTCACCTCTACCGAACGCGGCGACGCCTGGATTTCCATTCTCTTCTCCTGAAGAGCTTGACGGCATAAATCAGAAGCAAGCACAGAGTTTGTCAGGTTTGAAGCTCCTATGATGGTATGTGTCAAATCAGTTGTAGCTAATCTGTCCGGGGAGAATACTGGCTTCATTACACTTGTATAGTTGAGTTCTTCCAGCATTACTGCTGTTTAATAGAACATGATTAGTCATCACGGAGAAAAAAGCATATTAGCTGAGGAGGTAGTTACATGGCACGCTTCGGTGATTGCTTGGATGTGATTGCAATATTCTTAGAAGCATCATATTATCTCAGACATGTTCTTTCGAGCCCTTGGAGCCCTCCTTTCTAAATTCACTGTCATAATTTAGTATCTGTTTAATTTTTCAGTCCAAAGAGAGGAAATGAGTTGCTGAGTGTTATTTGACTGCAGTCTCCTTGGTGTAAAAACAAAATGGAAAAAATAAATAAGAGTAAGCCTGAAACACAAAAAGGAATAATGAATACCGCTACGGAAAACAACATTTCAAGTATGTTTGGTGAAATTAATAAACGCATTAAAGGCTAATTTTTTTTTTTTTTTTTTTTTGTCTTCAGCCAGCAGAAATAGGTTCTGTCATTTTGCCAAGGTAAATTGTGTTGAGTTTTTGGTCACTCCTGTGATGCATTGCCTAACTTATACAGATTTTTGTATTGTGTCTCTAGATTCTATGTATTTAAAATCTATTTGAATAAAAAAAAGACCATAAATATACATTGATTTTTTTCTTTGTACAGAAAATGACATCTCTGTTAATTTATAAACTGTAATGGATGTGAACTAAATAATGTGCAACTAGTTAGGATCTGTGGGTACAGATCATCATACATTGATAATATTCCCAGCAGTGAACTCTTCTTTCCAGAGCCTGTGAGGAACAACATATCAGAAGGAGATCAGGGCACGTTTGGCACGGGGGCAAAAAAAAAAAAAAAAGGCGTGTGAGACCTTTTAGGAAGGAAAAAAGAGACTGTTTCTCAGTGCTGTAAATATATTTTACTCCAGAAGTCAGGAAGCTTTCACAAGCCAAGACAAAAAGCCCCATTCTGGCTGGGGGAAGATCAGATTTGATTAAGTGATTAAGTTGAGAATAGATAGCCTTCACTGCGGCGGGCAGGGCACCGCTCCCAGCCCTGCTGCTCTCGGCAGGAAAAATGGCTTGTGGAAGTAGCCTGGACAGTTCATTTGAATTCCAAGTTTTAATACTTGATTGGATTATTTTGGTCTTACCGGGCACATCCCAGCTTCTCCTGCTTCCCACTAGCAGGATTCTGGCGTGGGGAAGCAGAGGTTTGGCAGGAAGAAAAGTGATTTTTGGGGTTTTTTTTTGAAGTGGCATATGGCAATGTGGGCATGGGGGGAGGGTTTATCAGGGAGGGAGTTGAAAACTCAGCTGAATTCCATGGCAAAGGAGCGATGATGGGAAGGCAGTGAGGTGCACACAGCGCAGTAATTTGCAAATCTACCTGCTCCTGTGTATTTCCCAAGCCTTCAGTGGTGCTCTTCCTTGGGGCTCTGGGTTTCACTCAGCACACAAATGGGAGGAGCAATTGCTAAATAAACTGAACGTGGACGAAATGCAGGGGGGGAAATGTGATGTGGTTGTCTTAAGGAAAACAAAAAAAAAGGAAAAATTATGAGTTTGAGGCAAAACCATCAAATTGTGGCGGAAAAACGAGCCTCAAGGTGGAAGCACAGGAATATTGACCAGCTTCTCCTCTTTGGTGGTGATGTCCTTTTGTACTTTGTTACCTTCTAGACCTTTGAGTATTTGGGGGGAGGGGATCTTTCTCCAGCCAGCCTAGGCTGACTGCACCAGACACAGCTGATTTCCTTCCTACTGGGATACTTCTAAATATTTTTAATTTTTTTTTTTTTTTAACTCAGAAGAGGTGTCTGTTTTAACTGCTGTTTCTCCACCATTCCCACGCAGCTGCCTGACCTTTGGTACTTACGGGTGGTCCCTCAGGGACGGGACAGCCCAGCTGATGTGCAGCTGAAGGGGATGCTGTGGAACCCTCTGTGTGCTGGTGCTCCCGAGCTTTGACACAGCAGGGATTCAGGAATGGCAATCCCAGAGGTGCTAGAGCTGCCTGCTCTTCCCCCCTGGAGCATCCAGGGCATTTGTATCCCAAAAATCCAAGTCCAGTGTTTCAAACCCACGGTGGGCAGAGTTCTCAGTGCACGTTCCCAGTTCAGAGCTGGGTTTTTTCCCTAATTGAGATTATTTTCTGTACAACTTTTAATGCTCTCTTTGGGCCACCTTCCTCTGGCAAGCCTGAGGGTGATGTTTGAGAAACAAAGGCAATCAGGCAGATTTCAGGTAGATGAATTATGTGGTTCTTTCCTAAAAATTTTCTGAGGGCAACCCCTGAGAAAGCACAGAATATTTTTAAGAGGAAATTCCAGTGTATTACAGGGAAAATTATGCATCCAGGCAAGCCAAGTAATATTTTAATTAAGTGGTAATGCAGTTTCTTTTAACCTAAACATGGTTTTCCCAGAAGTGTTGGCATAGCTATGTTGCAGCAGTGTAGGTGTGGGGTTCTGTGGGGAGGATTCCCAGCCCTGCACGTGGCAGAGCTCCCTTGGAAAGTCAGGAGATCCCAGAATATCTCGTGTTTAGCCACTCTCGTTGGTTTTTTGGAACCCTCTTGCCAGGCTGTTCGTACCCTTTAAGGGTGTTTGGAACAAAACAAACCCTAACTGTGGCCCAGTCCATAAGAATTCCCAGCAGAAACCCGGCAGCCAAAGCTGTTTTCTCTGGAAACAGAGCCTGTGGCAGTGGTTGTCATTGCATTCCCCATTTAACCCTTCCCCTGATCCCAGATACCCTGAAATCCCCCTTCCTCTGCACTTTATGCAAGACTAAAAGCGAGTCAGCCATTGCTGTTTCCATATTTCCTTCTGTCTTTGGCTGATTGCTGTGGAATTCAGTCAGATGTGTCACGCCTGAACCTGGGGAGGGCTCACTTCTCCTTGCTCTTCATGAAGGAAAAAAGACCCAACCTTGGGAAAATTCAAGGTCCTGCCAATGCAGAGATTTGGCCAAGGGCTCCCATCACCAGATTTCCTATTTTGCTGGTAAAAAAAAGGAGCAGAGAAAAAAAGTACTTGGAGAACCCTGGCTGCTGCTCGGAAAGAGCTCCTGGAAGGTGGAGAGGATTTTGAAGCATTTGGGCGTGGTGTAAAATAACCATGTGAACATTAACATTGTTTAATTCGCTGTCTTGTCCCCTTTCCCTTAAATTATGTGTGTTAGTGCAAAAAAGAAAAAAAGAAGCTTTAGCTGCACTTGGAGATTTCCCTGGGCCAGAGGAAGCCGAGTCACGTAGGGAGAGGAGCCGAGGTGGGAATGCAGATCCGGGCTTGGAAGTGATCTCCGGCACTGTAATGTAGAATAATTAGATTATATGGGGTTGGAATAGCTTCAGCTTTTATATTTGTATGGAGATTGGGAAAAATGAAGTAATTTGTAGTTTCTGGTATAAAGTAGTGGTAGTGGAGACAAGCACAGATTTCACAAGGGGGTCCCCGAGGGGCCCTTCCCAAACGTCTCGGGGAGCTGCCTTTGCACCTTAACAGGGATGGTTTTGGGGTTTATTGTCGATGAAAAGGTCATTTCATGTTTGATTGAGTGGTTGTTGTCAGCGAGGGGGCTCGAGGGAAAGGAGGAGAGCGTTGGGGACCAAACCTGGGGCAGCTTGGCTGGAGAGGAGACAACTTCCCCATCCTCATCTCATCGTCAGGCATCTCCCTTCCGCCTCCAGAGGCTGCTGCAACAGTCCTTAGGGTGGGATCTCTGCCTGGTGGGTCTGGATCCTCAGTGCCACACCTTCCGTCCTTGATGATTTGTGGGTAAAATTTGCTGCGTAGAAAACCCGGGTTTGGATGTTCTTGTGTTTGCTGCATAACAGGAAAAAATGCTCCAGAGTAAAGTTCTTTTCAAGGTAGAAGAGAAACACTGTAAACTACTCCAAATTAAGAGGTTCTGCGATGGGTTTTGAGTTCTAAGCTACCGAAAAGAAGGTTGGCTGGAATGGTTTTATTGGAAAATAATCTCCTGTTTGGACAAAATAATAGAGGTCATAGAGCAAAACATCCAAAGCTGTAGATGGGTGAATTTGTCAGTTTAGGATATCTGTAGGTTTTGCTCTGTTGATTAGCGTGGGCCAGTTTTTAAAGTAAATATTGGGATAAATATTACCTGGAGTGGACTGAATCTGTCCCATGTTTTAAAGGGAGGTTTGAAGGGTTTTGGCCAGGATTGTCGGAGCTGTGAATAGTTCATGTTTTGAGAGGGGGACTGCATGATTTCTGAAAAGTAAAAGGTTGCTTTGGGGTTTTTTTTAGGGCCGTCTTCAGCCCCAAATCGCCAAGCATGTTTCTGGCCCCATGGTTCATTTCAGGGTGACAGCAAGATGTGGGTGAATGAACTCCCATCGTTTACTACCGTTCCCAGAATATTCAGGGGAGAGAATTTCGCTTGTGGATGGATAAAATAAAGATGTTGTTGTGCATTTCAGCCTTTTTAACCTCTTCATCTCCCCATATCTGCCTGTATCCCAAATCCCTGTGGCACATTCAGCCGGCGGCAGGCAGAGCCTCAGCTTTCCCTCAGCCATGGATTTTCTGGATGTGTTTTTCAGCTTCCAGTGCTAAGGCCTGGCTGTTCTGCAGTGCTTCAGAGCTACTCATCTTCACCTGTGTGTTCTGTACAGAATGTGAAGG